>JAKOOJ010000022.1:9034717-9429717 GCA_022577455.1 Arizona elegans | reverse complement strand
GTCTTAGCCACTCAACCCATTTTCACTAGACTAGACATACCCAATTCCTGCAACCATTCTTTTTATAACCGTTCTCCTACAATTCTTCAAGGTATTTATTTGTAGAATTTATTGGCTGCCCCTCTTACCATATAGAGTAACTCTGGGCAGCTTTACAGTCACATACCATTAAAAACAAAAAATTCAGGATTCTGATTATGAATGGATTTTGACATAAGTTAACTAAGAAATAATGTAAGCGTTTAGCAAAGATTAAATATGAAATAAAAAATTCAATACTAATACCAAAGAGTTGCAGCAACCTGAAAACAGACACACACACACACACATATATATATCAGCACCATAAACCAGAGACCATAGTGTCAGATGAAGGATCCTGCTTTCCGTATTATTTTGCGAAGAACCTTTTAGAACAATTTTGCAAGATATCCTCTGCCCAACTCTTTCAGTTAGTCTAGAAGTCATAATCGGTTTGGATTGCTGTAGCAAAAATGTCAGGATAGTTTAAGATCAGATCTCTGGATCGTTAGTTAATTATAAAACAAATGTAAAACTGCTATAATCTAGGCCAGGAGTCGGCAACCCGCGGCTCTGGAGCCGCATTTAGCTCTTTCATCCTTCTGCTGCGGCTCCCTGTCACTGGTCGGCTTCACAATTGATAGGGATTTCGGTTAGGACAGGTAGAGGAAAAAGGAGGCCGCGCTAGGAGGAGACTCTATAGTGAGGGAACCGGACTTCTGGTCAGCTCCAGAATTGAACGGGGGGCTTCCAGTTAGGACCTTTGTGGCTCTTTGAGTGTTTAAGGTTGCTGACCCCTGATCTAGGCCAACTTTTAGATTACGTCAGTTAAAGCATATAAAAATGAAGAAATTAAAGTGCCAAAGAATTGCCACATAAACTCCAGACTTAGCAACTGTCAATAAGAAAGACTAAAAAAATCTGGATAGTGGACATGGCAGTACATGTCAGAATCAGAATCCTGGAGAAAAGGTAGAACATCATATGGAAAATAATTTAAGATAACATAGAATGTTACTGGATGTGGTTTTGCAAAAGGCAAAATATATTAATCAGATACATAGATAGATAGCTAGATAGATGATATATATATATATATATATATATATATATATATAGAGAGAGAGAGAGAGAGAGAGAGAGAGAGATAGCTGATAGAGGGAGAGAGAGAGCGATAGCTGAGATAGAGAGATAAAGATAGATAGCTGACAGAGAGAAAGATAGCTGATAGAGATAGCTGATAGAGAGAGATATAGATAGATAGCTGACAGAGAGAAAGATAGCTGATAGAGAGATAGATAGCTGATAGAGATAGATAGAGATAGCTGATAGATAGAGATAGCTGATAGAGATAGAAATATAGAGAGAGATAGCTGATAGAGATAGATAGATAGCTGATAGAGATAGACAGATAGAGAGAGAGAGAGAGAGAGAGAGGGATGGATGGATGGATGAATGGACAGACAGACAGACAGAATAAAAGAGAAAGAAGTGAAGCACAAAATACAAAGATCTCCACATGGAAGTAGAATGACCTTGGCAAAAGAAAGGAAAGGTAGTACCAATAGTGATTGGGCACCTTGGGTGCAATCCCAAAACATCTGGAGCACCAATCTGAACACCATCAACATCGACAAAACCCCAATCCATCAATTGCAGAAGTGGGCTGGACTTGGAACAGCTTACATCCCACGACGATACCTTTTAACGCCTTCAAACAACATCTGTCTTAACCCAGGTCCTCGGAAAGGACTTGGCAGGGGGATCAAAATGTCAAATCTACTCTGAACATCTGGCTGACTGCGCGATGAACCACAATCATATATCAAATGTATATGCTGCCTGAGTTCCAACAACTCTGGACAGCTCACAACCATTAAAAAATATAATAATAATCAAAAGAACTTAAAAGATAAAGACGTAAGATGGCAAGTGTGATGGAGCCAAGGGATTGTCTCCCTCGCTAAAGACCTGGGTGAAGAACTTTATGTCTCTCTTGAGCGACAACAGTCGGGCAGCCATCTGGATCTTGAGGGATTGGGGGGGGGGAGGGCATTTCTCTGTCTATCAAATTCTACGAGGCAATCATCTCAAGACCATTAAACTACCCCATTTCCCCGAAAATAAGACATCCCCTGATAATAAACCCAATCGGGCTTTTGAGCGCATGTGCTAAAATAAGCCCTCCCGCCAAAAATAAGCCCTCCCCAAAAATATTTAAATACAGAGCTGGAAATCAGGTAAGATGGCAAGAGGAGCCCCATCTTGCTCCATGCACCCCAAAATAATAAGACCTCCATGAAAATAAGTCCAAACGCTTATTTCGGGGTTCAAAAAAATATAAGACAGGGTCTTATTTTCGGAGAAACACAGTACCAAGTTCTTATTTGTCCCATTAGGTTGCTTAACGGCAACCGGCGGCATATAAGTGAGAAATTTGCTAAGTGAGTTTTGCCCCATTTTACGATGCGCCTTGCCGCTTTCATTAAAATAAATCTCTGCAGTTGTTAAAGAAATCTGGCTTCCGCATTGACTTTGTTCGTCAGAAGATCGCAAAAAGGGGATCATGTGACCGCCGGGACACTGCAACCGTCATAAATGTGGGTCTGTTGTCAAGCATCCACATGTAAATAACGTGACCGTGGGGGATGAGGATGTAAAAAAATGGTCGTAAGTCACTTTTTTCAGTGCCATTGTGTCTTTGAATGGTGGCTAAAGAAACCGCTGTAAATGAAGAACTGCTTGTATTCACGAATAGAATAGAATAGAATAGAGAGAATAAAATAGAATATAGAATATAGAGCAGGGGTCTGCAACCTTAAATACTCAAAGAGCCATTTGGACCCGTTTCCCACAGAAAAGAAAACACCAGGAGCCACAAAACCTGGGTGGGCGTGGCCAACTCGATGCCACTCACTTCCACCAGTCACATGACACCCCCCCCAACCACGCCTACTCAGCCGGTCATTAGGGCAGAGAACCAGTTGTTAAAAAACACCGGGAACCACAAAATCCTTTTGACATATCTCTCCTTCCCCCCTCCCTCTCTCTCTCTCTCTCCCCCTCTCTCTGTATCTATGTCTCTCTCTCCCCCTCTCTGTGTCTCTCTATGTCTCTCCCCCTCTCTGTATCTCTCTGTCTCTCTCTCTCCCCCTCTCTGTATCTCTCTATGTCTCTCTCCCGTTCTCTCTGTGTCTATGTCTCTCTCCGTCTCTCTCTATGTCTCTCTCTCCCCCTCTCTCTGTATCTCTCCCCCTCTCTATATATCTCTCTCTGTCTCTCTCTTCCCCTCTCTCTGTGCCTCTCCCTCTCTCTCTGTATCTCTGTATCTCTCCCTCCCTTTGTATCTCTCTGTCTCTGCCCTGGCCACTTCTCCATCCCCCACCGTCGCCCTTACCTTCTCAGGCCAGGTGAGAAGTGACTGGGAGGGGAGGGTGAGGGGCGGGGCCAGCCCATGGTGGGATCACCTGACAGGGAGCCACAGCAGAGGGCCCAAAGAGCCACATGCAGCTCCAGAGCCGCAGGTTGCTGACCCCTGATATAGAGAATAGAATAGAATGAATGGAGTGGAGTGGAGTGGAATGGAGCTGGAAGGGACCTTGGAGGTCTTCTAGTCCAATCCCCTGCTCAAGCAGGAGAACCTGTACTATTTCAGATAAGTGACCGTCTAGTCTCTTCTTAAAAACTTCCAGTGATGGAGCGCCCACTAAGCCAATCCTATGTTTGTAGCAGGACTTTGCTATACTGAATCACCCGCAGCCACCCAGAACCCCAATGCACGGAATTATTGAATCAAAAAGCACCCAGAGGGTGCCAACCTTGCAGCATCGAATCAGCAGGGCGGATGCTAAAGGGAGACCAAGCGGTTTCTACCTGGCCTGGTGCAGCTTTACAGGTGGCGACCGGCACTGGAAATTGCACCTGGGAGCAAACCAGCCCCTACCCCCACCCCGCCCCACTGAAGTGTGGGGATGAGGCAGGATGTGGGCAAAGCTCCTGCTTGCCCCTCCTGCGCTTATAGACCAGTTGAAGGAGATTTTATACCATTCCAGACAAGTGGCTATCCAATCCCTTCTTTTAAAAAAAAACCCTCCATTGATAGAGCATCCACAACTGGCTGGACTAGAAGACCTCCAAGGTCCCTTCCACCTCTATTCTGATTGATTGACCCATTCCACTGGCTAAGCAATCAATCAATCAATCAATCAATCAATCAGAATAGAGCTGGAAGGGACCTTGGAGGTATTCTAGTCCAGCCCCCTGATCAAGCAGGATATTTTATACCATTCCAGACAAGTTGGCTATCCAATCCCTTCTTAAAAACCTCCAGTGATGGAGCGCCCACACCTTCTGGTGGCAAGCTGTTCCACTGGTTAACGGTCCTCACTGTTAGGAGGGAACCGTCTCTTCGAGCCGAGGCTCAGCATGGACGGATTGGGATGCACTGGGAGTCTGCTGCAAGTTGAAGGTTCCAGGTAGTCTCCAAGGGCGGCCCCATGCACAGAGCGTTGCGGTAGTCAAGCCAAGTTGGAGGACAACCAAAGCCAGCAAGAACCACTTAGGGGCATCCACCCACCCCTCCTCTGGGATGCAACTCCCCATTTCCCACGTGTCCTGATTCCACCCCTGACTCTCCTCCAAGGTCATTTCCAAGCCTCCTGGCCCCGCCCACAACTCCTCAGCCCCACCCCGTCCGCATACCTCCTGGCCCCGCCCACAGACCTCCTGGCCCCGCCCCCTTTTCACCAGCCTTCTTTAAGACTCGACCCCCCCCCCCCACCAAGATTCGGAGTGCCCACGCGGAGGCGCTTCTCACCCTCCACCCCGGGCCGCCCCGATCCGGGCAGGCCGCCCCCTTACCTTCCCCCAGCAGGAGGATGCGCACGTCCCGCCTCATCCCCGCGGCTTCGGGGAGGGGGTTTGCAGCGATCGCCGCTCGCCCCGGCGCTTCCCACCCTTCTCGGCTCTGCTGCTGCCGCCGTCTGGCTCCCGCTTCCGCTTCCGCCTTCCAGATCGGGGCGCCGCGTATTGCCTGGAGCGCCCTCTGCGGTCGGAGGCTCAAACGGCAGCCTTTTTTTTTTTTTTTTTTTTGGTTTAGCGAGGCTAAACTGTCGGTTGAATTGGAATCGGAATAGAGCTAGAATAGAATAGAATTAGGAATGGAATAGAATAGAATAGAATATTGGAATGAAGAATGGAATGGAATAGTATAGAATATTGGAATGAATAGAATAGAATAGAATAGAATAGAATAGAATAGAATAGAATAGAATAGAGTAGAGTAGAGTAGAGTAGAGTAGAGTAGAGTAGAGTAGAATAGAATAAGGAATGAATAGAGAATAGAATAGAACTAGAATAGAATAGAATAGAATAGAATAGAATAGAGAATGGAATGGAATAGAGATAGAGATAGAGAGATAGAATGGAATAGAATAGGAATGAATAGAATAGAATAGAATAGAATAGAATAGAGTAGAGTAGAGTAGAGTAGAGTAGAATAGAATAAGGAATGAATAGAGAATAGAATAGAACTAGAATAGAATAGAATAGAATAGAATAGAGAATGGAATGGAATGGAATGGAATAGAGATAGAGATAGAGAGATAGAATGGAATAGAATAGGAATGAATAGAATAGAATAGAATAGAATAGAATAGAATAGAATAAGGAATGAATAGAATAGAGAATAGAATAGAATAGAATAGAATAGAATAGAATAGAATAGAATGGACCTTGGGGGTCTTCTAGTCCAGTCCCTTGCTCAAGCAGGAGAACCTATACCACTTCAGACAAGTGACTGTCCAGTCTCTTCTTAAAAACCTCCAGTGATGGAGCACAAGTTCTGGTGGCAAGCTGTTCCACTGGTTAATTGTCCTCACTGTTAGGTGGTAACCGTCTCTTCGAGCCGAGGTTTAGCACGGAGGAATTGGGATGCACTGGGACTCTGCCGCGTGTGTATTTACTGTTTCTCAAAGTCATGCTGGCTGTGGGATTTTGGGAGCTGAAGTCCACACCTCCTAATGTTGCTGAGATTGAGAAAAACTGATTTAATAGATTAAAATGAATACAGCTTTATTGGGTTCATTTACTTCTTAGCTGTCTGCCAGCCCCTGGAATTCTGGCTCAACTATTCATTAGAGATAGTCCTTGACTTAACAGTTCATTTAGTGACGGAGGCTTACAATGGTACTGGAAAAAAAAGTGACTTAGAATCATTTTTCACATTTATGGACCGCACCCCTGTGGTCACATTATCAAAATTCAGGCAAATGACTCATACTTAGGACCGTTGCTATGTCCTGGGGTCATGGGAATCCCCTTTTGTGACCTTCTGAGTCAATGGGGAAGCCAGATTCATTTAATGACCATGTTACTAACTTAACAACTGCAGGGATTCACCGAGTGCCGAAAAGGTAGGGCGCGCACATGCTCACGGCACTAAGTGCTGAAAAGGAAGCACATCACGTGTACGTGTGCATGCTTTGCACACATATGCACACTCGTCTGGGCTTTTAGCCGTTGGGAGAAATTCCTAAGTCAGGACAGAATGTTTCCAGCTCTTTGCAATTCTTGCATTTGCAATAAAAAAATTCTAAACTTATCTTTGTTTAAGAGATGAAAGATGAACTGGGAGATGAAAAATGGCATAGTACTTTAGCTGTCATGCAAGGATGACTATTTAAAGGGAAATACATAGCTGGCAATAACGCTACAAAGAAGCTCAAGAATCAATGGAAATTGCTTGACAACTTCCAACAGATTCACGTGGCCCAGAAATTCTCTGTCATGGATAATTTGTATAACCATTAGTGAAATTCAGCTTTGCATATTAAAAACTTGTGCACGCACCTTTCTTTTGCAAATGGACTTATAACATAAAAAACAAACAAACAAACAATTACAGCCTGAGTGAGTTTGGGCATTTCTCTGGCAGAAAAAGTTACTAGAATTAACAATTTTTTACTCCTAAAGAAAGACACAAGGGTACACATCCAAAAGACACCATGAATAAACAGATCCAAACTGTTTTATTAAATCACCTGCCCCAAACTGCTGTTCTTGAATCCTTTTGCATATCGTGTTTTAGATTCCTCTTTCAAAATTCTGAGCTGCCAAAGCAATTACAGGGAGCAGACAAAAAACAACAACAAGAAGAAGCCGTGAATAAAATAAACGTGGATCCATAATGTACATAGCCATTAGATCAAAAATCTATCACTAGCTCAAAACTGACTTGATGGAATCATCTCCAGAGAGCTACATGGATGAACTAACTGAATCAAGAACTCACATTCATGGATATTTATTTTGCCCAGGTAATAAAATGCTGTATAAAACCCAATCTGCTCTCGGTTGTAATATCCACTTGCACTAAAGGAGACCTAGAAATTTCTTGAAATGAGGCAGTTCACTAACCTCTCTCCAATTCCTCTTCCTGTTCTTCTCCAAATATCTCCAACAAAGGTCTTCTAATTATTGTGATATGTTATAGCAGTTTTTTTCAAGCTTGGCAACTTTTTAAAAGAGGCATGTGGACTTCAACTCCCAGAATTCTCCAGACAGCATAGGTTAGCTGGCTGGGGAATTCTGGGAATTTGAAGTCCACACATCTTAAAAGTTGCCAAGCTTGAGAAATACTGTGCTAGAGTTATTCTGAGGCTTTCCATTTCAGGAATTGGGGGAAAAAAAATCTTTCTCCAGCATTTTTTAACCCCTGTAGATAAGTCATGCCTTGTAGTTGCCTTACGGCTGGCTTTAATTTCATTGCTGGATATTTCACAGAACAAATGGAATCTCTGCAATGTACTTCTTCTAAATTCCATGAGCTCAGAAACTGCCGTGTAAACTTTTCAGGGAAGCTTTGGAAACAACCGGCGATTGTTGTATGCCTCTGTGCTGATGGTTGGCAAGCATCTGGCAACCTTGCCCTACCTCCCCTGTTGTGTAAAATGGTAGCTGTTGGTCCCTGCTTAGAATATAGCCACAGAAGAGGTGATCAAAACGATGGGTCACCAAAGCCAACTTCTAGCTGGACTTGTTTGACCTCCTGCAGGAGATCGGGGTTGTCCAACTCCAGCTGCAACAGAAGGGAAAACGGGGTAACTTAAACATCTGTCAAATATACTCAAAGAAGGAAAGGGCAGTAATCCAATATAAGACAAATGAAAAATGCTTCCTTGTTAATATGTACCCTGTTTCTCCCCAAATAAGACATTCCCTGATAATAAGCCCAATCGGGCTTTTGAGTGCATGGCAATAAGGCCAAGTATTTATTTCAGGGTTCAAAAAAATATAAGACAGGGTCTTATTTTCAGGGAAACACGGTATCTATCTATCTATCTATCTATCTATCTATCTATCTATCTATCTATCCTGTTTCCTCCAAAATAAGATATCCCCTGATAATAAACCCAGTTGGGCCTTTGAGCGCATGGCAATAAGGCCAAGTGTTTATTTCAGGGTTCAAAAAAATATAAGACAGGGTCTTATTTTTGGGGAAACATGGTATGTATGTATGTATATATATACATATACATAGATAGCTTGATGATAGACAGACATATATATGCATGCACACAGACAATATATGTACAGTATGGATGCAGGGATGAGATTGAAAAATTTTAGCAACCGGTTCTCTGCCCAGTTGCTGGGTGGGCGTGGCCATAGGGACGTGGCCTACTCGGCCTCCTGCACCATGGTGGGGTGGGAGGCGTTTTCACCCTCCCCAGGTTCTGGAGGCTCGTTTCCAGACTTCTGGTACTTCTGGTAGGCCCATTTTTCACCCTTCCCAGGCTCCGGATGGTTTCTTCAAGCCTCCGGGAGGGTGAAAACAGCCTCCCCCGGGCTCCGGAAGCCCTCTGGAGGCCGGAAACGGGCTCGTTTCCAGACTTCTGGTACTTCTGGTAGGCCTATTTTTCACCCTCCCAGAGCCTCCGCATGGGCCCTGCACTTACCTGGCATCCAAAACAGGCCGTGTGGAGACTCCTGGGAGAGGCGGGGTGGGGCAGGCAGAGCCAGCTAGTCCTTGCAACTACCACTTCGCCCGAACCAGTCCAAACTGGCTGAATCCCATCCCTGTATGTATGTATACATAGCTAGCTAGCTAGCTGATAGACACACACAGAGTATATGTATGTATATGTGTGTGTATATGTGTGTGTGTGTGTGTGTACACACAATGGCATTGAAAAATGTGACTTATTACTGTTTTTCACAGTTATGACCTCTGCAGCATCCCCATGACCATGCGATCAAAATTCAGATGCTTAGTGACTGGATCATATTTCTGACGATTGCAGTGTTTTCGGGGTCACATGACCCCCTTTTGCAACCTTCTGACAAGCAAAGTCCACAGGGAAGCCGGATTCCCTTCACCAATTCAGGTTCCCAACTTATCAACTGCAGCGATTAACAACTGTGGCAAGAAAGGTTCGTAAAAGGGGGCCAGACTCACTTCATCAATGTCACACTTAAACAACATAAATTTTGGTCACGTGACAACCCCTCCCCTCTCTGCCGAGATGCTGCAACCCGTCATAAATACGAGTCAGTTGCCAAGCGTCCGACTCGTACTTTTTTCACTGAGGTTATAACTTCGAACGGTCACTAACCGAATTGTTGTAAGCGGGAGGCTACCTGTATTGGGAAAAGCCTCAGAGATTTGCACCCTTCCAGAGATTGGAGAAGTTTGAACCAGGGGAGGAAAAAAAATGTCACCAACCTTGACAGCATATTTATAGGATTGTTCGGCCTCCAGTTGTCTTCCGCCCTAAGGGGGGGGAAAAAACAGCAATCTGTAATAAACAGGTTCTGACAAGGCAGGAGAAACCCTGAAACGCTTAATGGTGTTTTTAACGGAAAACGGGGAACGGGAGGAATAAATCGCCCAGGGGAAGGTCTCTCATCAAATTGAGAAGAGTGAACAAAAAGAACAGCAGCCCAGAAAAAAGGAAAGGGTGCTGTGAAAATGCATTTCTACATTTCTGCCTCGACTGAAGAGAACTTCTTTCCATCCATCCATTTGACCTGGAAAAGGACTTCAGATGGGTTTAAGAAGCGTTGAATTCATCCACAGAGAAACCCTTCCTTACTCTGACCCCAATCTCAATCCTTTTTTTAAAAAAAATATTTTTACTATACATTTTCCTTTATTATATACATCACATTTCCAGTTTTGCAATGACAGTGTACTGGTTGTATCAAGTCCTTTTTAAGTATACATAGTATTATAACACCCAGAATTATAACCATTATTCTCGTAGTCATACAGTACAAAAAGGTAAAGGTAAAGGTTCCCCTCGCACATATGTGCTAGTCGTTCCTGACTCTAGGGGGCGGTGCTCATCTCCGTTTCAAAGCCGAAGAGCCAGCGCTGTCCGAAGACGTCTCCGTGGTCATGTGGCCGGCATGACTCAACGGCAAAGGTGCACAGAACGCTGTTCCCTTCCCACCAAAGGTGGTCCCTGTTTTTCTACTTGCATTCTTTGCGTGCTTTCGAACTGCTAGGTTGGCAGAAGCTGGACAAGCAACGGGAGGTCACCCCGTTACACAGCACTAGGGATTCGAACTGCTGAACTTTCGATCGACAAGCTCAGTGTCTTAGCCACTGAGCTGCCGCGTCCCCTGAGCCACTGAGTCATACAGTATAGTCTCTTTTAAATACATAATATTGTACGTCATAGTTATAACCATTATTTTCATAGTTGTACCATAACACTCTATACATTTATCACTCTCTACATTTTAATCTATAGTCATGTACAGTCCAATAGTGCTTACAACATATATTCTTTCTATCTATCTATCTATCTATCTATCTATCTATCTATCTATCTGTCTGTCTGTATTTATTTCTATTTTGTTAATCTTCTTTCGTTATTATGTTACTCAACTTAAGTTATTCATACGCGCTGTCTCCGACGTATCCTTGGCATTTCCTGGCATGACAAAGTTCCAAATAGCGCCGTCTTGGAACGTGCTGGAATTTCTAGCATGTATACACTATTGAAACAGCGACGTCTATGCTGGCTGGGGCATGTTGTGAGAATGGCTGATGGTCGGATTCCGAAAAATCTCCTGTATGGAGAACTAGTGCAGGGAAAGCGCCTTAGAGGGAGACCACAACTGCGATATAAGGATATCTGCAAGAGGGATCTAAAGGCCCTGGGAATGGACATTAACAACTGGGAAACCTTGAGCTCTGATCATTCAGCCTGGAGGCTAAAGTCACAGCACGGCCGTCTCCAGTTCGAAGAGACACTTGTTCAGCAGGCCGAGGCAAAGAGGCAGTCCCGGAACCAGCAAAATCTGGGGGCTGGGCAGGGGACAGAATATATCTGCCTTCAGTGTGGAAGGGATTGCCACTCTTGGATCACACCAGATGCTGTTTTAGGACCTCTTTCCAGAGCACGATACCACAGTCTTTTGAGACTGAAGGTTGCCAATGTGTATTAAGTTACTAACTTCTGCACCTGCTATCTAACCATTTGTACAATAAGTCCCACGTTAAGTAATACTCTGATTCCTCTTTATCTTGAAGTTCCATCGTTATCCTACGATCTCAATCCTACGATGACAGGGAAGAGCAAATTTTCAGCCGTTGGGATAAAACGGACCTCTGGAGACTCACCTTCATGCAGACCAAAGCGAGGTAAGCCCAGACTTCCGGATTGCTGTTGTTGAGGGCATTGGCTTCAGAGAGAGCGTCTTCTGCCTCGGCCATCTCTTTGAGCTATCGGAAAGAGATTTTACTCATGAAAAACCAACATCAGCCTATCTAAAAAAAAAAAGGTTAAATCATGGCAACTGGAATCCAAGACTCCTAAAGGTGCTTTTTTTTTCCCTAAGAGGAAACTGGACTTTCTAGGATAGGATAGGATAGAATAAAGAGAAGAGAAGAGAAGAGAAGAGAAGAGAAGAGAAGAGAAGAGAAGAGAAGAGAAGAGAAGAGAAGAGAAGAATGGAATGGAATGGAATGGAATGGAATGGAATGGAATGGAATGGAATGGAATGGAATAGAATAGAATAGAATAGAATAGAATAGAATAGAATAGAATAGAATAGAATAAGAATAGTAGAATAATAGAATAGAATAGAATAGAATAGAATAAGAGAAGACAAGAGAAGAGAAGAGAAGAATAGAATAGAATAGAATAGAATAAAATAGAATAGAATAGAATAGAATAGAATAGTATAAGAATAGTAGAATAATAGAAGAGAAGAGAAGAGAAGAGAAGAAAAGAGAATTCTTCATTGGCCAAATCTGTAGAGATTATCAGTCATCCAGGTCATGGTTGTCCCAAAGGTGCTGTTTCAGGAGGCAACTGGACTTTCTGTTTTTTTCTTTTGAAGACGTTTCGCTTCTCATCCAAGAAGCTTCTTCAGCTCTGACAGGATAGTGGGGAGTGGAAGGATTGATATTCCTTGCAGACAGCTGGTCATTTGCATCGCTTTTAGAGGGTCATTGAAGCACTTGGAGGTTTATCTGTGTCCTCAGGGTCACCTGAGTTAGTGCTCCGGGTTCCCGTAGTCTGCAATTTTTTCCCTCTGGAAATCCCTTCCTAACCCCACACCATTCCAAGGGTGCTCATCCCAAATTGCATAGCTCAAAGTCTGTAGAGATTCTCAGTTCTCCAGGTCATGGTTGTCCCAAAGGTACTTTTTCAGGAGGCAACTGGACTTTCTGGTTTTTCTTTGAAGACGTTTCGCTTCTCATCGAAGAAGCTTCTTCAGCTCTGAGCTTCTTGGATGAGAAGCGAAACATCTTCCAAAAAAACCCAGAAAGTCCAGTTGCCTCTTGAAAAAAAAGCACCTTTGAGACCACCATGACCTGGATGATTGACAATCTCCATAGATACAGGTAACCCTCGACCTACAACAGTTCATTTAGTGACTATTCAAAGTTACAACGGCACTGAAAAAAGTGACTAATGGCCATTTTTCAAAGTTACAACCTTTGTAACATCTCCATGACAAGGAAACTGACCAAGGAGAGATTCAACCTGGAAATAAGGAGAAATTTTCTGATAGTGAGAACAATCAACCAGTGGAACAGAAGTTGCCTTTGGAAGTTGTGGGAGCTTCCTCACTTGAGACTTTCAAGAAGAGACTGTGATGCAGTTCCCACAACTTCCAAAGGCAACTTCTGTTCCACTGTAGTCTCCTGCTTGAGCAGGGGACTGGACTAGAAGATCTCCAAGGTGCCTTCCAACCTAGTCTTCTATGTTCTACAAATCTGAAGGCCAAAAGGACTCCATCTCTTACCCTGTAGCAAGCGATTCCTACTCCCATCCAGGTGAGACAAGAAGGTGATTTCTTACTCGCCAGAAGGTAAATGTGCTTGGCTTTGTCATACTGTCAAAAGAAAAGAGAAGAGAGAATTACTCTCCAGGCTGGGGCAATTTAGGATGGTTTCTCCTTGCTCGTTGACAAAAGCAACCTGCAGTTCTCCAAATGGAAAGAGGTCATTAGCAGCTGTTTGAACATGACTTGCTCCAGGCAGGCGGTTAGAGAAGGCTCATAAAACTCATAAAAATCATCACAGAATACAGGATGGTGTGATAGAACCCATCTTGGCTATGCGGAAAAAAACAAGATCCAAAACTCAGAGGGCAAAGGGAAGCATTACGGAAGGATTAAGTATGAAATTAGCTTTGATCAATGGCTGGAATGTATTTTCTCCCAAATGGGAAATGTATACATTTTTTTTTCTTTTTGCTTCTTTCCTCTGTCTAAGCAGTTTTTTCGGGTGAGTAGGTGGGAAGAAACTGCTTGAAGCAAATTGTTATGATTATTAAAATGATCATAAAATTATTTTCATGGGAAATAATTGCTTCTTCGCCTACGGTCCTGATTGCACAAAGTGGCAAGACCTCAAACTGAGGTCTCCTCAAGTCTCAGAGGAAACCCCAGACTCAACAAATCCACCCCAACTTCTCAACATAGTATAATACTGGTCATTATCTTTACAGTGTACATTGGTACTACCCTGTTTTCCCCTAAAATAAGACATCCCTGATAATAAGCCCAATCGGGCTTTGGAGCGCATGACAATAAGACCAAGCACATATTTCAGGGTTCGAAAAAATGTAAGACAGGGTCTTATTTTCGGGGAAACATGGTAACGGCACTAGCAATTAGCCTGTTTCCCTGAAAATAAGACCCAACTGAAAAATAAGCCCTAGCATGATTTTTCAGGATGCTTGTAATATAAACCCTACCCCAAAAATAAGCCCTGGTTAAATTTGTCAACCAGATGGAGGTGTTCAGTACTGTATTTCCCCCAAAATAAGACCTAACCAAAAAAATAAGCCATAATGTGTCTTTTGGAGCAAAAATTAATATAATACCCTGTGAGACAATGTTTCTGCCTATCAAAGTTCTACGGGGCAGTCATCTCAAGTCAATGAATCCACCAGGATCTTCTTGTTGGTCCCATTTCTACTTTCTCACCTCCTTGCCTCCCAGATAGATGGATCCCAGTCGCAGGTACACAGTATGCATATCCTTCGCGTCCGTCACAAAGCTGATAGTGCGTTCGTAGCAGGACTTTGCTTCACTGAAATTCCCGGTCAAGTAGCAGAGATGGCCTTTTTGAGCCCAAACCTCTGGATTCTAGAGAGGTAGCAGAGAAAGGGAGGGGGTTAAGCATGACCTGTGGAGGCTGGCAATGAATCATAGGATGAGAAGGCTGGAAGGGACCTTGGAGATCTTCTAGTCCAGGGGTCTGCAACCTTAATCATTCAAAGAGCCATTTGGACCCCTTTCCCACAGAAAAGAAAATATCTGGAGCCACAAAACCCTTCCCTTGCCTGACTATTTCTTGAGCAGCCACAAAACTAGCATATGTAGTTGAATTAAACGTTCTGTTTTCTTCTGAAACTTTTCTTTTCTTGGATTTATCCATGGTTGGCCTACCAGGGGTTGAAAAGCTCAATAAATCATGTGCCGGCGGGTGTCGCACATTGGCGGTTGTGGCACATATTTACAGTGACATGGAGCCGCAGCAGAGGGGTGAAAGAGCCACATGCGGCTCCAGAGCCACAGGTTGCTGACCCCTGTTCTAGTCCCAACCCTCTAGACAAGGCAGGAGACCTTACATCATCCTGGTCGAATCAATACTTTTCCCCTTACATAGGGGAAAACCTACATAGGAAATGGGGGATGGTGAGTGGAAAATTCAGAAATAATTAAAATAATTGGGGATGTTGATAAAGGAGAGCTCATTCGATCCAAGAGCCAGGATAATTCTAGAATTGTAGTCCAGTACCTGGGAAGATGTTCTAGAATAAAACTGGTCCATCTGCCCCTTGGAATTGGAACATATCTAAAAGGTAAAAGTTAGTCGTTCCCGACTCTAGGGGGTGGTGCTCATCTCCATTTCAAAGCTGAAGAGCCAGCGCTGTCCGAAGACGTCTCCGTGGTCATGTGGCCGGCATGACTCAATGCCAAAGGCACACGGAACGCTGTTCCCTTCCCACCAAAGGTGATCCTTATTTTTTCTAGTTTCATTTTTTACGTGCTTTTGAACTCCTAGGTTGGCAGAAGCTGGGACAAGTAATGGGAGCTCACCCCGTTATGCGGCACTAAGGATTCGAACTGCTGAACTGCCAACCTTTCGATTGACAAGCTCAGCGTCTTAGCCAATGAGGCACTGTGTCCCTTTCAAGTTAGGGGGGGCATTAAAATGCAACCCCTTAAACTTTTAGCTTAGCATGCTAAGTCCATTGAAGTAGAGAACAGGTACGTTTATGGAGTTTGAAATGATAGCAGTGAAAGAAAAGCAAGATCTAAGCCCAAAGGCGCAAAAGTTACATATTGAAAGTCTCCCCATATCCCTTCCCACCAGGGACCCAGGCTGAATGTCCAATCCATGTCCCACATCTTCAGGTGTGATCCACACCTGTCACCAGTGGTGAAATCCAATTTTTTTGACTACCGGTTCTGTGGGCGTGGCTTGGAGGGCGTGGCAGCGGAAGGATACTGCAAAATCTCCATTCCCACCCCACTCCAGGGGAAGGATACTGCAAAATTCCCATTCCCTCCCCACTCCTGGGGGAAGGATATTGCAAAATCTCCATTCCCTCCCCACTCTGGGGCCAGCCAGAGGTGGTATTTGTCGGTTCTCCGAACTACTCAAAATTTCCGCTACTGGTTCTCCAGAACCTGTCAGAACCTGCTGGATTTCACCCCTGTTTTCCATCCATCTGGAGTTCTAGGACGGTTGGCCTTGACTGGGTGTGAACAGTTCCATTCAGCAGCGCAGTAATTCCAGAGAGCAAACCTCCCTTTTAGTTCACCTGGGCCTTCATTACACCAGCACACTTCCCAAACCCCAAAGCCATGCCCCCCACCCCCACCCCCCATTACTATGGCAGCCGGTACCAAGCAAGCATCAAAGAGAAAACCCATGCTGGAGATCCAGGCTGACACAATCAATCAAGTTAACTCTAGTTGGGTAATTAGAGAATCCCAAAGTGTTAAGGAGAGGTACGCACCAGGTAATCAATCTGCATAGCCGTTTCCAAGCTGTCTTCTGATTGGTCATATTCCTTCTTGAGCATATAGGTCTGGGCCAGCACCAAGTAATAGTCACAGCTGGGGCCTCCTTGAGGGGAGATCAACTCATGCGCCAGTGCCCTGTGAACAAACTGGAAAGAAAGAGCCCATCATTGCTGCAGGGCCACTGGAATACCCCGACTCCTAGTCTTCGTTTTCCTACTCCTAGGAATCTCTTTGGGACTGCCTCTTGCCCTACTGATGGAAGCAGGAGAGGGGAGGCCTCTCTGAACAATGTTTTCAGTAGCTAGGACAGTGATGGCTAGCCTTTTTGCCATCACGTGCCAGGAGCAGAGGGGGAGGGGGGTCACGTGCACGCGTACCCACACCCATAATTCTATGCAGTGGGACCAGAGGTCAGCAAACAGGCCATTTCTGGCCCCCGGAGGGCCTCTGGGAGGGAGAAGGTTGTTTTCTCCCTCCCCAAGTTCCTAGAAAGGCTCTGGAGCCTGGGGATAGCAAAAAACGGGCGTTCCAGTCCCACCAGAAGTTGGTAAACGGGCCATTTCTGGCCTCCAGAGGACCTCCGGAGGGGTGGGAAGGCAGTTTTTGCCCTCCCCAGACTCCTAGAAAAGCTCTGGAGCCTGGAGAAAGAGAAAAATGGCCCTTCCTCCCGCCAAGGCCCTCCGGAGGCAGGAAACAGCTTGTTTGCCAACTTCCAGTGGGACTGGAAGGCCCCAAAATCAGCTGACCAGCGCACATGTGTGTCGGAGCTGAATTCACATGAGGCTACGCGATATGGCTATGCGTGCCACCTGTGGCACACGTGCCATAAGTTCGCCATCACGGAACTAGGAGTTTTTTCGATTAACGTTTCTAGTTCTTTGAACTAATAAGCAAATTCATCATCACAAATGCAGAGTCTGATAAGAACTGGTTCAAATCTGCTAAAAACACAAACTGTGCAACCTTGAGTAAATCTTGCAACCTTTGAAAACTTATTATGCTTCATTCATCTTCTTTTAATGATCCCATAATCCCTTGCAGGGCGGAGTCTGGGCAACTGAATGGAGCGGAGTGTTTACTGGCCGGATGCCTTTCCTATCGCCAATGCGGAGGTTTTTTCTCCCCCAGCAGATATATTCTCATTGTGCCCAGAGAGAGAAATGTCTACCTAGGATCGAACTCATAGCTTCTTGAATATGAAGCGAGGACTCTGCCTCTAGACCACCGCACCACTCAAACTTATTATGCTTCATTGTAATATAAAAAAAATCACTTCTGAATGTGAGGAGGAGCATTAACAAGATCATGCTAAGAACATTATGGGATGCTATGAAATGTTACGTGGTACATATAAAGCTGATGAGCATGCTTGTCACATAATAGGAGCCTTGACGGTGCTGCGGTTAAAGTGCAGTATTGCAGGCAAATTCTGCCCATAGTCTGGAGTTCAATCCTGACGGTCTCAAGGTGGATCCTTCTGAAGTCAGTAAAATGAGGACCCCGATTGTTGGGGGCAATATGCAAATAATGCTGACATTGTAAACCCGCCTAGCGAGTGCTATAAAGGGCTATGGGGTGGCATAAGAGCCTTGGTAGTACAGTGGTCTAAGGCACCCTGTTATTAAGCTGGTTATTAAGACCAGCTGCCTGCAATTACTGCAGGTTCGAATCTCGCCAAGGCTCAAGGTTGACTCAGCCTTCCATCCTTTCTAAGGTCGGTAAATTGAGGACCCAGTTTGTGGGGGCAATAAGCTGACTTTGTATAAATATACAAAAGGATGAAGGCTATTGCTTAGCGCATTGTAAGCCGCCCTGAGTCTCCGGAGAAGGGCGGCATATAAATCAAATTAAAATATATATATATATATATATATATATATATATATATATATATATATATATATATATATATATATATATATATATCAGTCTAAATGCTATTGCTGTTGCTATATGAACCAAATGATGCTAACCAATGAAAAAAACACATTCCAAACAGTTCAAATATGTTTGAACTGTATATAAAGTGATTCTAAGGGGCTTCTCTTTACTTATGCAAAAATAAAGAGATATTAATCTACCTTTCCAACTAGGATTCTATGTTGAAACTCTAGAAAGACTGCAGAGAAGAGCAACCAAGAGGATTAGGGGATCCTATACCCGTGATGGCGAACCTATGGCACGCGTGCCACAGGTGGCACACGGAGCCATATCGGTGGGCACGTGAGCTCAGTTCCGGCAGGCATGCGCACGCCAGTCAGCTGATTTTCGGGCCTTCTGGGCCCACCAGAAGTAGGGAAACAGGCTGTTTCTGGCCTCCGGAGGACCTCTGGGCAGGTGGGGAAGGCCGTTTTTGCCCTCCCCACGCTCCTAGAGAGGCTCTGGAGATTCTTCATCATCTAGGTCATGATTGTCCCAAAGGTGTTTTTTTTCAGGAGGCAACAGTAGTTTCTTGTCTTTCTTGGAAGACACCCAAGAAGCTTCTTTAGCTCTGATTGGATGGGTTGGGAATGGAAGGACGCTGCACTAGAAACCTGACTAGGTGGCTCAGTGGCTAAGACACTTGAGCTTGTTGATCAGAAAGGTCGGCTGTTCGGCGGTTCAAATCCCTAGTACAGGTCTCCTGCATGAGTCACCAACCTTTTGGACCTCAGGGACCACTAAATTCATAATTTTAAATCCCACGGACCACTAATATGATCTGCCTAATGACTGGCTGGGTGGGCGTGGCAAGGTGGTCATGTGGCTGGGTGGGCGTGGCCAACTCAATGTCACTCACATCGAGGGGCACCTTGCCAGCCTCTACTCACTACTCCTCACCTGCCCGCCTGGGCTCCTTAGGGCCCCAACGGGAAGCAGTTGCTGGAGCTAAGCAGCCACCATGAGAAAGAGTTGGCAAAACAGCTCAGTTCAAATTGGATCTGACCGAGAAGGAAGCTCAGCAGAAGCACCTCACTGAGGACTACAAGCATAGGCTTTCCAAGCAGAGGGAAGACCTGCGGGAGTGCAAGGCCAGGTACCGGTGCCTGGAGGCTCAGTGGGCTGAGATGGTCAGCCAGTTCCAGGCCATGAGGCAGTCCCACGGGAACAAGGCCCTCCGGCTCTTCACCACCAGCGGCGCTTCCCTCCAGCCTTCACCCAAAGCTCCACACCAAGAGGCTGAAGCAGACTCCAAGTTGGAATTTCTGCCCCCCTCCGACCCACACAAAAAGACCCCAAAGAGGGAGACTCTCTGCAGCAGCACAAACATTCATTGCACGTATCCGGCCCAGGGGGCGTAGTTTGAGGATCCCTGATTTAGTGCAATATAAAAAATGGAAATAATTTTTCTGGGGACACCAAAATGTTCTTACGGACCACCAGTGGGCCACAGACCACCAGTTGGTGACTACTGAACTAGATGACCTCCAAGGTCCCTCCCAACTGTTACTGTTACACATCCTTTGGGGGGGAAAAGTTGACCCCCCCCTCCTCTTTGTGGCAGCCCCTCAAATACTGGAATACTGCTATCATGTCCTCTCCTAGTCCTTCCTTCCTCTAGACTAGCCATACCCAGATCCTGCAACCGTTCTTCATATGTTTTCGTCACCGGGGCTTTTAATCATCTTAGTTGCTCTTTTCTGCACTGTTTTTTCCAAGGTCTTAACATCGTTTTTGTAATGTGCTGACCAAAACTGGATGTAAGTCTTCTTTGTTTCATTAGTGTCATAAAACAGCTTGAGGCATCCGCTGCCTGCCCCCAGGATGCCTTCGCTCTGTCTGAACACCAGACGGTGATTTTGCTGAGCCCCGCGACAGAGCCGAGAAGACAAGCGGAGAGATTCAGAACAATAGATCAGTGCGGTGGCAGCTTTTTTCTGGCTACACAGCGAGCTCTCGGTTCTAGCAAGTTTCATTGCTGGGGAAAGGCTTTCAGAGATGAAAGGGACATTCACTATGATTAAGCTGAGAGAAAGGAAAAGGGTGATATTTGAGAAGTAATGGCAATCAGCGATGTAATTTAGAAAGATCACTGCCTGGCCCGACAATCATGTTGAAAAATCATATCTAAGTTCTGGGTGCTCGAAATACAAACGTTATGATACACACACACACACACACACACACACACACACACACACACAAATATACCGTATTTTTCGGAGTATAAGACGCACCGGACTATAAGACGCACCTACCTTTTTCGGCGAGGAAAACAAGAAAAAGAAATCTGCCTCTGCCTCCCAGCAATTTTGCTTCCTTGCAGCAAACAGCAAACAGCCTGCTTTACTTTAATTTTTGTTTTCAGCATAGCTTGATTAGCACAAGAAGAAGAAAAAGTCTGCTCCAGCAATTTAGCTCCTTGCAGCAAGCAGCAGAGGCCCGAGCAAAACAGCTGAGAGTTGGGAGGCCGATCCAATCAACTTGTGCTAATTAGGCTGTGCTGAAGCTGAAACGAGTTGTTTCTTCTTGCTGCTTGCTGCAAGGAGCTAAATTGTTGGGAGGCAGAGGCCAAAGGGTGGGGGGCCAGTGGGTGGGCGGGGTTACATTCGGTGTATAAGACGCACCTAAATTTTCACCCCCTTTTAGGGGGGAAAAAGGTGCGTCTTATACTCTGAAAAATACTAGCTGATAACCCAGCGTTGCCCATGTATTTATTTATCCCAATCCTGTATTAGACAGGAAGAGCAACTTCACCCTGAGCCCTGATTTTGGAGAGAATTAAATTACTTAGAAATGTTTCCCCTGTGCACCCAAAAGCATCAAGTAACATGATGCCACCTTGTTGTTTTGCTAGCTGATCCATGATCATTTGGATGTTGTAGTTCTTTTCTCGTATGTACGTCTTGTCCAGACCAAACGTAATTTCTAATGTTGGATTTTCCCCCTTACCAGAGGGACCCCCCTTATGGAGTACTGTGAAGTCGTTACCATGGCAACTCCACTGTGCTGTACAGTAGAAGTCATTTTAAGGGACAACAGGCTGTATCTTAACAGAACGCACATCCCGAGGGGTGTTAGGGGTATCTTACCCCCCCCACCCCAATATTTCTTCCAGAGTGAAAGTCATCTGAGAGCCTCTGGTGAACATCTGGTTGAAATTGCTCAAGGAAGTGCAGGTAAGTGAGTGGAGAGAAATATGTAAGTCCGATTTTCACAGAACTATAGGAAGTCTTCAATTTAGGGTTGAATGTGGCAAGAAAAGTTGTAAGATGGGGCCAAAACTCACTTAACAAATGTTTCCCTCAGCAACAGACATGTTGGGATCAAGTGTAGTCATAAGTCCAGGACTACCTCGAATACTAATTCCGAATAATACTCAATAATAATAAATCAATGAATTAAATAAAGGAATAATAAAAGCATTCCTGCTCACTATGTCAGTCTCTCTCAAATCACCCCCGCCCTCTCAGAAAGACATCACAAAACAAATTTGTGTGACCTTAATCCTGCCCTCTCTGCTTTTGTGGCAGAAAAAAGAAGGGTTGGCTGTTGCCCCAATGGATGGATGTGTTCTTGGCATCGCCTAAATCACGGGTGTCAAACTCGCCACGACACGTTGCCGTCACATGATGTCTTGCAACGTTTTTTCCTTTCGCAGAACTGGGATGGGCCTGGCCTGTGTGTGACACATTTGGCCCACGGGCTGCCAGTTTGACACCCCTGGGCCCTAAATCAATGCGCCTAAATATTTTCCTGGTCTCTTCCAGCCTCGGGTGACCCTGCACTCACCTGAAGGGCATTGACATCCAAGAGGAATTTTATTGTTTCCATGAAAATAGAGGTGGTTTGCTGGGGTTGTTGTATGATCAGGCTCAGGTCTGGTTCAAATGCAACTGCCGCAGGTTTGGACATTTCTGAAATGAAACCGAAAGAGCAAGGAGTTTGAGGGAAACGCCAACATAGCAGGTCAGCTTGGTCGCTCAACAGTGAGACACTGGTGAAGTGGGCACATCAGCGTCTGCATTTTCTGTGTCGCATGAGAAGAGCATATCTTCCTTCCCCTGTCCTTATCACTTTCTCTAGAGGGACTTAGAATAGAATAACAGAGTTGGAAGGGACCTTGGAGGTCTTCTAGTCCAGCCTCCTGCTTAGGCCGGAAACCCTACACCACTTCAGATAAATGGTTATCCAACCTCTTCTTTAAAACTTCCAGTGTTGGAGCATTCACAACTTCTGGAGGCAGGTTGTTCCACTGATTAATTGTTCTAACTGTCAGGAAATTTCTCCTTAGTTCTAGGTTGCTTCTCTCCTTGATTAGTTTCCACCCATTGCTTCTTGTTCTACCCTCAGGTGCTTTGGAGAATAGCTTGACTCCCTCTTCTTTGTGGCAACCCCTGAGATATTGGAAGACTCTTATCATGTCTCCCCTAGTCCTTCTTTTCATTAAACTAGACATACCCAATTCCTGCAACCGTTCTTCATATGTTTTAGCCTCCAGTCCCCTGATCATCTTGGTTGCTCTTCTCTGCACTCTTTCTAGAGTCTCCACATCTTTTTTACATCGTGGCGACCAAAACTGGATGCAGTATTCCAAGTGTGGCCTTACCAAGGCCTTATAAAGTGGTATTAACACTTCACATGATCTTGATTCTATTCCTTTGTTTATGCAACCTAGAACTGTGTTGGCTTTTTTGGCAGCTGCTGCACACAGCTGGCTCATATTTAAAGGGTTGTCCACTAGGACTCCAAGATCCCTCTCACAATTACTACTATTGAGCAAGATACCACATATACTGTACCTGTGCATTTTGTTTTTTTTGCCTAAGTGTAGAACCTTGGTTTTTTCACCATTGAATTTCATTTTGTTAGATAGCGCCCAATGTTCAAGTCTGTCAAGATCCTTCTGTATCTTGAGCCTATCTTCTGGAGTGTTGGCTATTCCTGCCAGTTTGATGTCATCTGCAAATTTGATTAGTTTCCCATCTATCCCCTTGTCTAAGTCATTGATGAAGATGTTGAAGAGTACTGGGCCTAAAACAGAGCCTTGGGGTACTCCACTGCATATTTCCCTCCATGTAGATGCAGTTCCATTGAGGACTACACATTGAGTGCGGTTGGACGATTGAAAACATCCTGCCATATTGTATTATTGTGTGGTTTGGAAGCATTACTGTTTTGGATAGGAAGGCAGTGCAGAGAGTGGTGAAGACGGCAGAAAAGATTATTGGAAGTTCACTTCCTTCTATCTAGGTCATGACATATAAGTGATGCTGGACCAGGGTCCAGAGTGTTGTCTGGGACTCTACACATCCTCTCCATGACCAGTTTCCTTGGTTACCTTCTAGGAGGAGGCTTCACAATATCAGAAGCAGAACAATGAGATTCTGGAACCGCTTTGTACCATAGAGTATCAACTCTGTTAATGCTCAAGATTCTTTTTTCTGCTATGTATTTAAATGAACTGTGATTAATATGTGTGTGTGTGTGTGTGTATGGATGGATAGGTAGATATAGATAATGATAGATAGATAGATAGATAGATAGATAGATAGAGCGAGCATATGCATGTGTATGAATATATATATATATGTATACATTCTTTTGAGAGTGGGCATCAGAATTTCAGTTTTTAATCTGTGCCAGTTTTCACAGAAAAAAAAGTGATAATAAATGTTATCTCATCTCACCTCACCTCACCTCACCCCACCACACCACACCTTACTTTATCTTACCTTATCTGGAAACTGAGAATCAGCAATTATTCTTTGTTTCCTAGTGCTTGGTTAATAGAATTTCAGTTCTGGAACCTTGCTTTGCAGGCTTGCGTTGAGTTTCCAGCTGGACCTCAAGTTGTGTAGCAGTGTCAGCAAGCTCTTGCCACTTTCATCAGAGTGACGAATACAGTTTGCGGCATTGCTTTGCAAGCTCTGGGCCTTATGTGTGTGAGCATATGTGTCAGTGGCGAAATCTTCCCCAGATCGCCACTGGTTTGCTGCGCGCGCATGCGCAGTACACACCAAACGCAGACTTTGCACAGAAAAAGAAGACTTCACTAGGTAAGTAGAACAGCAAGGGGGGAAACAGCTATGCCGCATGATTTAGCTTTGTTAGAAAGCAGGATTTCCTGTTTTCTAGCGAAGCTAAACTGTGCAGCACAGCTGATCATCGGAAATACCGGTTCGACTGAACCTGTAGCTTTTTAAACTACCAGTTTGTCTGAACTGGCAGCTTTTTTAAACTAACGGTTTGTCTGAACAGGTAGTTTTTATCACTACGGGTTCGCCTGAACTGGTAGTTTTTATCACTACGGGTTCACCTGAACTGGTAGTTTTTATCACTACGGGTTCGCCTGAACTGGTAGTTTTTATCACTACGGGTTCGCCTGAACTGGTAGTTTTTATCACTACAGGTTCACCTGAACTGGAGCGAACCGGTAGAATTTCACCTGATATGTGTGTGTGTGTGAGATGTGGCAAGGGAAGATCAAAAGGAGCAGGACTTCCAGTGCAACACTGCAAGGCTCCTATGGCCAATCTGTGCCCACCCAACCCCAGCTGATGCTGGGGCAAAAAGGCTTTGAGAAAGCTTTGGCTAAATGGCCCCACCTTGAATTTCAATATGCAACACAACTCCTTGCATGGCAACGTGATACTGAGGTGATGGACAGGGGTGGAACCTGAATGAAAGATGAAAGGAGGGCTGTCTATTGGGATTCTCAATCATCCAGGTCATGGTTGCCTCAAAGATGTTTTTCCAAAAGGCAACTGGACTTTCTTGTTTTTTTTAAATTTTTCCTTGAAAATGTTTCACTCCTCATCCAAGAAGCAGAAGAAACCCAAGAAAATCTACTTGCCTTTTTGGAAAAGCACCTTTGGGAGATGAACGGAGAGGCCCTCCGAAAGATAAGGAGCTGTTTCTAGCTATCCCTTAAGACCGCCTACCTCTCTGTGTGCTCATCCTAAATTTACTGGGTGTAACGGACAATCTCTTGAACGGTTTATGTACGGTATCTTCTTCGGGTGCACGAAGGGAGCTGGTTGGCTCTGAAGACTCTGTTTGGATTTTCACTGCGGATTCTGGAGATTCTTCTGGAAATAAAAAGGAAATCAACCTATATGAGGACACAAAGAGCAGGCCTGATTTGACCAGCCTCTTTAACTGGTTAGCAGAATTATGTTCAGTAAAACGTCCCCCATCTAGACTACAATCTAAATGGTAAAAGGTAAAGGTTTCCTCTCGCCAGTCATGTCCAATTCTAGGGGGTGATGTTCATCTCCGTTTCCCAGCAGAGGGAGCCGCTGTTGTCTGAAGACGCTTCCGTGGTCATGTGGCCGGCATGACTATACGCAAGGTGCACGGGAATGCTGTTACCTTCCCACCGAAGTGGTACCTATTTATCTACTTGCATTTGCATGCTTTCGAACTGCTAGGTGGGCAGGAGTTGAGACAAGTGACGGGAGCTCACTCCATCACACGGTGCTCGGGTCTCGAACTGCCGACCTTCCAGTCGACAAGCTTACAACTTGTTTAACACTGGTCAGGAATTCAGTTAACTTTCTGAGTTCATTTATGGGTCACGCAGTTTGTTGACCAAGGGAATCCATGAGAAGAATGTCAGTGTTCTGGTAAGAGCTCTTCACTGACTGTCACCATCAGCCAATTCCTAAAGAGAAAATTCTTGATGGTAAGAACAATTAATCAATGGAACAATTCGCCTCCTGGAATTGTAAGTGCTTCATCGCTGGAGATTTTCAAAAATAGACTGGACAACCATTTGTCTTCTGCCTTGGGCATGGGGTTAGGGTCCCTTCTGTCCCTATAATTCTATAATTCTATAGTTCCATAATTCTATTATAATTCTATAATTCTATAATAATTCTATAATTCTCTTTGTTTTTGCACATTGCTTTTTTCTGGTCCCAGGATAATGGGTCTTAGATGCCCTGGTGGTTAGAATGCGGTATTGCAGGCTAATTCTGCCAACTACCAGCAGTTTGATTCTGACCGGCTCAAGGTTGACTCAGCCTTCCATCCTTCTGAGTGGTAAAATGAGGACTCAGATTGTTGGGGACAAGAGGCTGACTCTGTAAATTGCTTAGAGAGGACTGTAAAAGCACTGTGAAGCGGTGTATAAGTCTAACCGCTATTGCTGTTGCCAGGGTAACATAGAGGCTAATTATCCAAACCATGGATCCATAACCTTACAGTGTAGATGCCAAATTTAAGATGGACTCAAGGCACTCTGTTTCTCAATGCAGTTAGGTTGCCATGGAAACAATAGAAAGGCTGCAGCATTCAAAATTGCCCAGATAAAGGTGGAAGGATGACATCTGGCTACTTTGGCAGGCATAGCTGAATTCCTCTGGTTTTGCGACCCAGAAATTTGGCATTTGGCAGCTGAGCAAGAACTGAAACATCTACAAGCCAGAGAAAGGCCTGGATACATTTTGGGCCCACCTCAGAAAATAAATAAATATCTCACTCATTTTACAAATCTGCAATGAGGCTATGTAGAAGACTTTGAGTCTCAGCTGTCATCCTGATCTGAAGCAGGGATGAAATCCAGCAGGTTCTGACAAGTTCTGGTGAACCGGTAGCGGAAATTTTGAGTAGTTCTGAGAACTGGCAAATACCACCTCTGGATGGGCCCAGAGTGGGGAGGGAATGGGGATTTTGCAATATCCTTCTCCCAGGAGTGGGGAGGGAATGGGGATTTTGCAGTATCCTTCCCCCAGGAGTGGGGAGGGTATGGGGATTTTGTAGTATCCTTCCTCTGGAGTGGGGTGGGAATGGAGATTTTGCAGTATCCTTCCCCCAGGAGTGGGGTGGGAATGGGGATTTTGCAGTATCCTTCCCCCAGGAGTGGGGTGGGAATAGAGATTTTGCAGTATCCTTCCCCTGCCACGGCCACCAAACCATGGCCACCAAGCCATGCCCACATAACCAGTAGTAAAAAAATTTGAATTCCACCACTAATCTGAAGGTCTCAGTTTGAAGCACAAATTGCTCTATCATGAATGTGAAAACAACTATTTGGCCCTCAAGGTCATAATAGAAAGACCGACTCAGCCTTTCGCCTTCAGAATCATCGTTCTGCACTCAAACTAGGAATTCTTCCAGTGGAAATGGCTCAAACTCAAAATGTCTTGCCCGCCCCTGTTTTCCTTCGATGGATGTATCTAAAAAAATAATAAATATTATATTCCACTAGCAATGGAAATGGGGGAGTGGAACACGGGGACGGGCCAAAAAAGGAAGGGTTAATTTTACCTGGGTTTTTCCTTATAGACACGACGTCATAATGGAGGTCCACCAAGAGCAGGGGTTTCCAACTTCGGCAACTTTATGACTTGTGGACTTCAAATCCCAGAATTCAGCATGGGCTGGCTGAGGAATTCTGGGAACTGAAGTTCACAAGTTGTAAAGTTGCCAAGGTGGGAGACCTCTGACCTAGAGAACATTGGGAGAAGCAGCTTGGAATAGGCTCTCCCGTAAACATTCTTGGCCAATGATCCTTTTTCCTAAGTAATCCTCGACTTACGACCACAATGGTGCCCAAAATTTATGTTCTTAAGTGAGAAATTTTTTAAGCCGTAAAATGGAGTTTGCTCCATTTTACGACTCTTCTCACCACCTTTGTTAAGTGTATCGCTGCAGTTCTTAAGTTAGTCAAGTTAGCCAAGATGGCACAGTTGGTTAGACTGCAGTACTGTAGGCTACTTCAGCTGACTGCTAGCTGCAATTTGGCAGATTGAATCTCACCAGGCTCAAAGTTGACTCAGCCTTCCATCCTTCCGAGGTGGGTCAAATGAGGATCCAGATTGTTTGGGGGTGGGGGGGCAGTAGGCTGTCTTGTAAACCGCTTAGGGAAGGCTGAAAAGCACTATAAAGTGGTATATAAGTCTAGTACTTTTGCTCGCCCTTCCTTCCTTCCTTCCTTCCTTCCTTCCTTCCTTCCTTCCTTCCTTCCTTCCTTCCTTCCTTCCTTCCTCTTTCTCCTTCCTGGTGGCGCAGTGGTTAGAATGCAGTATTGCAGTCTAACTCTGCCGACTGCCAGAGGTTCGATCATGTCAGGTTCAAGGTTGACTCAGCCTTCCATCCTTCCAAGGTGGGTCAAATGAGCTCCCAGATTATTGAGGGGCAAGAGGCTGACTCTGTAAACTGATTAGAGAGGGCTGTAAAAGCACTATGAAGCGGTATATAAGTCTAAGTGTTATTGCTAGTCACACGGTTTTTTAAGTGAATGTGGCTTCCCTGTGGACTTGGCTTGTCAGAAAGTCGACAAAGGAGATCACACAACTCTGGGACACTGCAACCGTCATAAATTGGAGTCAGTTGCCAAGCCTCTGAATGTAAATCTCATGACTATGGGGATGCTGCAAAGGTCATAAATGTGAAAAAGGGTCATAAGTCTCTTTTTTTTTCTAGTGCCGTTGTGAACTGCTTTAAGTTGAGGGCTACCTGTAATGCTTTCCCCAATTTTCAAGAACACGGTAATGTCAACTCGCAAAGCATCCCTGGCCTGCTCTCGAATTGCCATAGGCAAGGGGGATGGGAAAATGGCGAAGCAGCACGGCAGCCAAAAACAAAAGCACATTCCAGTCATAACTCTCTCAAGGCTGTCTCCCAGGGTTACCCACAGCGGCCAGAGGGGAGTGATCTCTATAACCCACGAAATTGCTCCATTGGCGAATGTGACTGATGACACAATCTGGTGGGGAGCGGGGAAACAGGGTCAAGTCTGGGCCGTAAATTACGTGGGGCCAGAGTTGGCTTCCCTTTGAACATGCAGACATGGATTTCTTTTGAAGCTTGGCTTGAGGCTCATGATTTAATTAGGGCATCCGTCGGAACCCTGACAGGTAAAATTTGTGATCTGTTGCCCCTCATAGGCATCGTCAGCTTACCAGACTCCTCTGGGCCAACCAGGGACTGCACCTGTGAAGCCAGGTATGACGTTCTTTTCTTTGCTACTGGTACTTCTTCTATGCTTGGAGGACTTGGTTTCTCTTTGGGCAGATGGGCCTTCTGGAGCTTGGTAGCCTCCCGGAAGGCCATCTCGACCCGAATGTAGTTTTCCTGGATATCATAGAAAAGTCCTAAAAGGAAAGGTAGGAAAAGAAAAAGGAAGATTTCCCTCAGGAAATAATTACGGTGATGTTGAAGGAGACATAGGAACATGAGGGTTATCAGGTTCTTTGGTATCCACCTAAAACAGCGATCATTCTCTTCATTTATTTAATAGAGTGATGGGCCCCCTTTATTTTATGCACCTCAAAACAATGTACTTGCCTTTTGTTTTCCCAATGACAACCTGATGGGGTGGGTTGGACTGAGAGAGAAGAACTGACCCAAAGTCACCCAGCTGCTCTTCATGGCTAAGGCGGGACTAGAATTCACCATCTCCTGGGGATTGGCCCAAATTCACTCAGCCGATTTTCATGCCTAAGGCAGGACTAGAACTCACCTTATCTCCCTTGGAATGCTCCCAGAGAACTAATTGCCAGACGCAGGGCAAGGCCAAACTTAGCACAGAGTCAAACAGAACTTTCCAAAGCTTGAACCGGCCAGATGAACTAATTGCTTAGTTCATCTTAGTTCATCGTGCATGTGCGAGGGGCTGGAAAGCAGGGGGGATCAGGCGCGCATGGGCAGGGGCGCACATTGCATTATGGGTGCTGGCACGCGCGCACACTTTCAGCACATGCCGAGAAAAAGTTTAGCCATCACTGTTATAGACTATGCAAAAAGTGTGCCAAGCACTGATGGTGTCCACACTCTGGGAATCAACATTTCCAAATCTTCCAGGTTAAATTAGCCAGATTCGTACCTAACATGGTCCAGGCCACGACACTGCTCGGCTCCACACAGGTGGCGTCTTCAAAAAAGACTTCAGCCTCTTCATAATTCTGCAGCATCACAGCCATGATCCCACACAACAGCACACTGAAGAGACAAGAAACAATGAATCAAAGGAAGGCCCTTCCACTGTAAGGACAATCCTCCACATCCCATCATGGGGTTGTTCCTATCACAGTACATGGTTTAGAGAGCTCCTAAAGCACATTTATTTGGAAAGAGAATCCAATCAGTTTGAAACTTACAATGACCATGATAATAATCTATCACTATTGGTGTATGTACACTGAGAGCTTATGCGCAGGAGACAAATTTCTTGTGTGTCTAATCACACTTGGCCAATAAGAAAGTCCAGTTGCCTCCTGAAAAAGCACCTTGGGGACAACCGTGACCTGGATGACGGAGAATCTCTACAGACTTTTAGCTATGCAATTTGGGATGAACCCCCTTGGAATGGCATGGGAGTAGGAACGGATTTCCAGATGAAAAAATTGCAGATTACAGGAACCATTTGCACCACTCAGGTGTCCCTGAGGACACAGATAAACCTCCAAGTATTCAACGACCTTCGAAAAGGATGCAAATGACCAGCTGTCTGTAAGGAATATAAATCCTTCCACTCCCCATTATCCTGTCAGAACTGAAGAAGCTTCTAGAACACTGATGGCTAACCTTTATGTCGTCGCATGCCAAAAGTGGGGTCACGTGGCGGGGTCGCAGGCATGTGTGCCCACACCCATAATTCAATGACCCCCCTCCCCCGTGTTTGCGCTCCTCCCGTTTTTGGCACGCGATGGCAAAAAGATTACTGGTGGGCCCGGAAGTCCCATTTTTTGCCCTCCCCAGGCTCCAGAGGCTTTCTTGGAGCCTGGGGAACGGCGAAAACGGCCTTCCCCACCCCCTCCATGGCCCTCCATAGGCCGGAAATGGCCCATTTCCTGACTTCCAGTAGGCCCAGAAGGTCCAAAATCAGCTGGCCAGCGAGCACATGCGTGCTGGAGCTGAGCTCGGGCAACGCTCACGTGCCCACAGATATGGCTCCGCGTGCCACCTGTGGCACGCATGCCATAGGTTCGCCATCACAGTTCTAGGATGAGAAGTGAAATGTCTTCACAAGAAAGTCCAGTTGCCTCCTGAAAAAGCACCTTTGGGACAACCATGACCTGGATGACTGAGAATCTCTACAGACTTGGCCAATAAAGAATTCTAATTCTAATTCTTCTAATTCTAAATCAGCACTCATCACCATTTCATTATTTATTACTTACTATTACTTATTATTTATTTATTTATTTATTTATTTATTATTTTATTACTGGGGAGTGAGCCATACTCATGTCCGAGATGTACTTAAGAAGACTAGACGACCCCGTGACCTGTTGGGTCATCGCTTCAGAGCTATTTCCTAATCTGATTCCTTTAAAAATAGTTTAATTTATATTAAACAACTGTAATGTCACATAACTAACTAATGTAAGGATAGATATAAAAATAGATGACAATGGGAAGGAAATAGATAGAAGGGAAAAATTGAATTTGATTATGATTAAGATTAGAGATGAGAATGAAGGGTAATATTGGTTCTTTAAAAAAAAAATAGATAAGGAATACATATGGCAAAAAGGAAATATAGAAATTGTAAACTTAATTGAAATGACTAAACATTGTTTAAATGTGTGAACTGGCCAAATACTCTGTTCAAAGAAAATATAATGTATGTTTGTATGTGTGTTTGTCTAAAAAATTTTTTAAAAAAAACTTTTATTAAAAAAAAATTAAAAAAAATGGCAGAGCTTCTAATGTACTGCCTTTGCTACAAAGGTTTTTTAAAAAATTGAGTGAGCTATTCCTCTGAATATCTGTGATTGAAAATAGCCCTCGTTGAACCGCACAGCACAGTCCAACGTGAGGAACTGACCACAGGAAACGTTCGATGACATTTTTGTAAATGTCACAAAGTGCTTTGTAATGTTTCTGTCATAAAATGGTTTTTAAAAGTTGTCCGATTTAAAGGCCATAACGAGTCCTGGATTTTGGATTCTATCAATTAGCCCGTTTGAGGTGCCTTGGTTGAAAATGTTTTGCCCTATGTTGTACCATCTTCATCCAATTAAAGGTTAACAGACACAAGAGTTTTAGAACAAGAAGCCATGGGTGGAAACTCATCAAGGAGAGAAGCAATTTAGAACTAAGGAGAAATTTCCTGACAGTTAGAACAATGAATCAGTGGAACAACTTGCCTCCAGAAGTTGTGAATGCTCCAACACTGGAAGTTTTTAAGAAGAGGTTGGATAACCATTTGTCTGAAAGTTCTGACAGGTTCTGGAGAACCGGTAGCAGGAATTTTGAGTAGTTTGGAGAACCGGCAAATACCACCTCCGGCTGGCCCCAGAGTGGGGTGGGAATGGGGATTTTGCAATATCCTTCCCCCAGGAGTGGGGAGGGAATGGGGACTTTGCAATATCCTTCCCCTAGGAGTGGGGAGGGAATGGGGACTTTGCAATATCCTTCCCCCAGGAGTGGGGAGGAAATGGAGATTTTGCAGTATCCTTCCCCATGCCACCCCCACCAAGCCACAACACGCCCACCAAGCCACGCCCACAGAACTGGTAGTAAAAAAATTTGAATTTCACCACTGATACATATCCTGAATAAAAAAATATGTATCCCCCCCGCAGCTACCTAGTTAATATCTCACCAGGGTTCCAGAACTCTTGAAGAAGTATTACCTGGGCAGGTGATTGGCATCCAGCCCGACCGCCTCACGGAAACATTCCTGGGCCTTGAGGTTGTTTTCAGTCAACAGGCAAAAAGCTCCATAATCCAACCAGCTCTGGATATCTTGGGGGTTTCGAGACAACCTCTGGAGACAGAAGGACCATCGCCTAAGTTAGTATTCTGTTTGAAAGGTTTGAATGGAAAGATCTGAAGATCAAAAATAGCAAGAGCAAGAGCACTTAAGACTTATATACCACTTTACAGTGCTTCACAGCTCTTTCTAAGCGGTTTACAGAGTCAGCCTCTTGCCCCCAATAATCTGGCTCCTCATTTTACCAAATTGGGAAGGATGGACGGCGGAGTCAACCTTGAGCTGGTCAGGATTGAACTCCTGGCAGCGGGCAGAGTTTGCCTGCGATATTGCATTCTAACCACTGTGACATTACAGCTAATCAGCAGTAGCACTTACAGTATAAACCGCGTCACGGTGCTTTACAGCCCTCTCTAAGCGGTTTATAGAGTAAACCTATGGCCCCCCAACACTCTGGGTCCTCGTTTTACCCACCTCGGAAGGATGGAAGGTTGAGTCAATCTTGAGCCGATAAGAATCAAACCGCTGGCAGTCGGCAGAATTAGCCTGCAATACTGCATTCTAACCACTGGGCCACCACGGCTCAATAGGATATCAACTTCCGAATACAATAAAATGTTTTTTGACTTTATTTGAGCTTTCCCTAGTGTATGTATGTTCCAGGAATTCTTGAATAAGAATCTATCGAGACCAAGGGTGTCCAACTGGGGCAACTTTTAAGATAGGTGGACTGTCAGGGTTCCAAGTAACACTCCCAACGAAATCAAACTCCGAGGCTTGAAGTTCCTCAAAGCTAACTTTTATTAGAGATGAGCCGAGGTGGCACAGTGGTTAGAGTGCAGTACTGCAGCTACTTCAGCTGACTGCTAGTTCAGCAGATCAGCGGATCAAATCTCACTGGCTCAAGGTTGACTCAGCCTTCCATCCTTCCGAGGTGGGTAAAATGAGGACCCAGATTGTTGGGGGCAATATGCTACTTAGTATACTGTCTTTGGTGTAAGCCGCCCAGAGTCCTTGGAGAATGGGTGGCATAGAAATATGTCCAATAAATGAATAAATAAATAGATGTCATATTGGCACAGCTGGGAAAACCCGAATCTGAAAGCTTCCGGGTTTTCCACACCCACAAGAAAGTTCAAGACCTTGCCCACATCTCCCACATGTCCATCCAGCTCCAATCAGTTCTTTCCCCAACAGAAGACATCCTCCAATTTCTTCTTTGCACAGCTGCCGGACCCCATGGCCTTGAACTTCTCTTAGAGAGGTTTGTTATGGCTATCTCTACTTCACTCATGCAATCCCCTCTCCCAACTTCCCACGGTATGATTGTGGCAGGCCTGGATCCTCAAGGCACACAGGTAATATGGCTTCCAGGCTTGACAGGGACTTCAACTCCCAGAATTCCCCAGCCAGCCTTCCACTGAAAGAGAAAGGACTACGGCATCTGAATGCTTCCAATTCTTAAAAAAAAAAGTGCTCTGGGAGCTTGATGGCTTTCTTGCAGACATTTCATTACCCAACGATAGTCCTGATATCGTTACCTAGAGTGGGCCATGAAACGTCCGCAAGAAAACCGCCCAAGCTCACAGAGCACCAAGGACCCCCCATTTCAACCCTGAGTTACATGTGTTCTTCTTTATCATTGTTTCCAAAGTTGTTCTGCTTGGAAAGGAGGAGGAGGAGGAGTTCCCTTACCTCCTGATAGTAAGTTGATGCCAAACCGTACTCTCCGTTGACCTGGGCCTCTCGAGCAAACAGCTGGAGCTGCTCCAAGGTGGTGTATACGGGAGGAGGAGGACTTGGAGTCTGGAGGGACAGCACCTAGTCAGGGCAGGGGAATAACAGATTAACAGAGTTGGAAGGGACCTTGTAGGTCATCTAGTCCAACCCCCGCCCCCCAAGCAGGAGACCCTACACCATTTCTGACAGAGGGCAGTCCAGTCTCTTCTTGAAAGCCTCCAGTGATGAAGCTCCCACAACTTCCAAAGGCAACTTCTGTTCCACTGGTTGATTGCTCTCACTGTCAGAAAGTTCCTCCTTATTTCTAGGCTGAATCTCTCTTTGGTCAGTTTCCATCCATTATTCCTTGTCTGGCCTTCGGGTGCTTTGGAAAAAGCTTGACCCCCTTCTTCCTCTTTGTGGCAGCCCCTCAAATATTGGAAGACTGCTATCATGTCTCCCCTGGTCCTTCTCTTCACTAGACTAGACATACCCAGTTCCTGCAACCGTTCATCGTATGTTTTAGCCTCCAGTCCCCTAATCATCTTTGTTGCTCTCCTCTGCACTCTTTCTAGAGTCTCGACATCTTTTTTATAGTGTGGTGATCAAAACTGGATGCAGTATTGTAGGTGTGGTCTTACTGAGGCTTTGTAGAGTGGCTTTATAGAATAGGCTTTATAGAATAATGATAAATTATAATAAATAAATTATAAATAATAATTTATAAGCTTTATAGAATAATGAACATGCCATTCAGTTAAAGGAGGGCTCAACTCAGCACTTGGCAATATCTATTCAAGCAGAGGTCATCCTCAACTTATAAACTATTCATTTAGTGACGGTTTTAGGTTATAGCGGCACTGAATAAATGACTTATGACTGAAAGTCTATGGAGATTCTCAGTCCTCCAGGTCATGTTCTGGCAAGCAGTCTCTCAGGCACGAAACACAATGAGCCAAATCTTCAGAAATCCGAATGGTTGTCTCCTACAACCACCACTCCCCTTTGCTTCTATTTATTCCCCAGCCAGGGAGGGACCATTCAGCGTCCATGTGTGCTTTGCTTCCCAAGTCGACTCTTTGTCCTCCGTTGTTCTCCTCTCCTAACAGCTCTGTGTGTCTGGAACAGGTCCCAGCTGTTCTTCCTCCTCACTCATTTCAGCTTCCAGAGGCAGTTGCCTCTCTGCTGGCTGGGGAATTGTGTGGATGTTTGGGTGGTTTAGTGGTGGGGAAATTGTGGTGGGTGGGGGGGGGGTGTTTGGGGATTGTTATGTGTGTTGGACCTGGTCTTTGGATGTTAAGCGAATTTTGTTGTATGGGTATACTGTGTATATACGTTCAATGACAAAGTTATTATATTATATTATAAATGTTGGATGGCCCTGGCTCTGCTTCCAATGCAGAGCATCCATCAGAGCTTTCCTCAGACTCCAGAACTGGCCCAAGTTCCTCCCCAACGTCCTCATTGTCCGAATCTGATGGGCCACAACACTCTTAGCCACAGAAATGCTGGAGTCAACTGTGGTTGTAAGTCAAGGAGTACCTGTATAGGCAGTCTTCTTAAACTTTCACCATCAGCATGTGGGACACAGACCGCTCTGTTCCAAGCCAAAAACTGGATTAAACCATCTTGCCCCCACCCCAATGATTCTTCCCTTGGTGCGCCTGACATAGATCGCCCAACAAACTCAACAGTAAAAGGAGGGAGAGTTTTGCTCTTCCGAAGCTCACCTGATTCAAGGCAACGTGCATCTGATCCATCAGGTAGACGTACAACTCACTGAGGAAAGCTTGGAGTTGGTCCAGAGTTTCAAAGGCGGTTGTCTTCAAGTACTTCTCCCGCACAATTTTCACAACCGCGTGCTGCAAGGATGAGAAAGACTTAATCCCAAGGACCCCACACATTCGGAAGGGAAGGAGCGACTAATTTATGAGATGTTAGATTCCATTGCTTGGTGGATCATTACAGATCTGAAGAAAGGGGGAGTTAGAGCTGCCATCATTTAAACCTCTAAACAGAAACGATCCTTGGCTCCATTTGTTGAGAAAGATATAGTTTGATTAGAAGCCAAGTATATTGCAGGGTTGCAATGCCAGAACTGAGAATCACGGGCCAAAATTCTTAATTACAACTTTTTCCTCCCTTAACTGTCTCCCATCGCTGCCCTCCCTCCATCACCAATCAGGTTCAAGCAAGATAATTTCAGAACAGCCACTTCAAGCATAGGTTGATATGCAGCTGCTTTTCTTTCCCAGCTGGTTGACCTTGAAGCAGCATCTCGGGGAGATACAGAAGTTACTTTCGTTTTCCCCCAAGCATCCTCTCCTCCCATCCTCCCTCTCCAGAGTGCATGGCAGACTGTCACCCGCATGGTAGCGAAGGACACGCAAGCATAAGGTGGCAGCTGACAGGGGGCTTCTGAAATGCTAAAAGAAGAGTCCCATGAGGAGAAAATGTGACACTTCAACATGTCATTCCACCCTCTGCAATCAAACATCACTTTTGCAAAGAGAGATCCGCATCGTGACGGAAATACCTTGAGTTGCTCCTTAAAGGCAAAATATTTCCCCGAGGTGTTCAGCTCATAGTTGAGTTGACATTTCTGGTCTTCCAGGATCTGAGAATCAACCACAAGCCCTTGGACCACCTGCCTTCCAAAGAGCTCATGATACTCATCTAGGATGGATGCAGCAATGCTGGTGATCTGCGTGTGGTAATCTTCTACGGCCTAAGGAAATCAAGAAGCCAGGAAAACCTTCAAGTGGTCAGAAATCATTTCTCCATGAGAAGGTGGCGTACACTCCTGGCGAACACTCTTGGTTGCTGTTCTCCATTGCTTGAACTGTCACACCCCAATCATCAAGTCTAGTACAAGCTCATCCTTGCATATCCAGACACAAAGAGCTTCTATGGTACCAACAGAAGAGGGTATGGGTAGCTGAGGGTGGGGTCCTTGGTGCTCTCTGAGCGTGGTGCTTTTCTTGCCGACATTTCATTACCAAACCTGGCTAGGACTGATGATGTTACCTAGTATGGTAATGGAACATCAGCAAGAAAACCATCAAGTTCAGACGGCAACAAGAATCCCTTGGCTTCTAGTGTGGGCTCTGATGGATGCTCTACGTCGGAAGCAGAGATGGAGCCAGGGCCGCCTGACATTTCCCAGCCAGCGGAGAGGCAGCTGCCTTTGGAGGCAGAGATAAGTGGGGAGGAAAAACAGCTGGGGCCTGTTCCAGATGTGCGTATGCACAGAGCAGTTAGGAGTGGAGAACAACGGAGGATAAGGAGTCGACTCAGGAAGCAAGGCACACGTGGACACTGAATGGTCCCTCCCTGGCTGGGGAATAAATAGAAGCAAAGGGGAGTGGTGGTTGTAGGAGACAACTGTTCGGATTTCTGAAGATTTGGCTCATTGTGTTTTGTGCCTCAGAGACTGCTTGCCAGAACTTAATTTACAGCTATATGGTTGGAAGCTCCCGGCCTGGCAATTATCTCAAGGACTGAGTAACAGGCATGAGGTCAAAAGCACATGCTGGATGTGGCTTATGGGTAAGATTCTATGGTCAGCTAGATGTTTCTGAAGGGGACGAAATGGTGATAGAGCAGTGAACCATGGTCATCGGTGAATTCTGGCTGGCAAATCTTTCCGGATAAAGGAGAGACCCAGAGATTGCCAGCCCCCAGTTCCCTGCATCCCATATTGCTACTCCTTTCTTTTTTGCTTTCCCTTTTTCTCTTATCTTAAACTTCAAATGTGTTTTGTTTTTATTCTGTGGAAAAACTTCTCTAAAATATTATATCTATATATTGCAGCATCTGTCTGATTTGTTAGGTGATCTTTTCAGTCTCACTTTCATATTTATCTGCGTGTGAGAGAATAAACTCTGGTTGAGGAATTGGCAGTCTTGGTTTCAGGACTGATCAAAACCAGCAATTGGCAAGCTGGCTGGGGAATTCTAGGACTTGAAGCAGTGATGAAATCCAATTTCTTTTTACTACCGGTTCTGTGGGCGTGGCTTGATGGGTGTGGCTTGCTGGGCATGGCAGGGGAAGGATACTGCAAAATCCCTATTCCCTCCCCACTCCTGGGGGAAGGATATTGCAAAATCCCCATTCCCTCCCCACTCCTGGGGGACAGATACTGCAAAATCTCCAATCCCACCCCACTCTTGGACCAGCCAGAGATGGTTTTTTGCCGGTTCTCCGAACTACTCAAAATTTCTGCTACTGGTTCTCCAGAACCTGTCAGAACCTGCTGGATTTCACCCCTGACTTGAAGTCCACATCTCTTAAAGTTGTCAAGGACATGGATTGGGGGTGGGGAAGTGATTTCATATGAAAATGAAGAGTCTCCTTAATGTGACGTTAAAGCTGCCTTCCAGAAAATCTCAGCTGTTATTATTGTTTTTAAATTAACATATTTCTAGCCCCTAAGGTTTTAAAAACATGCTTGGAAGCAGACATAACAAACAACGTCTAATTGAAATCCCAGAAACTAGACCATGGACGGGGACACTATTCTTAGCTCTCCTACAAGGAATGCAAATAATTTACGCACAATAGGAAAAATTAGGCACATCGGAGCAATCTCTTTCAGCGGCACTGTTGTCTGTTCTCAATAAAAAACTAGACCAGAATGGCAAAGATTTTCTTTTTTAAGAAAAAAAATGCAGAAGGAGAACTACTGAGTAAGCTTCATTCCGTACCTTCATGGCTCCTGCAGTCCTTCGAGGGAGTGGTGGGTGTGGAGGAATCATCTCTTTCACTCTGAAAGTGTTGGAAGAAAGAACAAATTGGGGATTGTTTTGATAACCTGACCATTCATTTTGCCATCCCATTCACAGTTTACTTTGAAGTCCGTTCTATGAAACTTAACAGGATCAGCTTGCAGAATGAACACGTAAAGGATTGTGCGTTCACATTGTTTCAACCTGGGATACGTGTTTATGGGGATCCTCAGTCATCCAGGTCATAGTTGTCCCCATGGTGCTTCCTCAAGAGGCAGCTGGACTTTCTCGGGTTTTCTTCTTTTCATTATTTATTTGTCAAGTACATATTAGATAATATATATATATATAAGTATAAGCATGAATTGAATACATAAAATGAATACAAATAAAGGGAACATTAGGACAAGGACGAAAGGCACATTGGTGCGCTTATGCATGCTCCTTACAGACCTCTTAGGAATGGGGTGAGGTCAACAGTAGACAGTTTAAGATTAAAGTTTTGGGGGTTTGGGGAAGAAACCACAGAGTCAGGTAGTGCATTCCAGGCATTGACCACTCTGTTGCTGAAGTCGTATTTTCTGCAATCGAGTTTGGAGCGGTTTACCTTGAGTTTGTATCTCTTGTGTGCTCGTATATTGTTGTGATTGAAGTTGAAGTAGTCATTGACAGGTACGACATTGTAGCAGATAATTTTATGAGCTATGCTTAGGTCAGACCGAAGGCAGCGAAGTTCTAAGTTGTCGAAGCCCAGAATTTCAAGTCTGGTGGCCTAAGGTATTTTGTTGCGAGCAAACAAAATACTTTTTTTCTCCCCCTTGAAGATGTTTCGCTTCTTATCCAAGAAGGGTCTTCAGTCCTGAAGGAGTTTCTCGGATGAGAAGCGAAATGTCTTTTTAAAAAAAGAAAATGAAGGAAGTCCAGTTGCTTCTTGAAAAAGCACCTTTGGGACAACCTGGGATAAGGTCTCCCCGCAGAAATTTTTGTAACAGGCTAATTTAGCCGAGTTTATAAGCTTTGTAGGTGCTCTCCAAGGTCCTGAAATCTGCCTGGGCACAATGTACGGTTGGGTGACCAACCTATCTTCCTGGGCTCATGATGAGATCAAAATTCAGTAAGACACAAAACCGTTGTCATGACTGATCTGTTCCAATATATGCTGTAGAATGAATGGGATAAGCAAGGATAATGCCTTCCACTGACAGAGAATGAGCAGCACCACCAAAGATGCATAGAATCACAGGGATGGATGGGACCTAGATCTTCTAGTCCAACCCCATGCCTAAGGCAGGAGTCCTTATATCATCCCGGACAAATGGTTGTCCAATCTTTCCTTGAAAACCTCCAGTGATGGAGTATCAAGAATTCTGGGAGGGAAGCTGTTAGCCATTGATTAATCGTTCTCACTATCATGGGAGTGTCAAAAACAGACTTTGACCCACGCCCACTTATATACATATATCTAGATATAAAACTTACCGGCTGGCAAGTTCCTCTGGCAGACGCTTGGGCACCAAAGCTCTGTCCAGCGTAAACTCTAACACAATAAAACTTCCATTTTCTACATATTGCTGGAAAAAGAAAGGGGTTGATATTTTTTTCAGGAGCATAGCCAACATCCTAGAATGTTTCCACAGCCACACACACACACACACACACACACACACAAATTTATCCCAAACACATTAGGTTTCAATTACGGGAACTTAAATCTAAACATCTGGAGAACTAGCTAGGTTCATGTCAAGCCATTGCTGCAAGACACAGTAAAAGTAACTCAGTGATATGAGAAGAAAAAGAAAGGAAGAAAGAAAAAGAAAGAAAGAAAGGGAGGAAGGAAAGAAAGAAGGAAGAGGCAGAGAAAGAAAGAAAGAGGGAGGGAGGGAGGGAGGAAGGAAGAGGCAGAGAAAGAAAGAAAGAAAGAAAAGAAAGAAAGAAAGAAAGAAAGAAAGAAAGAAAGAAAGAAAGAAAGAAAGAGAGAGGAAGGAAGGAAGGAAAGAAGAAAGATAGGGAGGGAGGGAGGAAGAAAGAGGCAGAGAAAGAAAGAAAAAGAGGAAGGAAGGAAGGAAGGAAGAGGCAGATAGAGAGAGAAAGTGGGGGAGAGGGAGGAATGCACTTTGAGGATATTCAGAAGCACTCATTCACAGTTTTCATGTAGTTCAAGATCCATCCTTGAGAGTCCAAGTGGAATCTACAAATAGTCTACATTTGACATCTTTTAAAACCCTGGCGTTACCTGTCCTTCCAAGTTCTGGCATTGAGACAGGGCAGCCTCTACTGTGATCTCAGAGATGTCCTTTTTTACAATATTGGAGGGCTGAAGAGGAAGCAAAAAAAAAGGTCTTTTACTGGATATCATTTCAGAAAAGCTTCCTTTGTTTGACTTCTGCGGGGTGGGGGTGGGGGGGTGTTTCACCTAATTTAAAATTGGCAAGAGGGACGAGCTTGAAACTAAAATGGATGGTTCTCCTTTTCCTCTGTGCTCTCGTAGGGCTGTGTGGTGCTTTGAAATCTATTCTAATCTATTCTAGAGAGCTGGTTCGGTCTAGTTGTGAAGGTACTGGCCTAAAAACCGGGAGACTGTGAGTTCTAGTTTCGCGTTGGCATGAAGGCTGGCTAGGTGACTCTGAGCCAATCACCAGGAGACTGGGAGTTCTAGTCCTGCTTTAGGCATGAAGGCTGGCTGGGAGACTTTGAGAATCACCAGAAGCCTGGGAGTTCTAGTCCCGCCTTAAGCATGAACGCTGGCTGAGTGACTCTGAGCCAATCACCAGGAGACTGGGAGTTCTAGTCCTGCTTTAGGCATGAAGGCTGGCTGGGAGACTTTGAGAATCACCAGAAGCCTGGGAGTTCTAGTCCCGCCTTAAGCATGAAGGCTGGCTGAGTGACTCTGAGCCAATCACCAGGAGACTGGGAGTTCTAGTCCTGCTTTAGGCATGAAGGCTGGCTGGGAGACTTTGAGAATCACCAGAAGCCTGGGAGTTCTAGTCCCGCCTTAAGCATGAAGGCTGGCTGAGTGACTCTGAGCCAATCACCAGAAGACTGGGAGTTGTAGTCCTGCCTTAGGCATGAAGGCTGGCCGAGTGACTCTGAGCCAATTGGGAGGCTGGGAGTTCTAGTCCCGCCTTAAGCATGAAGGCTGGATGAGTGACTCTGAGCCAATCACCAGAAGACTGGGAGTTCTAGTCCCGCCTTAAGCATGAAGGCTGGATGAGTGACTGAGCCAATCACTGGAAGACTGGGAGTTCTAGTCCCGCCTTAAGCATGAAGCCTGGCTGAGTGACTGAGCCAATCACCGGAAGACTGGAAGTTGTAGTCCTGCCTTAGGCATGAAGGCTGGCTGGGTGACTCTGAGCCAATTGGGAGGCTGTGAGTTCTAGTCCCGCCTTCAGCATGAAGGCTGGCTGGGTGACTGGAGAGGACTTGCACTGATTTTGTTGCCATTCTCACCTTCCTCAGCATTATTTCTCGTTGCTTGTCATCTTTGATGTTCTTCCCGAGGATGCTTTTGGTGTGGGGACTGTACATTCCTATGGGCCCAAATTTATTAAGAATTGCCTGATGGCCCACATCACGAAAAAGACTGAAGAGGCACTTGGTCTGAAACAAAAAGGGCACCAAGTGAGAATGAGGTTTCACTTTTATTGTATACCGTCAACAGACTCTCTCTGAGGGAAATGAGTGTAGAACAGTGATGGCTAACCTTTTTGCCGTTGTGTGCCAAAAGTGGGGGTCGTGCTGGGTGGTCACGTGGGCGTGTGCCCAAACCCATAATTCAATGACCCCCATGCCCGACCCCCATGCATGTGATGGCAAAAAGGTTAGCGGTGGGCCTGGTAAACCCGTTTTTCACCCTCCCCAGGCTCCAGAGGCTTTCTTGGAGCCCGGGGAGGGCAAAAACAGCTTTCCCCACCCCCCGGAGGCCAGACAGCCCATTTCCCAATTTCCGGTGGGCCCGGAAGGCCTGAAAAATCAGCTGGCTGGTGCACGCTGGAACCACGCTGGAATTGACCACTGATGTGGCCACGGATATGGCTCTGCGTGCCACCTGTGGCACGCGTGTCATAGGTTCCCCATCATGGATGTAGAACATAGAATAATAGGAATAGCACCCAGACTTATATATTCCACTTCACAGTGCTTTACAGCCCTCTCTAAGCGGTTTACAGAGTCAGCCTCTTGCCCCCAACAATCTGGGTCCTCATTTTACCCACCTCGGAAGGACGGTAGGCTGAGTCAACCTTGAGCTGATCTGGATCAATTTTTTTTTTTTTTTTGGTAAAACGTTTTTCTTTATTTTTTACACATACACACACACACACAAACATACAATGTATTTTTGCTGATCAGAGTAACAAATTTAAAAAAATTTTAATTTTACAACTAAGATAACCATTTCTATTATTCCTTTTTGCCATAGTGTTCACTTTCATCTTTTTTTTTTACCAATTTTACTCTTCATTTTCATCTCTAATTTTAACCAAATTCCAATTTCCGTTCTATTCTATATCAAACCCCAATCCATCGTCAGAATTCCGTAATTAATTTTATGATGTTACAATTGTTCAATGCTTACAGGAATAGTGAGCCCACCTATTTTATGGCTTACAGTTTCTTAAGTAATACAGTCCAACATTTTAATATAATCGGTTACTTCTATAAGTATATTTTCTATTTATATATTCAAACACTTAATGAATATATATATATATATATATATATATATATATATATATATATATATATATATATATATATATACATACATACATAGCTATTCCAATTAATTCCATTTTCATATATCAAATAATTTCCCCATACGTTCCTCCGAACCACATCTTAATCATTTCTACTTTCATCACAATATATCATTAAAACTATTTCATCTATTACAATTTCCTTAATTAAATTTAAAAAAAATATTCTGACTGTTATCCTCTATCGAATTCTTGACGGCGGGCAGAGTCAGACTGCAATACCGCATTCTAACCACTGCGCCACCAGAGCTCCTAATGCAACATCTGATCAGCTACAGCGATAGCAATAGCACTTAGACTTATATGCCGCTTCACAGTGCTTTTACAGCGCTTTCTAAGTGGTTTATAGAGTCAGCATATTGTCCCCAACAACCTGGGCCCTCATTTTACACACCTCGGAAGGGTGGAAGGCTGAGTCAACCTTGAGCCAATCAGAATGCAACTGCTGAACTGTTGGCAGCCAGCAGTCAGCAGAAGTAGCCTGCAGTTCTGCATTCTAGCCACTAGTTCTACTCCCATAGTTCTATGGGTTGGAAGGGATCTTGGAGGTCCTCTAGTCCAGCTCCCTGTTCAAGCAGGAGACGCTATACAATCCTAGACAAATAGCTGTCCAATCTTTTCTTGAAAACCTCTAGCCATGGAGCAGCCACAACTCCAGGAGGCAAGTTGTTCCATTGATCAATTTCTTACTTCCAGGTTGGATCTCTCTTTAAAAATCTTCCACCCATTATTTCTTATCTTGCTCTCTGGTTCCTTGGACGAGGTTCTCCCTTTTTCTCGATGACAGCCTCTCGCGCACTGGAAGGCTCCTATCATATCACCTCTAGTCTTTCTTTTTGTTAGACTAGACCAGACATATGGCTAGGGCAGTGATGGCAAACCTATTGTCAGCGTTCCAGAACAAAACTCCTCTCCAAGTAAAGACACGGAAGCAAGCATTTTCCAAAGTCCTCTTTACTAGAATAGGCAAACTGGCACATCTGGAAAATCCCAAATCTGAAAAGCCCGGGCTTTCCTTCAGTAATTCAAAGCTCCCAAAACCATCCCCTTTCTCCCCAGTCGGTCACATGCTCCAATCAACGTCCGTTCCACCTCGACTCAGCCCGTGACCTTGACCAATAGGAAGAATGCTATTATGTCTACTAATTCTCCTCTCCTAAATCCCCCCTCCTACTTTCCCACACACGAGGAGATGGCAGCATTGAAGCTTCTGGCCTAATATGGCTTCCAAGGCTGATACCTATGGTGGCACGCCCAACTCTCTCTGCGGGCACGCCAGCCGTCAACCCAGCCCAGCTCCGCCAAGTATGTGCGCACGCCTTCTGCCAGCAGCTGGTCTTTGGGGTGGGGCACATGCAGGGGACACGCATGGGCCTGCACAGGTAGGCGGGGCACATGCGTGGAGGGGGGGTGAAGGTTGATGCAGGAGGCTTTCCAGGCCCAAAATGGGACATGGGGGCGGGGGGGGGCTCGCGTGGCCCCCTGCACCCTGTTTTGGCTTCCAGGTTGGCGCAAGAGGCTTTCCAGACCCAAAACTGCTCTAAGCCTCCCGGAAGCAAGATGGCAATAACCATTTCAAAGAAAACCCAAAGCAAGAGAATCTCGACTGAACAGCCACACAAATGAAGCTGTTACCTTTTCAAACACTTCACTGTCGTGGTAAGGATAAACTCGGAATGCTCCCCGGATCCGCTTCACCCCTGGATACAGCAGAGGCACTAAATTGACATAAGCCACGCCGTGAAAGGAAATGGGATCTTCTTCTGCTCCAGCAATAGCTCCGCTTCCCTAGAAAAGGACAGTGAAAATGATCATCTTCCCTGGGGATAGTCAGAGCAGCCCAAATGAAGTATAGGTAGTTGAGTTATGGCCTTAATCAGGTGTCAGCAACCCGCAGCTCTGGAGCCGCATGTGGCTCTTTCATCCCTCTGCTGCGGCTCCCTGTCGCCGGTCGGCTCCACAGTTGATAGGGCTTTCGGTTAGGACAGGCAGAGGAAAAAGGATGTCGGGCTAGGAGGAGACTCTATGGTGGGGGAACCGGACTTCCGGTTGGCTCCAGAATTGAATGAGAAGCTTCCGGTTAGGACCTTTGTGGCTCTTTGAGTGTTTAAGGTTGCCGACCCTGGCCTTAATGGAGTCTGCTCAGCACTATTGTAACCTGTAATGGTCGTATATTGGATCACTCGTGTGACTGATTTTACTATCTTTTTTTGCAACGCTCGTGAAGCAAACGGCATGGTGGTTAAGCCAGAGTTCTCCCAGAATTCTTCTTCATGGCTTTGTGGACTGGCTTGGGTGGGGGGGAGGCAGGAGCTCCATCTGCATGCATCCATGCTTGTCTGCTGCTCGCGCAAGGGAGGATGTGTGCGCGCTCACCCAGCACTTCAATGGCCCAGTACCGGAGGGCTCAAGGCCCAGGAGTGGATTGTAGCCTAAGGTTTGGGGGACCCCTGGGTTAAGCCAACCAGTGGAAGCAAATATTAAGGGTTTTTTTTGGCTAAACCAGAGTAAAATGTGGTCACGTGACTGTGGGATGCTGCAAACAGCTGTATTTTATCGGCTCAAGGCAGCAAACCTACTTAATACTGAAGTACAGTTCCATGGCTGCAGGACAGGAAAAGCAACCATCAGAATTTTGAATCTGGGTCTTAACTTCAAATGGTCACCAACTTACTGGGCCTAAGTCAAGGACCACCCGCAGCCAGAATCCCTTCTGTAGTATTTAAAAAGTCATCTGTCAGGGTTCCGACAGATGCCCTAATTAAATCATGACCCTCGAGCCAAGCTTCAAAAGAAATCCAGTTATTTATTAGGAGTTTCATGTCAGCATGTTCCAAGTGAAGCCAACTCTGACCCCCTATAATTTATGGCCCAGGAGTGACCCTGTTTCCCCCTCCCTCCAGGGTGTATCATCAGTCACATTCGCCAACAGAGCAATTTCACAGGTTGTAAAGATCACTCCCCTCTGGCCACTATGGGTAACCCTGGGAGACAGCCTTGACAGAGAAATGTCTGGAATGTGTTTTTGTTTTTGTTTGCTATGCTGCTTCGCTGTAGTTGCAAGTTTGTTTTCCCATCCCCCTTGGCTGTGGCAACCCGAATTGCGAGTTGACATCATCTTTAGGTAGCACATGTAAAACCACACCTAACTTTAATCCTAGCAAACCTACTTTTATAGTAAAGAGAGAGCCCAGACTTGTGGTGAATGTGCTGGCCATGAAACGAGAGTTGATGAATTCTAGTCCCCCCACTTTGGGATTAAAGCTGGCTGTGTGACTTTGGGCCAATCACCAGGAGATGGTGAGTTGTAGTGCTGTTTAGGCATGAAAAGCCAGCTGGGTGACCTTGGGTGAATCACCAGGAGACCGTGAGTTCTAGTCCCGCCTCAGCCATGAAAGCCAACTGGGTGATTTGGGGCCAGTCCCTCCTTCTCAGCCCAACCCAGCTCTCAGGGTTGTGGTGGTGAGAAAAACAGAAGGGAGAAGCATTATGTTTGCTGTCTTGAGCTGATGAAATATTTTGTGAAAAGGAAAAAAAAATGGTGGGATTAAAATACAGCAGTAATGAGGATGAGGATGAAGAACTAGCACCTTACCTTGTCTCCTTTGCCAGCTTTGACTTTCGTGGATGTGACTAGGGGCACTCTAGTAATTTCCACAGGCCAACAACGACAGTCGACAATCCGCCTGCGGAAGCTGCCAAACGGGAAGGGACCGAGAGCAGACCGGTTACAATCGTTTTGTAGACAGATGCTCAAAAGGGCAGCGTGGACATTTGTACCAATGCCACAAAAGTGGGAGCATGCAGTGTGGGGAGAAATGGAGGAAGGAGGTTTTATATATGCTCACCACCTTGTGTTGTTTATAAAAATAACAAGAGGTGGGATATAAATAAATCAATCGGTTGAGTTTCTTGACGGACAAGCAGGCAGTAAATATGCAAAATGCATGACAAATACCAGTACAAGCAAGTTTGTTGTAATGAGGCTTATTAATATTTATGCAGAGCTTTAGCTCAAGGAACTCGTGAATAAACATACAGCAAATCAAAATCTGCTGCAGTTAGAGAATTTGGAGAAGGCGAACCAGGGGCATGAATTGAGGGTAAAATCGCCAGGTCTCTGCTCTTAATTGCTTGACTCCCACAAACCATCCCATTAAGTTATGAATTGCTGGCGAATGACATGAGTTTTCTCACCATAGCACAGCTAAAGGATCCAGGTAGCAACGCCTTTCCAAGTCCCATATGACCCGTTTCTTAATAGTTTCACCCTGAATCCTGCTTTCCCGTTCCTTTAAAAAGAAAGAGAGAGAGAGAGAGAGAGAGAGAGAGAGAGAGAGAGAGAGAGAGAGAGGAGGGAGGGAGGGAGGGAGAGCCAATTAGGTGAAATGGGTAAGGCACAAGGCTAGAAACAGAGAGACCAGGGTTTTAGGCACAAAGCTGGCTGGGTGGCAATTCCCCCCCTAGCGTGCCCCCCCCCCCCCCCCAGTCCTGGGAAGAAGAAGGCATAGAAAAACTGCTTCTGAATATTTTGCCTTGAAAATTCCAGGGAGTTGTCTAGATAGCTTTCAGGAGTCAATACCTATTTGAGAAGGAGGAGGAGGAGAAAAGGACCCAGTCTGTTCAGGTTTAGAACTCAAGAGCTCAAGTAAATAGACTGGAACCAGTATTTTATTGATGGACTAGGGAAAAAAATGAACTCAATACAGGAGGAGGAGGAGGAGGAGGAGGAGGAGGAGGATTGGCCCCTCCCATAAGACATAAAGGTGGAGCAAAGGGACATGAGCCTTTGCAGGAAGCAACTTTGTTCGTTCTGGTCGGTTGAAACTCTGAAGCTCCGTTTTGACTCTATGCTCCATTTGGCCTTGCTAAGGTAATTGGCTATTTGGCAGCGTTTCGAGGGAGATAAAGGTGGGTGCTTATCAGCCTGATCCCAAAAGACTGTGGCAGATGTCTGTCAGACTATTCACAAACTGCTTGGGACTCATTACGGGCTGTGAATGAACATAATTCACAGCCATTGAAATAAAAAGAAGGTTTGTGGAACTAAGCGTGTGATTGTTACTGTCTCAAGAAGCCGTGGTCAGAACAAACTGGAGGACCACAACTCCCGTTCTAAGGAATCTACTTCTCCAGCGGGGCCACACTCACCTCTGGAGTATTCAGTTCTCCATCTTCCTCCTCAAAGGCCCCACCAACAACAAAAGCCTCTGGGATGTTCTGTCCTCCGGGAGCTAAAATGTTGGCAACTGGCCACTTCTTGGGCCGAGGCAGAGGTTCTCTCTCACCGCCAAGTTTCAGGGTCCCATTCTTGAATAGGAAGGGGCATTCTTTCTGGAAAAGTCCCAGAAAACATTTCCTGAATTCACAGAATTAAGAAGTCATTGATTCATTGACAAAGAGCTTAGCGGTTGCAGTCTCAATTTCTGGGCATTTATATCTCAAAGGACCTCTTATGGACTATGAATGCTAACATGCTTGGGAAGAAGGCACAGAAGAGGCTGTACATTCCTGAGCATTCTCAGGAAGATAAATCTATCTCAGCATCTACTTCTGTCCTACTATTGCAGCACCATTGAGAGTGTCCTGACATTCGGCATTCTTGCATGGTATGGGAGCAGCTCTGTAGCGGACAAAAAATGCTCTACAGAGAATCATTAAAACTGTCCAGAATATCATTGGGCTCCAGCTACCAGCCCTGGACGACATCTTCAAATCTCGCTGTTTGAGAAAGTTGCGTAACATTCTCAGAGACTCTCCCCATCCTGCTTACAATCTTTTTGGACTGTTGCCTTCTGGCAGAAGATACAGAACAATGAAAACTCAGACCACACGTTTTCTGAATAGTTTTTATCCCAGAGCTATAATTGCACTCAACAATGAACTAAAGGGCCACCATCCGTGAGCTGTTGGACAGCATGACTTGGTCTGTTGTGTGGATGTTTGGGTGGTTGAGGGGTGGGGAATTGTGGTGGGTGGGAGTGTGTTTGGGGATTGTTATGTGTGTTGGACCTGGTCTTTGGGTGTTAAGTGAATTTCGTTGTATGGCTATACTGTGTATATACGTACAATGACAATAAAGTTGTTGTTGTTGTTGTTGTTGTTGTTATTATTCTCACAACACGTTCATCCATCAACTCAAACTTTAGCTTTGCTTGGTGCTTGCATGGACCAACCCATTTGGTTAGTAATTATACACTGAGTTATGGAAACTCAGAAAGTCCCTTAATTTATAATCAGGTTAAATGTCTTCTGTGAACTCAGACACTATATGGTACATGATGAAAAATAAATTGGACACAATCACATCTTGGAAAACATCCTGTAAAATAGTTACAGAAGGGGGACTAGCTAAACCAACATATATATATTGGCTCTTTAATTTACAAGGAGCTTTAATTCTTATGTACATCAAGAAAGCAGCTCTGGAGCTGCATGTGGCTCTTTCACCCCTGTGTTGTGGTTCCCTGTCACTCAAAATATGTGTAACAACCAGCAATATGTGACACCTGCCGGCACGAGATTTATTGAACTTTTCAACTCCCGGTAGACCAACCATGGATAAATCCAAGAAAAGAAAAGTTTCAGAAGAAAACAGAACATTTAATTCAACTACATAGGCTAGTTTTGTGGCCGCTCAAGAAATAGTCAGGCACAGGAAGGGTTTTGTGGCTCCCGGTGTTTTCTTTTCTGTGGGAAACGGGTCCAAATGGCTCTTTTGGAGTGTTGAAGGTTACTGACCCCTGGTCTATGGAAAGACCAGCTTAGTAACACAATGTATGATTGTCCAAGATATGCTAATGGGATTATTTCTTAACAAATACCCAACTCAAAAGCCAAATTCACAGAGCAGCAGGAAAAGCCTTGCCTCAAGATGGAGAAATGAGATCCATCAGGCAGAACCGGCGAAGGGTTCAAACCAGAATTTTGGAGCAACAGGATTCAACTTTTGACATCTCTTCATGGCTCGACGTGGTTCCACTGGGGACCTGAAGCACATTCTACATTTCGGACGTGCTGATCGTGAAAAGCAACAGTTGCCAGACCAAAAGGCAAAGAAAAAAAAAAAACAGACTTGGAGGAAAAAGGAATAAAAGGACGCGGGATTTTACCAACTCACCTCACCAACTGCTGGCACCTGAAAGCCGACCATGTAATTATATTGAGGACCGGAGGGGATAAATGCCTCAGGGGCAGAATAGAGAGCTTCAACGGTCACTCTCAGCAGATTGCCTTCCGTCAGCTGATTTTGAGTCAGTAAGCTCTCCTGGACAGATACTAAGATATCGATGGAAGGCTGCAAAATCAGAGCAAATTTAAGGTAGATGTAGCAAGTATACGAACTTGGAAAAAGGAGAGCAGCGCAACGAAGCCGGTAAGAGGCTTGGAGGCCAAATCTGGCGAGAAGTTAAGAGGAATTTGGGATGCTTAGCTTAAAGGAGATGTTTGACAAACTAAATATATAATAAATAATAATAAATACCTTGGTTTCTGGTCGGAGGTTCTCCAGAGGAGAACCAGGCAATGGATACAGGGGAAGTGTGGCATTGAATGAACACAATCCTGCAGAGAAAAGAGGGAGGGATGTCAGGTCTGCCATCTTCAGAATATCTTGCCTTGCTGGCGTCCTGCCATAAAACACAGGGGAGGTGGGAGGAAGACGGGGAAACGGGGAAGGAAGTGGGAGGAGGATGACAGGAACTAGACAGGAATTTAATTCAATCCGGAATTAACCAGCTGATTAAGGATGGAGCCATGAGAACGGAATGTGAAACTCCCCCCCAAAAGGGGCCAAACCTCAAAGCCATTTCCAAAACATTGAGGACGAATACTATTGGACACTGATGGACTGGTCAAGGGGGGAGGGCCAGAGAGATGGGAAAACTGTGGTCTTTGCACGGTAATATTCAGATCCAGCTTTGCTTATGCTGCTACCGCTTGACTTTAGTAAAAGATCCTTTCACTTCAAAGAACGGAATCAAGGGTCTTTCTTTCCTAAATGTCCAGGTCAGGACAAGCCTGACACTGGGAACGGGCAGTGGTGAATGTAAAATTTGTTACTACCGGTTCTGTGGGGGTGGCTTGGTGGGGTGGGGGTAATGTGACTGGGTGGGTGCGGCCAACTTTTTTTTTTTTTTTTTACTTTTAAAAGCACTTTTTCTACAACCTCTTTGGCCGATGAGGTTGTAAAAAAATGCTTTTAAAAGCCTCTGATGATCAAGCAACTCAGCTGGGATCGTCACAGCCTTTTAAAAGCATTTTTTCTACAACCTCTTCAGCTGAAGAGGTTTTTTAAAAAACTTTTTTTTTAAAGTAAAAAAAAAAAGCCTCTGATGATCGCGTGACTCAGCTGGGCATGGAGAGTGGGGAGGGATTTTTGCTACTGGTTCTCTGAACTACCCGCCGCCATCGCTACCGGATCGGGCGATCCGGTCCAAACCAGGAGCATTTCATCCCTGGGAACAGGGCAATTTGAGGCCATTGACAAAGAAAATTTTCATTTTGGAAGAAAGAAAAATGATTAGCCAAATTTCTTTAAACCCTGGTGAAATACTGACCGTTATCAAAGAGATGAATGTGAGAGCTTCACTACAGCAAGGACATGAGGGTTGAAGATCTACACACGGTTACTTGGAAGAGGTCCATTTCTGCACAGTGCACGTTTCTTTTGTGCAAGAACCAAAAGTGTTGGCCTGTTGACAGACTGACTCTGGCTTGTCAGGGCCAAAGAACCAAGAACGATACGTGAAGCTATTTCTGAGTAGCTTCTTTATTACAGTTCGCCGAGAGACAGAATCTTGCCGGACTAAAGCAATTATCTGCATAACAACAGTAGTGGCCAAAATTGTGGAAACCTTTTGGGAAAAGTGTATTTTTGAGGTCTGATAGTTAATAACACCACTTTTTTTTTTTGGAGTTTCAAGATAATCCTATTCCACTGCTGGAATGGCCTGGGAATAGCCCAGACCTTAACCCAATTGAAAATATATGGAGCCAACTAAAGAAAATGGTTAGTCAGAAGCGACCCACCAATGAAACCCAGTTAATAGAAGCCATCATTCAATCTTGGTTTCACATGATAACAGCTGCAGAACTAAAAAACTTGGTTCACTCCGTGGGAAGACGTTGTAAGGCCATAATTCATGATAAAGGTTACCCAGCTAAGGATTAACTAACATGATGATCATTTTTGTATATCTCATTTTTTTCTATGGTGATAATTTTTGTATATCTCGTTTTTTCTACGTGTTTCACTTTTCTTCTTTCTACTGTAACTGCTATTCTAATAGCAAATCCTTCATCAAAGTTATTCCATCACATTCATGATGGAATACGAATAATCCCAGATCTTCGCACTTTCCGACGTGCCCTGAAGTCCTTTCTGTTTCAACAAGCAGGGCTAGCATAAACATCTAAATTCTATGCCAAGGTCTTAGCAGATACACTAAGTTGACTCAATTTATTATTTACTGTTTATAAAAAATTTTTTTTTAAAAAAATTATTACATGTATATGAAATCTTATTCTGTTCACCGCCCTGAGTCCTTTGGGAGAAGGGCGGTATAGAAATTCAATAAATAATAATAATAATTAAATTATCTTTCCATTGATATATAATTTTATGGTACTACTCCCCAAAAAAGTGGTGTTATGAGCTAGTTTTAGAAAATATACTTTTCCCAAAAGATTCCCACAATTTTGGCCACTACTGTATAGATGCACTCTGTGAACTGCTGCCTGTCTTTGCCTCTTCCTGCCTATCATATAATCCATCCTCTACCACCTCTTTGCTCTTTGCAACTCCAGATTACATCCCAGCGCAAGGTTTATTCTTTCACCCACCTTGCAGGAGAGGGAGAAGGCCCGCCACAGCCTGTCCGAGCGACACCACCTTTTCATCTTTTTGCTTCTTCTCCTTTGGCAGGACTTCAATCACAGTGACTGGGAAAAACAAGCATAAAAACCACTATATCATTTTACAGTCTGCTTGCTTTTCAGAAGGAGTTACAGTATTATAACCTCTTCACTACTGACTCACTCTTGTCATCCAGCCATTGCAGTATGCTACAATTTGTTTTAACAAGCCTTTGTTGAATAAGCTACAATTGCTGCACGCATCCTGCTATAAAATCCTGCATTTGCCTTACTGGAGTGTATTAAGGCTGACTGTAATCTTCGAAGGGCCACGGTGGCGCAGTGGTTAGAGTGCAGTACTGCAGGCTACTTCTGCTGACTGCTGACTGCCAGCAGTTTGACAGTTCGAATCTCTCAAGGTTGACTCAGCCTTCCATCCTTCCGAGGTGGGTCAAATGAGGACCCAGATTGTTGGGGGCAAGAGGCTGACTCTGTAAACCGCTTAGAGAGGGCTGTAAAGCATTGTAAAGTGGTATATAAGTCTAAGTGCTATTGCTATATTCCTTCCTTCCTTCCTTCCTTCCTTCCTTCCTTCCTTCCTTCCTTCCATCCATCCATCCATCCATCCATCCATCCATCCATGGTGCACAGTGGTTAGAATGCAGTATTGCAGGCTATCTCTGCCAACTGCCAGCAGTTCAATCCTGACTGGCTCAAGGTTGACTCAATCCTTCCATCCTTCTGAGGTGGGTACAATGAGGACCCAGATGTTTGGGGGCAAGAGGCTGACTCTGTAAACTGCTTAGAGAGGGCTGGAAAGCACTGTAAAGCGCTATAAAAGTCTAAGTACTATTGCTATTGAATGCAAAGCACTTACCGATTACCCTCTGCATGGACCATAAGGGAGCCTGACCATTACAGTTATATATCATCATAAAACATTCCAGTCACGTGACCAACTCAATTTTACAATGTTTTTTGAGGTAATCATAAAGCAAAACAATGGCCTGCTATGAGCACAGTCTGGCCAGAAAACGGAAGTGCTAGTTTCCAAAACCATTGTAGGCAGAGGTAGTTTTACTCACATATCACAGGTTTCTGGGCAATATCATCCAAAGTGTGTAACCCTTCAGGATGGCTGTCAAAAGAGGCGGTGAAATGATACTTCACGCTTCCTTCCGCAGAGGCGTCCATCTTGGGGGAGTCACCAAGGACGAAGCCGTTGTACTCAACGCGCACAAATGTCACCGGACTGTCTCCTTTGAGGCCTTTCTGGAGAACGGAGACCACAATACTGAGGACGGGACAAAGGGTAGCCTCTTTGAACCTCCCAGAGTAATATTAATTTCTCCTCTTTCTCTTTCTCCCTCTCTTCCTCCTTCCCTCCCTCTCTTTCTCTCTCTCTGCCCCTTTCTTTCTTTCTTTCTCTCCCTCCTTCCCTCCCACTCTCTCATTCTCTCTCCCTTTCTCTCTCTCCCTTTTTCTTTCTTTCCCTCCCTCCTTCCTTCCCTCTCTTTCTACCACTCTTTCTCTCCCTCCTTCCCTCCCTTTCTCTCTCTGCCTCTTTCTCTCTCTCTTTTTCTCTTTCTCTCCCTCTCTCCCTCTTTCTCTATTTCTTTCCCTCCCTCCCTCTTTCTCTCTCCCTTTCTTTCTCCCTTTTTCTCTCTTTCTCTTTCTCTCCCTCCTTCCCTCCCTCTCTTTCTCTCCCTGTCTTTTTCTCTCTCCCTCTTTCTCTTTCTCTCCCTCCTTTCCTTTCTCTCCCTCTTTCCCTCTCTCCCTTTCTCCCTCCCTCCTTCTTTCCCTCCCTCCCTCTCCCTCTCTTTCTCCCTTTCTCTATTTCTCTCCCTCCTTCCCTCCCTCTCCCTCCCTCCCTCTCTCTTTCTCTCCCTTCTTCCCCCTCTCTCTCCCTATTTCTTTCCCTCCCTCTTTCTCTCCCTCTTTTTCTCTTCCTTTCTCTATTTCTCTCCCTTCTTCCCTCTCTCTCCCCCTCTTTCTCTCCCTCCCTCTTTTCTCCCTCCCTTTCTCTCTCCCTCTTTCTCTCCTTCCCTCCATCTCTTTCTCTCCCTCCCTCTCTTTTCTCCCTCCCTTTCTCTCTCTCCCTCTTTCTCTCGCCCTCTTTCTCTCTTTACTTTTGTTGATCTTGGATGGTATAACAGGCTTGGGTAAAATCTCAGAGCTATTAAATAAAATCTGCAAAATACTTTTTAAAAAAATAATAATGAAAAAGCTGCTTTCAAGCAATTTGATGTTTCTTCTTCCTACAAGGCGATTGGCATCACAAAAAAATCTACAGACGGACCAGTAATCTCAAAGCAAATAAATCCAAAAGCCAGTAACCAGCTTTTAAGTACCTAGTCAAATAAGATATTAATATGTGCTTCAGGTCCGTCTGATACACCAGTTGCGTCCCTTTCTGGATCGGGACTCCCTACGCACGGTCACTCAGGCACTCGTCACTTCCCGCCTGGACTACTGCAATGCTCTCTACATGGGGCTCCCCTTGGGGTGCACCCGGAGGCTCCAGCTGGTCCAGAATGCAGCCGCGCGGGGGATTATGGGAGCGACGGGGCGCTCCCATGTGACACCTCTCCTGCGCGAGCTGCACTGGCTCCCAGTGGTCTTCCGGATGCGCTTCAAGGTGTTGGTGACTACCTTTAAAGCGCTCCATGGCTTAGGGCCGGGGTATCTACGAGACCGCCTTCTGCTGCCAATAGCCTCCCACCGGCCAGTACGCTCGCACAGAGAGGGCCTCCTCAGGGTGCCGTCCGCCAGACAATGTCGGTTGGCGACCCCCAGGGGGAGAGCCTTCTCTGTGGCGGCACCCGCCCTCTGGAACGACCTCCCCCCAGAGATACGCACGATAACAGACCTCCGGACTTTTCGTCAGGCCCTGAAAACTCATTTATTTCACCTAGCCAGGCTGGCTTGATCCCATCCGTTTCGGTTTTAATTTGAAATTGGTTTTAATTGGGTTGTTTTAAATTGTGGGCCAAAATTATTTAATTACCTTTTAAACTGTTTTTTAAATTTTGTATGCTCTGTTTTATCTCGGCTGTTCACCGCCCTGAGTCCTGCTGGAGAAGGGCGGTATACAAATCAAATCAAATCAAATCAAATCAAATCAAATCAAATCAAATCAAATCAAATCAAATCAAATCAAATCAAATCAAATCAAATCAATAAAATAAATTATTAAAATATTATGCCCTTGAATCGTTCTGATTAAAAAAAAACCCTGAAGATTCTGGGATGATAGTCATAGAGGCAGGAGGTCCACTCCGATGATCCTCAATCCAGGAATTCCAGCATGAACTAAAAGAGGACAATTACCAAGTCATGGCCCTCCAGCACAGTTAGGCTGACTGTTTTGCCTGGTGGCTCAACGGGAAAGGAAGGTGAACCCGCCATGAGAAGGAAAGACCTCTTGGTATAGAAAGGTAGCTACAGCCTAAGGAGAAGAGAAGACACAGAGTAAATAATAATAATGAAGAAGAAGACGTGTTTATGGATCACTTGACTTTCTTTCCATGCTTCCTTATATTCCTCCAAATCCTGCCAGGTTAATGAGGCTGAAGAAGAAACAACTGGCTCAAAATCCTGCAAGTGACCTTCTGTGGTCCCTCCCAGACTCCCTGGCAAGATCTCCATGCTGGCAAAGGTTTTGGGGAGATATAGTCCAATACATGGAGAACACGCCATCCATCCATCCACCCAGCCCCCCCCATCATCTATCAAGCCAGCCAGCCCTCATCATCTCTATAGCTCCCCCAATCATCCATCCATCCATCCCATCATCCATCCCCCCATCATCCAGCCAGCCAGCCCCCCAATCATCCAGCCATCCCATCATCATCCATCCCATCATCCAGCCAGCCAGCCAGCCCCCCATCATCCATCCATCCCTCCATCATCCATCCATCCAGCCCCCCATCATCCATCCATCCATCCCCCCAATCATCCATCCATCCATCCCATCATCCATCCCCCCATCATCCAGCCAGCCAGCCCCCCAATCATCCAGCCATCCCATCATCATCCATCCCATCATCCAGCCAGCCAGCCAGCCCCCCATCATCCATCCATCCATCCCTCCATCATCCATCCATCCAGCCCCCCATCATTCATCCAGCCCCCCATCATCCATCCATCCATCCCCCCAATCATCCATCCATCCATCCATCCCATCATCCATCCATCCCATCATCCATCCATCCCATCATCCATCCATCCCATCATCCATCCATCCAATCTATCTATCTATCATCTCTCTCTCTGTATCTCTATTCTATCCATCCATCTATCTATCTATCCATCATCTGTTTTTCTAACCTATCTGTCCATCCATCCATCAATTTCTAGATGACCACCCACCTAACTCAAGGAGGGACTACACACGACAGTACATTATTTCATCTCTGCAAGATTCATTCCCTGTAATCAACTATGACTCTCAAACCAGAGTTTATCAGCCAAGCCATGACTGCTGGGTTCCTACTCTATCCTATACTACGGGTTGCCTGGCTGCAGCTTAGAATATTGTAAGCATGGAAGTCATTAAAGCTAGCCATGTATTCATTGTATTTATTTATTTCTTAAATGGCTGCCCAAATCGCAGAATGCCCTTGTGCGACTCGCTATAAAAAGAAGATATTAAAAAGAGATTTTTTTAAAAAAAAAACACCTTAACACAAGAGAAGAGGCCTTATAGGGCCACTCAGGTATGGTTTTGGCATGCTGGGCATCCAACCAATTACAGTTGATGCAATAAACCACAGTTAAACTCTTAAATTTACTTAGTCAATCGGTCCCATCTCATTCTCAGCCTATCTAAACCAGGCTCCTCTGCTCTCAACGTCCTAGGAGCTGGAATGAGGACCCTGATCTTAAAAGCATGAGGCTTCCAACAGCCTCCTTCAAGCTGAGATGTAGACCTTACAATGGGAAATTATGGTTTGATCTCTCCAAGGAAGCCCAAGTGGTCCCCAGGTTGCTTTGTTTGGTGGTCCCTGCAGACACTGACAAGGGAATCATCTATTCCAGCTCTACTATGCCTCTACTCCAACTTTACTACGCCTCTACTCCAGCTTTACTACGCCTCTACTCCAGCTTTACTCAATGAATCCAGAAAGGGTCACGGGAACAGAAACTCGATTGCTGTCCCCTTCCTGCCTTGCTAGAGGAAGAGGAGCGATCCGAGGCGGTTACCGGCATCCGCGACATGCGATCTACCCGCTGCCCAACTCACCAACGGCGTCCTTTTCCGTTGTCATAGCAACGCATTTGCGTCACATTCGCGGCTCCTGACGTCGACGTGATCCCCGGCCGCCATTTTTGTGGCGGGCAAAGGAAGGGCGTGGCGCGCGGCTTTCCCACCGCCTCTTGCCCGGCGGGCTGCTCTGATTCCAAAGAGGTTCGTTCGTAGTTCACGCAAGAGAGAAACACTAGCGGTTCACAACGGACCTTGCGGGGCAAGGGGAAAAAAATCATAGGGCAAGCATTGATCGTGTCGTATGAAATTCTGTAGGGGTTTATGTGACCACTTCTGCCTAAAGGAGATTCTCCCAAGCATCTCTCTCTCCCCTTCCGTGCTTTAAGAGCAGCTGGGCTGTGTCTTCCACTTCATGTTGCTATGTCGCATCGGACCCGGAAATGAATGTCATGCAAAGCCTCACCTGCTGGCTGGGGAATTCTGGGAGTTGAAGTCTACACTTCTTAAATTTATTAAGTTTGCAGGTGAGGCTGGAGAATGCAAATCCTGGTAATTGCATAAAGGCAGGGCTTAGGGCAGGGGTCTGCAACCTTAAACACTCAAAGAGCCATTTGGACCGGTTTCCCACAGAAAAGAAAACACCGGGAGTCACAAAAACCCTTCCCCTGCCTAACTATTTCTTGAGAGGCCACAAAACTAGCATATGTAGTTGAATTAAACATTCTGTTGTCTTCTGAAACTTTTCTTTTCTTGGATTTATCCATGGTTGACTTACCGGGGGTTGAAAAGCTCAATAAATTGCATGCCGGCGGGCGTCACACATTGGTGGTTGTGACACATATTTTGAGTGACAAGGAGCCGCAGCAGAGGGGTGAAAGAGCCACATGCGGCTCCAGAGCTGCAGGTTGCTGACCCCTGGTTTAGGGTTACTACGAACCAGGATGCAATGTTGAGTTATTTTGCTGTTCAGGAAATAATAGCCAGTGATGGCCTGTGAAAGAAGATGCATACGTGCACACACACACACATTCCCAAATCATTTTTGGATGATTTTTTCTGGATTTTTTGCGGAAGTTGAAAAACACTGGATTGTGGGGCCCAAGAAATCCTGAATCTCCCAGCACCTTCGCCAAGAAATGCATTTGATTAAAACACATCGGCTTTTCTGGAACGGCAGGTTGTGAAAGTTGATGCCTTTGAATCAAAGGTGATAGCTGGAAAAGGTGCTGTCAGACGCCTTCGGAGATAGAATAAAATCATAAGGTGAAATCATTTCTGGAAGAAAGAACTGCCATAGGTGCACACAGCTCTAAAAGGTGACCCTTTTAGAGCTGTGTGCAACGAAACTTCATTTTTAATGTATGACAATTAGTGTACATTCAAAGTGACAATAAAACTCTTCCCTTCCCTATTCTATTCTATTCTATTCTATTCTATTCTATTCTATTCTATTCTATTCTCCTCTACTCTACTCTACTCTACTCTACTCTACTCTACTCTACTCTACTCTACTCTACTCTCCATTTTCTCTTCTTCCCTTCCCTTCCCTTCCCTTCCCTTCCCTTCCCTTCCCCTTCCCCTTCCCTTCCCTTCCCTTCCCTTCCCTTCCCTTCCCTTCCCTTCCCTTCCCCTTCCCTTCCCTTCCCTTCCCTATTCTATTCTATTCTATTCTATTCTATTCTATTCTATTCTATTCTATTCTATTCTATTCTATTCTATTCTATTCTCCTCTCCTCTCCTCTCCTCTCCTCTCCTCTCCTCTCCATTTTCTCTTCTTCCCTTCCCTTCCCTTCCCTTCCCTTCCCTTCCCTTCCCTTCCCTTCCCCTTCCCCTTCCCCTTCCCCTTTCCTTCCCTTCCCTTCCCTTCCCTTCCCTTCCCTTCCCTGTTCTGTTCTGTTCTGTTCTGTTCTGTTCTGTTCTGTTCTGCTCTGCTCTACTCTACTCTACTCTCCATTTTCTTCTCTTCTCTTCTCTTCTCTTCCCTTCCCTTCCCTTCCCTTCCCTTCCCTTCCCTTCCCTTCCCTTCCCTTCCCTGTTCTGTTCTGTTCTGCTCTGCTCTACTCTCCATTTTCTCTTCTTCCCTTCCCTTCCCTTCCCTTCCCCCCTTCCCTTCCCTTCCCTTCCATTCTATCTCTTCTCTTCTCTTCTCTTCTCTTCTCTTCTCTTCTCTTCTCTTCTCTTCTCTTCTCTTCTCTCTACTCTATTCTACTCTACTCTACTTTTTTTTTTCTTTAATTTATATGCCGCCCTTCTCCGGAGACTCAGGGCGGCTTACAATGCGTTAAGCAATAGTGTTCATACTTTTGTATATTTATACAAAGTCAACTTATTGCCCTCACAATCTGGGTCCTCATTTCACCTACCTTTGAAGGGATGGAAGGCTGAGTGACCCTTGAGCCTGGTGAGATTTGAACTTGCAGTAATTACAAGCAGCAGATGTTAATAACAGTGTTTAGTCCACTGATCTACAGACTCTTCTCTCCTACACTACCCTATGCTACCCTACGCTACCCTACCCTATTCTATTCTATTCTATTCTATTCTATTCTATTCTATTCTATTCTATTCTATTCTATTCTCCATTTTCTCTTCTCTTCTCTTCTCTTCTCTTCTCATTCTGCATCTTATCCTATCCTATCCTATCCTATCCTATCCTATCCTATCCTATCCTATCCTATCCTATCCTATCCTATCCTATCCTATCTTTCATACAAAGCAACACCACTGCGTTTACCGTAGTCATTTCACCAAGAACCTGGAGGGCAGAGCTAAGCCTTTCCAAACTCTAGCAGGGAATGGATTGTTATGTAATATAGATTAATGTGGAATAATTTCAAGCTTTGAGAAGGTTGGACTCCCCAATTCCAAGCCTCTTGAATTTCAATAAACTCTTTTAAGAACTGTTTTTTTTTAATAGAAATTATAGACATTGCACAAACAACACCCCCCCAGCAGCATCTCTAAAACTTATAAAAATCCATGTACTCATCAAATCAATGAGTCAGCTGCCCCAGAACCACAATGGCTGGTGGTTCTGCTCATCAATAAATAGATCTTTCTTTCCAATCCGCCTCCAGCCTCCATTTTATTTCCAGCATCTTTCTCCCAGCTTGGAACTGAACCAGATGGATTTTTCTCCCGACAACATATTCCTGGGATGCTGCAACCATCGTAAACATGAAGCAGTTGCCAAGCACCTGAATTTTGATCACAGTGGAGATGCTGCAACCGTCGTAAGTGTGGAAAAAGCCACTTTTTTCAATGCCGTTGTAACTTCGGACAGTCACTAAACGAACCATTGGTGAAATCTGAACCGGTTTACTACCGTTTTGCTGGATGCACATGCACTCTGTCCACATGCATCAGGGGTGGGTTTCAATTTTTTTTACTACCGGTTCTGTGGGTGTGGCTTGGTGGGGAGAAAGATACTGTAAAATCTCCATTCCCTCCCCAATCCAGGGGAAGGTTACTGCAAAATCCCCATTTCCTCCCGATCAGCTGGGATTTGGCAGGCAGAGAATAGATGGGGCGGGGCCAGTCAGCATTTTTATTACCGGTTCTCTGCACTACTCAAAATTTCCGCTATCGGAGATGTGATTGCTTAGATGCCACATATTACCATATGCGGTGGACTTGTAAGAAAGTGAAGGCTTTTTGGATAAAAATCTGGTGGGTTATGCAAAATGTTTTGAAGAAAAAAATTCAGTTTTCTCCGCAACTGTTTTTATTGGGTATAGTTAAGGGTTTTACATTGGGTGAAGTAAAGCTGATATTGTATATGGTAACAGCAGCGAGATTACTGATAGGTCAATATTGGAAAAATGAAGCTATGCCCACTATTGAAGAATGGACTTTGGAGATGGCTAGTTTTGCAGAGATGGCGAAGATTTCAGCATATCTAAAAGATTGGACACAAGAGACTTATGAATGGGAGTGGAAAAAGTGGATAGATTATGTGCAGAATAAATACCAAACTAGAAAATATCAGATAGCTTTTAACTGAATGTATTATACAGGGATAGAATAATTGAATTTTGTGAAGATTTGAATAATATACAGGGGGTGGAGGGGTTCACGTTTTATAAAATGTGATTTTGATTTGGATTATATTTTGTGGAAGTCCTGGGGGGAGGGGAGGGTTAGGGGGGTTAGGGAGGGTTAGGGGGGGATAGGGAGGGCTGGGGGGGTGGAAACTGGGGAGAAAATGTATTTGTAAAACCTTTTCAATTAAAAAAAAAAAAAAATTCCGCTACCGGTTCTCCAGAACTAGTCAGAACCTGCTGAAACCCACCTCTGGGGGACATGCGCAGTGCACACCACACACGCCAAAAGGAGGCATGGGGCGGGGGGTAGTATGGTGATTAGCTGTGGCGCGCGATTTTTTAAAAAACTTTTAAAAGCATTTTTTTACAACCTATTCGAATAGGTTGTAAAAAAATGCTTTTAAGGATTAAAAAAAAAGGCTCTGAGATCGCACGGCTCAGCTGGGATCGTCAGAGCTTCTTTTTTTTTTTTAACCTTTTAAAAGCATTTTTTAAAAGAAGCGGCAAGCGGGCGATTGAGTGGGCATGGATGGGCATGGGTGGGGGCAGGGATTTTTGCTACCGGTTCTCTGAACCACCTGCCGCCATCGCTACCGGATTGGCCAAACCGGTCCAAACTGGGAGCATTTCACCCCTGAAACGAACTCTTGTAAATTCAGGACTACCTGTCTAGCATACACTGGTTCAGATCAGTGGTGAAATCTAAAATTTGCTACTCCTGGTTTTGTGGGCGTGGCTTGGTGGGAAGGTAATGTGACTGGGTGGGCGTGGCCATTTTTTTTTTAAACGTTAAAAACCATTTTTTCTACAACCTCTGTGACGAAGAGGTTGTAAAAAATTGCTTTCAAAAGGCTCTGACGATCCCAGCTGAGTTGCCTGATCGGCAGAGGCTTTTAAAAAAAGCCTCTGCCGATCAGGAAATTCAGCTGGGATCGTCAGAGGCATTTAAAAGAAAAAAATGTTTTGTTTCTTTTAAAAGCCTTTGACGATCCCAGTTGAGCTGCAGGATCATGAGAGGCCTTTTTTTTTTTTAACTTTTAAAAGCATTTTTTGGCCGAAGAGGTTGTAGAAAAAATGCTTTTAAAAGTTAAAAAAAAAAGCCTCTGATGATTGTGCGGCTCAGATGGGCATGGGGGGGGCGGGGTCAGGGATTTTTGCTACTGGTTCTCCAAACCACCCACCTCCATCGCTACCGGATCCGGGGAGCGGGTCCAAACCTGGAGCATTTCACCCCTAGTTTAGATGCTTTTGTAATGTCCCCTCTCTTCCTGTAGGGGGCATATGCAGCCCAACGAGGATGCTGAGACTATTGGCAGGGAAGATAAATTCAGCATTCAACAGTTCTCTTGCTCAAATAGTCTGAATCTTCCTCCTGTCAGATCGGGGAGGGTGGGGGCTGGCTGGATCCTCACGAATGAGAGGCCTCCTGTAGCATTTCTGCATTGGGAAGGTGGGGACAGCACAAGAAACTTTATTTCCCTCTTCCTGGACCATCCAAGGAACGAAGACATCGAGCAGGTGAATTTGTCTCCCGAGCTTTAAATCTAACTTTTTAAGGTTGTGCCTTGCTTAACTAGCATTTTCATAAAATCCTCCTAACCTAATTAGATAAAGATCATTTTTATTTATGGGTTTACTAGCTCACACGGTACTTTACTTTAAGCCACAATAGCAAAAAATTCTTCTAATAACATTTTTTCCCCCCTTGCTGTCTTTTTCGGTCAATTTGCTTGCTCCCCCCCCCCAACTATTTGAGTTTGCAAGAAATGGATTTTGAGACCCCTTAAAAATGGACCCCATTTAATTTTCAGTAAAATTAATTTTGTTCTGGCTGTTAGAAACAGGCAAGATATTCTGTCTCCTTTTTTTCCCTTTTTTTTGAGAAAGTGTTCTTTGGGAACAAATTCTGGTCTCTCTCCTGGGGGAAAACGCTGCCAGTGTTTGAAACAAGAAAGAAAAATATTGATTTATGCATTTATTTGTTATTTATGCACGTGTCCCACATTTTGTAGAGATTTTGCAAAGCTTGTGCTGTTTTGTAAACACCAGCTAATATGCCCTTGGATGTGGGAGGCGGCCAAGCTCATGATGGGGTTGGCTTCTCTGTGGGTTGTTTGAGCCAAACCCCTGGGGTTTATCCTGTAAATCATGGCTCCTTAACCCTGGATTGGTACATTTCGTGAATACAGCTGATTACATCGCAAAACAATTAAAACAGATGCTATATTTTCACTGTACAGATTTCCCTGAAAATAAGACCCTGTCTTATATTTTTTTTGAACCTCGAAATAAGTGCTTGGCCTTATTTTTGGGGATGTCTTATTTCTTTGGGGCGTGTGGAGCAAGACGGGGCTCCTCTTGCCGTCTTACCTGATTTCCAGCTCTGTCTCCCTAACCTTAACCAGAGGAAATGGCAGGGACCGGCTGCACATGCGATTAAATATTTTCGGGAAGGGCTTATTTTTGGGAAGGGCTTATTTTCGGGAAGGGAGGGCTTACTTTAACACATGCGCTCAAAAGCCCGATTAGGCTTATTATCAGGGAATGTCTTATTTTAGGGGAAACAGGGTAGTCCTCGACTTACAACCCCAATTAGCAGCCAAATTTCCATTCCTAAGCAAAGCAGTTCAGTGAATCGTGCCTGATTCTTCGACCTTTTTGCCATGGCTGTTAAGTGAATTGCACAATCCTTAAACGAATCTGGCTTCCCACGTTGACTATGTTTGTCAGAAGCCAAGTGGAAAGGTCGCAAAAGGTCATCACATGACCCATGATGCTAAGGTAAAGGTAACGGTTCCCCTTGCATATATATATACCTGTTGGCTCCTATTAGATGGCTGTATTTAAGCTTGGTAAGGTAAATGTTCCCCTTACACATATGTGCTAGTCATTCCCGACTCTAGGGGGCAGTGCTCATCTCCGTTTCAAAGCCGAAGAGCCAGCACTGTCCGAAGATGTCTCCGTGGTCATGTGGCCGGCATGACTCAACGCCAAAGGCGGACGGAACGCTGTTCCTTTCCCACCAAAGGTGGTCCCTGTTTTTCTACTTGCATTTTTTACGTGCTTTCGAACTGCTAGGTTGGCAGAAGCTGGGACAAGTCACAGGAGCTCACCCTGTTTAATGCGGCACTAGGGATTTGAACCGCTGAACTGCCGACCTTTTCAATCGACAAGCACAGCATCTTAGCCACTGAGCCACCATGTCCCTTATGTATTTATGTATCATAGATACATGCCAAAACACCTGAATTTTGGGGATGCTGTGATGGTTTTAAGTGTGAGTACCAGTTGTAAGTCACTTTTTCCAGTGCTTGAACAGTTGCTAGACAAAAGATGGTGAGTTAAGGACTACCTGTAGTATAGTGGTAGCAAGAGGCAGAGGAACATTCTGATGAGCTTGGAAGCCTGGAAGATCTCCAGATGTTCCATGAGAGTCTATTTCTTTTCCCCTGGCTCTGTTCCTCAGCTCCAATCAGTTCATTGGTTGATTTGTGGGTGGTATCAGACTAGAATAGTATCTACCACACCCACGTTGGCCAACGTTGGCTTTTTTTTTTTTAACCGTAAAGATTCATGACAGTTGAATATGGTTCCCATCCCACTCCTGCAAACCTCTCATTTTAAAAAGAAGAAGTTTGGAAGAAGCACAATAGAAACAGACCGATACAACTGAACTTTAGTGTTGGAGCTCTTGAGTGGAGCATGAACAGCTATCTTGTTCCCCCCAAAATAAGACATCCCCTGATAATAAGACCAATCGGGCTTTTGAGCACATGGCAAATAAGGCCAAGCGCTTATTTCAGGGTTCAAAAAAATATAAGAAGAGTCTAATTTTTGGGGAAACACGGTATCTATCTATCTATCTATCTATCTATCTATCTATCTATCTATCCATCCATCCATCCATCTCTCTATCATCTCTCTATCATCTATCATATATATATATATGGTCTTTGGTTATTTGGGTTTTCTCCCGCGTAAAATTGGAAGTGTCTTGGCGACCTTTCGATGAAGTCTCATTCGTCATCTTCAGGATGGTGTTTTCAGCTTCGTGCTTCTAGGAGCAAGTCTTATGCGGGAGAAAACCCGAATAACCAAAGACCTACATACAAACACCCACGAAAACCTCAGAAAATATCTATCTATCTATCTATCTATCTATCTATCTATCTATCTATCTATCATCTATCTATCTTCTATCTATCTATCTATCTATCTATCTATCTATCTATCTATAATCTCTCTATCATCTATCATCTCTCTGTCTCTATCATCTCTCTATCATCTCTCTATCATCTCTCTTTCATCTCTACCATCTATCTATCTATCTATCTATCTATCTATCTATCTATCAACATCATCTCTCTCTCTCTCTCTATCTATCTACCCTGTTTCCCCCAAAACAAGACATCCCCTGATAATAAACCCAATCGGGCTTTTGAGCCCATGGCAATAAGGCCAACCACTTATTTAAGGGTTGAAAAAATTATAAGACAGTCTCTCTCTCTCTCATCTCTCTCTCTCTCTCTCTCTCTCTCTCTCATCTCTCTCTCATCTATCATATCTCTCTCTCTCCTCTATCATCTATTATCTCTCTCTTTCTCTCTCTCTCATCTATCTCTCCTCTCTCTTTCATCTCTATCTATCTATCTATCTATCATCTATCTATCTTCTATCTATCATCTATCTATCTATCTATCAATCTATCAATCTATCTATCTATCATCTCTCTTTCCCTCTCTCTCTCTCTCTCTCTTTACCCGGTTTCCCCCAAAATAAGACATCCCCTGATAATAAGCCCAACCAGGCTTTTGAGCGCATGGCAATAAGGCCAAGCGCTTATTTAAGGGTTGAAAAAAAATATAAGACAGGGTCTTATTTTCGGGGAAACACGGTAAGAAAACAGTCACATGGATCCTCCTTTCTCCAAAGCACCTGAAGGCAGGACAAGAAGTAACAGCTGGAAACTTATCAAGGAGAGAAGCAAGCTAGAACTACGGAGAAATTTCCTGTCAGTGAAATCAGTGGAACAGCTTGGCTTCAGAAGTTGTGGGTGCTTCAATCACTGGAGTTTCTCAAGAAGCAACTGAACAGCTCTTCTTTGTCTGGAATGGTATAGGGCCATGATGGCAAACCTATGGCACGCGTGCCACAGCTGGCAAGCAAAGCCCTCTCTGAGGGCATGCGAGCCGTCGCCCAGCTCATGTCCACTGTGCATGCGTAGAAGGCTTTGTGCGTGCACGCTTAGCGTGCTCCCGTTCCCGAACTGGTAGCAAAGGTGAGTGGATTTCACCACTGCTCTCAAGCCACAGATTTGAAAGCCACCAAGCCTTGGCACAGTGGAACCTCTGAAACCGGAGGAAGGGGAATATCTTTTCCTGTTTGACTTTAGCTCTAATCTAAAGACGTCTAAAAATAGAGCCAAGTCTGGAAGTGTCACAAGTCGGATGGGATATCACTTGTTGAAGTCTGCAGCTGGGAAGAGGGCTTAGAAAAATTCTCACAGCTGAGCTCCAACGAGGAACATCCCTGCCCATCACTCCGCCATGGCTAATTGGATATTAATTGAAAGAATTTCGCCCTATGCACGGGATAAACAGAGACATTCCAGGCACCCTGTGCCATTTTGCACCGCTAACAAGCACTGGCATACTTAATTGACACTCCCAGTTTCTCTCTCTCTCTCTCTCTCTGTCTCTGTTGACGGAAAGCAAGCGTTTTGCATTCTGCTGACTTCTGCAGAGTGGCAGGCCTGAAAGCCCAGCGTTAAGCCTGGGAATCGCCTGGTTAATGTATCTCCTGAAATTCCGCTGGTTCTTTCATGAAGCAAAGCGTTTTCCCCTCCCCAAATTCACTTAAAACAAATCTCTCGGCATTTCCACCTGCTTTATCGTACGCCCCGCAAAATAGAGATTTTGGTGGGGGTGTTTTTTTTCGTGGTTTGGCCACAAACAAAGGGCTTAAAGGATTTCATGACTGTAAATGAAGACACGTGCTTAGCACTTGAGCCTTGAAGATTTACAAGTAGTCCTTGACATACGACTGTAATGGAGGCTGCCCATTGCAGTCATTAGTTGCGACGATCGTAAATCAGGTTGTTCATATGACTGATTTGATTTCTCTCTCTCTCTCTCCCTCCCTCTCTCTCTCTCTCTCTCTCTCTCTCTCTCTCTCTCTCTCACACACACACACACACACACACACACACACACACACACACAGCCTAGCTAGGTGGCTCAGTGGCTAAGATATATATGGAGCTGAAAGGTGAAAGGGAAGCAGAATGCCCCCTCCCACATGTTGGGGTAGACCAGGTGTCGATAGAAAAACACTCAATCTCCCCTGGCTGAAGCTGTTGAAGGGAAGAGAACGTGTGGCTCAGAGGTTAATACAACTGCCTAACATGCAGGCAGCCCAAGTTCAAATCCGAGTAAGAGTATGGCTAGCTGATGAGAGCTAAATAGCTTGAAATAGATCTATACTAGACTCCCTTTATTTCTTTATCAGCGGAATATAAATTTGGTATAAAAATGATTTGTCGTGAATGCGACTGCTTGAGGGCTCCTGGATTGGAGTTGAAAGGTGAAAGGGAAGCAGAATGCCCCCTCCCACATGTTGGGGTAGACCAGGTGCCTTGATAGAAAAACACTTTGTATGTATATATATATGGTCATTAGATGAACATGGTGGTTGTAAGGTGAATTGGCAAATCCATTGCAAATTGCTGTTTTGTAAGTCGAGGACAGCCTTTATAGGGATTTGCCACCAAATGCAATTTTCCACTCTTTGCAGGGATGTTGAAGAAGGAGGGGCAGCCTCTCGCTGAGTCCTCCAACCCATTTTTGCAGAGTTTCTAAACAGCATAAAGAATGTTCAGTGGCAAAATGCTACCCCATCTTTAAAAAAAAACAAAAACCCAACAAAGATCTGAAATGGTGCCTTAAACCTCTGGAAGGCTTAGTCAATCTGTTTTCTGTATAATCTCCCATGCAAACCTAGTGAGGGAGAAACCAGATATTTCTGCCCCGTGTTGTCCACATGTCACATCTTCAGTGCATCTTGGTGCCATTCCTATCCTGAAAATATAGTGCTCTGGGCTGTTGGTTTGAACTCCGAGCTTGGCCCTTTTGGTTTCAAACGTTTCATCACCATTCGAGGTGACATCATCAGTGCACTCTGAATAGATGGGCAATAAATCTGTGTGTGTACGTGATGGGAAAAGGGAAGGGAGGGAATGGCAAGTATTAAAGAGCAGAGAAGCTCAGAACCAGTTTATACCAGCATCCAAGGCCAGGCATCCTGAGTAAGTATGTGGATTACCTGAAAACATCTCAGCATTCTCAAAACACTTCGGGAAATTCCGATTGGCTGAAGTTGAACTGGTCACGGAGAGAAGGCTGGGATGAGAGGAAACCTTTGTGTATCTTTTGAGTACGGGAAACCTAGAGCTCACCTGACTTTACTTTAGTCAACATCCAGTGGTGGGTTGCTCCCGGTTCAATCCGGTTCTATAGAACCGGTAGTAAAACCAGTGGGACGCTCCGCCCACCCACCATGACATCATCATTGGTGATCTGTGCATGTGCAGAAGCTTCACAGAAGCGCACGCTCCCATTGCGAACCGGTAGTAAAGGTAAGTAGAACCCAACCCTGTCAACATCTCTTCGTAAAAGAATCTTTCGCTCCAACTGAATGGAGTCGAGGGTCTTTCTTTCCTAAGGGATTAGATCAGGACAGGCCTGACACTCCAAACAACCGCTTTGGAAATTCAGGTCCCAATTCTGACTGTAAGTCAAGGACTCCCTGTATTTACATGGGTTGCATGTTCCAAAAATGAACACAGGCCCCAACATGAATTCTACGGCCGGGCTTAGGTTGGGGCTGTCAGTCCGACTCAGACTGGGGCTGTTAGCCGAGAGCGTCTTGCAAAACAAGCTGACAGATCTTTGGCACCAGAGCTGCTTGGACAGGCACGCTGTCAAATGAAGATTGGCTGCGCTGTCTTCGGCTGGCAGCCAGCCATAGACCTTATCGTAGGCCCATCGTCTCTCTCTTGGAAGGATTGATTTAAGGGAGCAGGTGCAAGGCAAGGGAGATGATGAAGGCTGTTAGCCGGGAGAAAAATTGGATGAGGATCCTGGAACTGCAAATAGATTCGCTGTGACAAGAGCAATCGAACAGGCAGAGGGGAAGGGAAGAGTTTTCATTAAGGGTGCTACAGGCAGTCCTCGACTTATGACCACAGTTGGAACCAGAATCTCTGTTTGCTAAGCAAGGCATTTGTTACGTAACTCAGGCTCAATTTTACGACCTTTCTTGTTGGGGTTCTTTAGCGGATTGCTTGCAGTTGTTAAGCGAATCATGAAGTTGTGGATGCTCCAACACTGGAAGTTTTTTAAGAAGAGGTTGGATAACCATTTGACTGAAATGGTGTAGGGTTTCCTGCCTAAGCAGGGGGTTGGACTAGAAGACCTCCAAAGTCCCTTCCAACTCTGTGATTCTAAATGAAGTTGCTCAATCTCAGGTTAAAATGAAACCTTATCAAGAACATTTTACCTTTCCCTGTTGAGCACCTTATTCCTTTCCTGACTGCCCATCCCGTCTCTTCTCAAGGTGCCCCACTTGCAAGTCTAACGTATAATATTAAATTAACACAGGTAGTTCTCAACTTACAGCCATTCGTTTAGTGACTATTCAAAGTTGCCGCAGCACTGAAGCAACGTGACAATTTTTCACACTTATGACCATTGCAGCATCCCCATGGTATTTATTTATCCCAATCCTGTATTAGAATCAAAATTCAGATGCTTGGCAACAGACTCATATTTTTGATAGTTGTATGTCCCGGGGTCATGTGATCCCCTTTTGTGACCTTCGGTCAAGCAAAGTCCATGGGGAAAGCCAGGTTCACTTAACAACCATGTTATTAACTTAACAACTGCAGTGATTCACTGAACAACTGTGGCAAGAAAGGTTGTAAAATGGGGCAAAGCTCACTTAATAAATGTTTCAGTTAGAAACTTTGGGCTCCATTGTGGCCATAAGTCGAGGACTACCTATATTATATATATGTGTGTGTGTGTGTGTGTGTGTGTGTGTGTGTGTGTGTGTCTTTTTCTTTTTCGTAGGCTTTTATGTGCATATTCTTTCTAGCCAGGTTCCACCTACGTAAGCTAGGTTGTGGAACAACCTAGCTTACGTAGGTGGAACCTGGCTAGAAAGAATATGCATATATATATATATATATATATATATATATATATATATATATATATATATATATATATATATAGTTTCAACCAAACTTGGTACACAGATGACTTACTCTCTGGAAAAAAATACTGTGGGGGTTAGACACCCCTAACACACTTCGGGGGGGGGGGGGTGTTCTGTTAAGATACAGCCTGTTGTGTTTTAAAATGGCTTCTACCGTACTGCCTTAAAATGGCTTCTACTGTACAGCACAGTGGAGTTGCCATGGTAATGGCTTCACAGTACTCCACAAGGGGGCTCCCTCTGTTTACTGGGAAAATCCAACATAAACAATTACGTTTGGTCCGGACATTTTCAACAAGGCTTTGATTATGAGACACCAGAAAATCAGCCCCGGGATGTTTCTCCATCCCCTTCTAAATCAAAATCAGAAAAAAGCATACCAAATGATCAGGGATCAGCTAGCAAAACAACAAGGTGGTATCATTTTACTTGACGCTTCTGGGGGCACAGGGAAAACATTTTTAACTAATTTAATTCTTGCCGAAATCAGAGCTCAGGATGAAGTTGCTTTTCCTGTCTAATACAGGATTGGAATAGATAAATACCCGGGCAATGCCAGATTATCAGCTAATATTAAATATAATCTAATGTCATGTTTACCCAACAAATTTATTCCATTCCTGAAAGCCTATAGTAAGATCTACCACATCTCAAGGTGAAGGAGGTTGGAAACAATATTGGCTGCTTCCTCTTTTGGTAGGTGGATTCCACTCTAGATCTTCCCAATCTGTTAAAGATGTCTCAGCGGAACAAAAAAAAGACTTCCAAAAGTAGACATTCTAAGAACAACTCAACAAAGGGCCCAGTTCTCACCGGGGCGAAAATGGATTCGTTGGGTTTCCAAGCGATGGAGAGTAACGTTCCTGGGCTGTCCCAAGTTATCCTTCAGAAACTCAACATGAAGAATTACGATGAATATAGGTGAGCTGGATTAGCACACAGATTGAGGGAAATATTGGTGTGGGGAGTTGGGGTTAGGGTTAGACAGAAGGTCTAAAATGGCCAATGTTTGACTTGCTAGTAAACCATCAGCTCCAGTGATGGATCCTTCCGGTTTAACAACTGGTTCGGTGATTGTGCGCTGATCCCCCGAACCGGTCCAAACCAGTAGAATCCCAACCCGATCAGCTCCATTATGTAGACCGGGCCAGGCGGTTCTACAAGAAGGCTAAACTGCATCCAGTTTTGGTCATCACATTATAAAAAAGATGTTGAGACTCTAGAAAGAGTGCAGAGAAGAGCAACCAGGATGATGAGGGGACTGGAGGCTAAAACATATGATGAACGGTTGCAGGAACTGGGCCTGGCTAGTCTAGTGAAGAGAAGGACCAGGGGAGACACGATAGCAGTCTTCCAATATTTGAGGGGCTGCCACAGAGAGGAGAGAGGGTCAGGCTATTTTCCAAAGCACCTGAAGGCCAGACAAGGAATAATGGGTGGGAACTGAACAAGGAGAGATTCAACCTGCAAATAAGGACAGGGAGAGCAATCAACCGATGGAACAGAAGTTGCCTTCGGAAGTTGTGAGAGCTTCATCATTGGAAGCTTTCAAGAAGAGACTGGACTGCCATATGTCAGAAATGGTGTAGGGTCTCCTGCTTAGGTGGGTGGTTGGACTAGATGACCCACAAGGTCCCTTCCAATTCTGTTAATCTGGTTATAAAATAATCTTCCAAATCTGATTGTACTGGTCTTTCTCCTTCTTCTTATACTTCAGTGAATCAGGGCAGTGTTTACCTGATTCACTTCCATGTGAAGTGAATTGGGAATGGTCTTTTGACTTAGCATAGGATCGTTTCTTCCTCTTCCTTCCAGATCTGCGCTGGAGGGCAAAACCCCCTGCACGGATTTTGGCATCCGATCCTACTTTGAGATGTTTCAGAAAATGGAAGACACGTTCAAATTTTGCGTCGAGTGCAAGAAACTTCCCGATTCGCTACCTGACCCAAGAAGCCTACGGCGTTGCAAAAGGTAAAAATTAAACCTCCCCCTCCTTCAATACCTCAGAAAGGGTTAATTTTTTTTTCTTCCTCCAGCAGAATCATTAATTAAATTAATTTATGCAAAATTGCAGCAAGAGCTTTGAAAGAAACAAAGAATGCCAGTTTGGATTTTAGGCATTGCTATCAAAATGCGATAAGGGTGGTACGGTGGCTCAGCAGTTAAGACACTGGGCTTGTTGGCTGGAAAGCCGGCAGCCCAGGTTCAAGACCCAAGTGCCTTGTGATGGGTTGAGCTCCCTTCCTTGTCTCAATGCAGGGGTGAAATCTACTTAACTTCCCTACTGGTTCGGAAGCGCACGCACTGCGACCCTTTGCGCATGTGCAAATCCTTCTGTGCATACACAGAGGGTAAAAAACAGGTTTCTTCCTGGTTGAAAACAGGAAGTAACAACAACTGGGCGGGTGGATGGAGCCTCGTGCCACCAGCGCTACCAGTTCTCCGAACCACCCGCCACCAGCGCTACTGGTTCGGCTGAACTGGTCTGAACAGGTAGCATTTCAACCCTGCCTCAGTGTTAGGGTTCCAAGTAATAGATCCATAGCAAGTAGAACTCCGAGGCAGGCAGATTCCTCAAAGAATAGCTTTATTGGAAATATCATATTGGCACATATCTGGTGAAAACCAACTCTGAGGGGCCCTTCGATTTTCACCTACCGTATTTTTCGGAGTATAAGACGCACTGGAGTATAAGACGCACCTCTTTTTTTTTTTGGTGAGGGGAAAAAAAAAAAAGAAAGAAACCTGCCTCTGCCTCTGAGCAATTTTGCCTCGTTGCAGCAAACAGCAAACAGCCTGCTTTACTTTCATTTTCGTTTTCAGCATAGCTTGATTAGCACAACGGAAAAAAAAAATATTTGCTCCAGCAATTTACCTCTTTGCAGCAAGCAGAAGAGCCCTGCGCAAAAGAGCTGAGAGCAAATCAGCTGAGAGTCGAGAGGCCGATCCAATCAACTTATGCTAATTAGACTGTGCTGAAGCTGAAACGAGCTGTTTCTTCTTGCTTTTCACTTGCAAAGAGATAACTGCTGCGAAGCAGAGGCCAAAGGCTGGGGGCCAGTGGGTGGTGGGGCTACATTCAGTGTATAAGGTGCACCTAAATTTTCATCCCCTTTTAGGGGGGAAAAAGGTGCATACTCTGAAAAATATGGTAATTAAAAGTAAAAGTTTTCCCCTCAATCCCAAACAATCAGTCACATGGCCCAATCAAAGCAGCGTCCACTTGTCTGGTGACATCACTCCTTCCTCCGGCCAGGTGTGAGAACATCCTTGGTACCCGAGAGAAAGTATTTTATTTTTACTACACAACTCCAGCTATCTCTAATCCCCCCTCCCTATCCCTCAGCTCCAGTGTGGCAGCACTGAAACTCCAAGATGGCTTTGACCAGGTCAGCTTCAGGGTTGACACTCAGCTCCTGCCAACCTCACAGTTTGAAAGCATGCAAATGTGAATAGATAAATAGGTATCACGTTGGTGGGAAGGTAACAGCACTCCGTGACGTCATGCAGGTCACATGACCGGAAATATCTTTGGACAGCACTGGCTCAATGGCCTTGAAACAGCAATGAGCATTGGAGTAAAATCCATAGAGACTCCTTTTACTATCAAGATACTAGTGCAGAAAGGAAGGCATTCAATCCATCTGTGATATGGGTGATATCCTGGCTTTTTTCCAGGACTTCGAGACCACCTACATGGTTCCACCAATTTTTCCCACAACCACTCCTTGAAGTAGGCTGGGTTTGTTTATACTGGACGCCTAAACTTGATATGCTTAGGGATTAAGGGATGCAGTGGCTCAGTGGCTAAGACGCTGAGCTTGTCAATCAGAAGGTCGGCAGTTCAGCAGTTTGAAACCCTGGTGCTGCGTAACGGAGTGAGCTCCCGTGACTTGTCCCAGCTTCTACCAACCTCGAAAGCAGGTAAAAATTGCAAGTAGAAAAATAGGGACCACCTTTGGTGGGAAGGGAACAGTGTTCCGTGCGCCTTTGGCATTTAATCATGCTGGCACATGACCACAGAGACAACTCTGGCTCTTTGGCTTAGAAACGGAGATGAGCACCGCCCCCTAGAGTCGGGAACGACAAGCACGTATGTGTGAGGGGAAGCTTTACCTTACCAAGCTTAAATGCAGCCATCTAACAGGAGCCAACAGGTAACCGCAGCCTTTTCTTTGCAAATTAGGGATAAGGATTACATTTCAAGAAGGCAAACAACCACATCGAGAGGGTCAACACAAAACAGGTGGTCAGAATAATAAACCATAGTGAAGATAAACACGAGATGCATATTTCAAGCCTCCCGTGTCTATTGCTAAGCAACTGTATCTTGCTGCTGAAAACAAAGATGTCTGTCAGGTTTCGCTGCTATCTTAAATAAACTTCATTCTCAAATGCAAGGTCTCTAATGAATCTTTTTTTTATTTAAGAATAGAAAGAACGACATCCCTGAACTCTTTGTGCAGCCAAAACTGGCACCTCCTTCCAAACCCCTCCCTTTCCGTTCTTCAACCCCAATGTCTCATTGGCCATCGTGCAGATCCATCTCTTTGTCCCAAGCACTTTCTTTTCACAGGAATTCCCCCCTCCCTCTATCACCCAGGTAACACTATCTACTAAAGAGCAGGAAACTAGGTAAAAGTTCATCTCAGCATTAAAGCAAAGCTTCTCCCTCTTTCATTCATGTCAGCGCTGGAGGAGATCATAATTTGGAATGCTGACATCGTCTTAGAAAAGAAGGAGGAAAGTTGACAGCATTGGTGTGGTCCTTGGCCCAAGATGTGGTTGGAAATAACGCAAAACAAAGTCCTTCAGAAAAAGTCCTTTGGGCTTATCACAAAGCCTGGAGGACTTTATCTTCTTTGGCACCCTGCCAAAGGCCTTTCTTGGCAAAGCCCCACAAAGTTCAGAAACAAGAGACCCCGACTGGAAAACAGATTTAGCAACGTTGCTTTCCTACAAAGAGCCCAAGAGTCTTTGCTTTTAAGCCTTATGGGAGGGTCCAATCATCTCCTGGCCTTACTCCCGAGTCGTCCTTTTTGCTTTAGCTGCTCTTGCCTTCTGGCAGCTCTGCGCATGCATGCACAAGGAACAGGATCCTCCTGTTCCTCTGCCTCTCTGCTGCCTGACTCTGGAGGCTCCGGAGTCCGCACATCACTCCCAGATGGCCCTGGCCGCATCTCTGTCTCTAATCCAGAGCCCTTGTCCCGGCCTTCCCCTGACTCCAAGACTGACCCGTTGTCCTCCCCAGTCTCCTCACTGTCCAACTCTGATGCTAGCTCTGTGGGGTGCTGGTGGACCACAACAGTTTCCAGCAAGATTAAGTAGTAGAAAGGCAATGGATAAAGGAGATGGGTGTAATCAAAGAGATTGGCAAGATGTCCTTGGAAGATTGGGAAACCACAATATCCCGTGTTCATGACTACTTAGGTCACTGGAAGCGACATAATGCACCTAATTCACAAATCTGGGATTGATAAATTGCTGTCCTTTTCTTTCTAGATGTCAGAATGTCTATTATTGTGGCTCCGATTGTCAGCGGTTGAACTGGCCCAGCCACAAAAAATTCTGCAAGAAACTGAAGCTGGCAGCCCTCGACCGACTTGTAGAATGGCTTGTATTCACAGGTAGCCTGATATTCAGTTGGCTGTTGTCCATCAGAGGAGGTTTAGGACATAGAACAATAGGGATGGATCCCATTAAAGTGGATTGTGCCAATCCAACCAATTGTGGTTTGGTTAAAAAATGATGGTTAGACACATAAGGGACTTAGTGTGTTAGTTGGGAATATTTCAAAGACTATAGAATAATAGGGCTGGGAGGGACTTGGAGGCCTTCTAGTTCAACCCCATGCTCAAGTAGGAGACCCTATACCCATGATGGTGAACCTATGGCACGTGTAACATAGGTGGCACGTGTAACCATATCGGTGGCCAACTGATTTTCGGGCCTTCTGAGCCCACCAGAAGTAGAGAAATAGGCTGTTTCCTGCCTCCAAAGGACCTCGGGGGTGGGGGGAGGCCCGTTTTTCTCTCTCCCCAGCCTCCAGAGCCTTTCTATGAGTCTGGGGAGGGCAAAAACAGCCTTCCCCGCTCCCTGGAGGCCCTCCAGAGGCCAAAAACAGCCAACTTTGCAAACGGGACTTCCAGTCCCACCAAAAATTGGCAAATGGGCTGTTTTTGGCCTCCGGAGAGCCTCCAGGGAGGTGGGGAAGGACATTTCCACCCTCCCCAGACTCCTAGAAAGGCTCTGGAGGCTGGGGACAGCAAAAAACGGGCCTACCATACCATCATGTGCCAGGAGCGGGGGGAGGTTGGGGGGGGTCCCATGCGCATGCATGGGGGTAGGGTGCATAGAATTATGGGTGTGGGCATGCATGTGTGTGACACACACACACACACACACACACACACACACACACACACACACGCTCCTGGCATGCGATGGCAAAAAGGTTAGCCATCACTGTCCTATACCATTCCGAGCAAATGGCTGTCCAGTCTCTTCTTGAAAACCTCCACACTTGGAATGTTGCATCTAGTTCTGGTCACCACAATATAAAAAAGATGTTGAAATCCTAGAATGAGTGTAGAGAAGAGCAACCAAGATGATTAGGGGACTGGAGGCTAAAACATATGAAGAACGGTTGCAAGAACTGGGTATGTCTAGTTTAATTAAAAGAAGGACTAGGGGAGACATGATAGCAGTCTTCCAATATCTCAGGGGCTGCCCCAAAGAAGAGGGAGTCAAGCTATTCTCCAAAGCACCTGAAGGCAGGACAAGAAGCAATGGGTGGAAACTCATCAAGGAGAGAAGCAACCTGAAACTTCTTGACAGTGAGAACAATTAATCAGTGGAATGGTTTAGCCTCAAAAAAAATGTTCTATTTGAAGGCCTTCTCCATTAGAAAGGGCAACCAGCAGAATCCTTGGAGATGGGGGGAAGTGAAGGTGGTGGCCATAACCTTGTGGTTGAAGTTCTAGCCAGGCCTTCACATCATGTGGTTGTAGTCACTTTTTTAAGCCTCCCTATAGATGCTTTGTGCACTGATCTAGAGATTTGGATATTTATGGTCTCAATGACTGTACTAGGAGTCTAAGATTCTTCTAACTCCTCATTGTCTCCCTGTAGGTGACATCCCTTTCCACACAAGTACATGGACAAAAAATATCCAGGAGCTGCAAGGGTGGGAAGACTGGTTCTTGATACAGGAACATCTGGATGAAAAGCTTAGTGCTATCAAAGCTGGACATTATATGAATATTCTCTGGGCCAATGCGGGCAAACCAAAACCCGATGATGTGGAGCTGATGGAGTCAATCAAGAGGGTGACCGCAGATTTTTTCTCCAGGCCGGTCACCATTGGCCTCGGGCTGAGCATGTTCCATCTGGATCCTTATGCCAAGCCCATCACGGTGCATGTGGTTGGAGCTTCTCATGTGGAGACCCTCAACGCTCGGGTGACGGATTACGATGAGCTCTCCCAGATGTTTCTGAAGCATCAAGGCATAGAGGTGGTCATGGTGGGGATGGATGTGGTCGATGGACCCATCATGAGACCTCCGCTGGTGGCCTTTGGACCTCGGCAAAGGGTCTACCTCAGCAGCTACAAAGACCTTTATCACAACTTCTGGGAATCACAGGTGGAAACTCAGCAAGCGGCGCGACCAGATCTTGTGGTCGCCTTCCATGCAGGTATGAAGGTTTGTGGCATTCTTCTTGTGTTCCTGGATTATCTAGCCCCATGAGATTCAATGCAATGTAATGTTGGACTCGAACCAGGGAGGACCAAGAGCTCAGCATAACTAGAGGACAAAATGATGAAAAGAGCTGGCTTAGGCAAGATCTCAGATCATGTAGAGCCAGTCCTTCTCTGTTTCCAGGGCAGCCCCACGGGCCAGATCTAAGCATCCTGTGGGCCAGATCCAGCCCCCACGCCTTGAGTTTGACACCCATGTTCTAACCCAAATCCAGTTGAGAGATGAAATTAAAATTCACACCAGGCACATATTAATTCCAACAGGATTTGTGTTTATGGAGGGAAATCCAGGTCTGGCAGGGACTTTCTCACCATTCAGAGAGTCCTCGTATGAAATCTGCCTCCGTGCATGTCTGTCCAAAGATGGCACCTGATATTTGCACACCCAAGAAAAAGGAGGTGGGTTCAAGAAACACCGGGTGCTGCTACTCAGATCCGTTCTAAATCCGTCTCTGAACTACGAACAATGGAATTCCAGAAGAGATTAGCAGTTTATCTGTGTAAGGGAAGAATTCCAACAGATAGAAAGGCTTAAATCACCTCAGGTTATAGAACTGTGTTCTCTTGAAAAGGGTTTGTCTACGCCCAGAGCAAAAGGAAAAAGAGAATTTTCATCCGTTTCTGCATTTGGGTGCATTTTTCTGTCCTTGTTGGGATGGTTGGAAACCATCAGGTTCAAAGGATCAGGACCGGGGTGAAATGCTCCCGGTTTGGATCGGATCGCCTGATCCGGTAGCAATGGCGGTGGGTGGTTCGGAGAACCAGTAGCAAAAATCCCTGTGCCCCCCCCCACATGCCCAGCTGAGCCGCACGATCATCAGAGGCTTTTTTTTAACTTTTAAAAGCATTTTTTCTACAACCTCTTCCGATGAAAAAATGCTTTTAAAAGTAAAAAAAAAAAAAAGCCTCTGATGATCGCGTGGCTCAGCTGGGATCGTCAGAGGCTTTTCAAAGCATTTTTTCCTGCAACCTCTTGGCCGAAGAGGTGGTTAAAAAAAATGCTTTGAAAAGTCTCTGACGATCCCAGCTGAGTTGCCTGATTAGCAGAGGCTTTTCAAAGCATTAGAAAAAATGCTTTGAAAAGTTTAAAAAAAAAAAAAAAGTTGGCCACACCCACCCAGTCACATTACCCCCGACGCCCACAGAACCGGTAGTAACAAATTTTACATTTCACCCCTGATCAGGACTGTATGTTAAGTTGCAGTTCACAAGATTTATTGCTCAAGATAAATAAGAATCTGGTCAATTAAAATTGAATGCTAACTTGGTGCCAGATAAGGGTCAATGGAATTCAAGAGGGACTATTGGATTTCGACCATTTGGGGCGACATAACGATTCTAGGCTGATGACATGTTTAACTCCACCCCACCCGACTTTGCCTACTTTTCTGCAGAGACTGCTCAAACACACGTTTTGATCCTTTCCAGTCTGAAATGCATTGTAAGAGGAGAGCTGGGTTAGTCAATGGCAGTGTTTCTCAACCTTGGCAACTTTAAGATGTGTGGGCTTCAACTCCCACAATTCCACAGCCAGCCATACTGGATTGCCAAAGTTGAGAAACACTGGTCTGCAGTAACACAGAATCCGGAGGAGTTTATAAGTAGTCCTCAAGTTACGACCATAATGGAATCTTTCTGTTAAGGATATTCTTGGCTCATAACTGATGTTATGGGTTATTGAGCAGAGTACCCCTTGAATATGCACATGAAAGCGGCTGAGAGTGAATAACCACAGTTAATATACTGACACACTGAGTTGTGGTAGTCTTTTACTTTTTAGAAAAAAGTAAAGCAAAGTCCAATAACAATCCAAGTCATACACAGATAAGGCGATAGTTAAAATATCAATTCAGGGATATTCCAAGTACAAAGTCTTCTTACCAGTTGTTGTCATTACACAATAAAACAGTTCTTGAGTTTCAAACAGGAACAAGTTCAGTATTAAAACATTCAATAAATAGTAGAAAGCAACAAGTAGCAAGGATCAAACAGTGATCATACAGAGAGAACAGGTAGAGAGTAACAGCAAATAAGCAGATAAAATGGTGTAGTGTCCACAAACCATGATTCAGGCTTCCCCTTAAGTACCTTGGCTACAGAGCTTAGCCAATCAGGATACAGGATGATGCAATACAGTCTTAAAGCAATATAATACCTTTCGACAAACATGTATTGATAGTTTATATATTGCCTGACCAACTAGTTAGACAATAGCCATTTCCTAACACTTTCCATCATGGTCAGAAGTCATGATGATTGTAAAACAGGTCCATCATGTGACTGATGTGATTTTAGGACCTTTCTTGCGGTGGTCATTAAGCGAATGTTGCTGTCATTAAGCAAGCCAATGGTTTGCTGTGATTATGGTTTTGCTGAAAACAGAGTGGTGCAATGGTCTAGAGGTGGAGCTCTTACCATCAGGAGGCTGTGAGTTCGATCCTAGGTAGAGGCAGATATTTCTCTCTCTGGGCGGACTGAGAATATATCTGCTGAATAAAACTCCACATTGGCGACAGGAAGGGCATCCGGCCAGTAAACACTCAGCTCCATTCAGTTGCCCAGACTCCACCCCGATGTAAGGGATTAGAGGGTCATTAAAAGAAGAGGCGGTGGTTTTGCTGAAAACCAGAAATAAATGCCAGTTTTTGGCAAAAAAAAAGTAATGTGACTGCAGAATGCTCTAAATAGCCATAAAAGCAGCTGTATTGCCAAGCGCCTTAAGTTCAGGGGGTGGGAAGCAAGGGGCATCCCGACCATCGGAGCTTCAAATCAAGGTCATAAGTAGCCCCAAGGTAGGTCTGTTGTAACTTCAAAATGGTTGCTAAGCAACCAGTTGTAAGTCAAGGACTACCTGTAGTGGCAGGTTTCTTTTCCAACTAACAAATTTAATAAATTTGTTGTCGCATCCCCACTCTTAATAAACTTTGTTAGTTGGGAAAGCTGCCACCAGATGCCTCCTGATTCCCCCCCCCCACTTCCCGAAAAACATCCTTAAAGAACACAGAACAAAAGGCAAAGATTACGCATGAGAGAGATTGAGAAAAAAGGAAGGAAACTTAATACATCAGACACCAGTTCTTCAACATTCCTGAGCTGGGGCATATATGGGTCATGTCAGCAGTTGTTATTTTGACTGGCAACAGGTTGAAGTTGGAACCAGCTCCACCTAAACTTTCTAATGAGAGCCAGTTTGGACTACTGTGTTTCTCCGAAAATAAGATCCTGTCTTATATATTTTTTTTTTGAACCCCAAAATAAGCACTTGGCCTTATTTTCGGGGAGGTCTTATTATTTTGGGGTGCATGGAGGAAACCAGAGGAAATGGCAGGGACTGGCTACACATGTGTTTAAATATTTTCGGGGAGTGCTTATTTTCGGGGGGGGTTATTTTAGCACATGCACTCAAAAGCCCAATTGGGCTTATTATCAGAGGATGTCTTATTTTGGGGAAAACAGGGTAGTACGTAAGACAGCGGGCCAGCAAGTAAGAGACTGTGAGTTCAAGACCCACCTTAGCCATGAAAGGCAGCTGGGTGACTTGGGGCCAATCACCAGGAGACTGGGATTTCTAGTCCTACCTGACTAGCAGCTGAGTGACTTTGTGCCAATTGACGGGAAATTCTAGTTCTACCTTAGGCACGATCGCTGGCTGGGTGAGCCAATCACTTTCTTTAGTCCAACCCATTTCACAGCATTGTTGGCGTGGGGTAAACAGGAGGTGTATTGGTGCAATCACAATATCTGGAAGCAAGTTGTTTCACTGATTGTTCTCACCGTCAGGAAATCTGCCTGCCCCAGGTCCTTGGGAAGGACTCAATGGGGGAACAAAAATGTCAGATCCAATCTAACGCCTGGCTGAATGTGTGAGTAATAATAATAATAGCGTAACCAAGGAATGACTTCACAAGAGTCTACGCCAAAGGTTTGTCTCCTTCCTAAACCTCAATGGAAAACGGAAAGCTACCCAGAAGTGGATACCACCTTTTGAGGGAATAAAGCATGCACAGATCGCTGATGATGACATCCAGGGTGGTGGGCGGGGCCTCCCACTGGTTTTACTACCGGTTCTTGTGAACCGGTCCGAACCGGGGGCAACCCACCACTGGAATAAAGGTAAAGGTTCCCCTCGTACATATGTGCCAGTCGTTTCCAACTCTACGGGGCGGTGCTCATCTCTGTTTCAAAGCCAAAGAGCCAGCGCTGTCCGAGGACGTCTCCATGGTCATTGGCCGGCATGATTAAATGCCAAAGGCGCATGGAACGCTGTTACCTTCCCACCAAAGGTGGTCTCTATTTTTCTACTTGCATTTTTTTAATGTGCTTTCCAACTGCTAGGTTGGCAGAAGCTGGGACAAGTCACAGGAGCTCACCCCGTCACTCGCCGCTAGGGATTCGAACCGCTGAACTGCGGACCTTTCGATTGACAAGCTCACTGTCTTAGCCACTGAGCCACCGTGTCCCTTTGAGGGAACACCAGCTGTTAAAGGGCAGGATGCATTCAGTGTGCAAGGCTTCATCTACCAAGCATCAATCACCCAGCCCTGGGGAATAAAATGACCCTTGAACAGCCTGGGAAGCCAGCTACTGAAAGATATATTGGCCACATTCACCCATCTTCCAAAGCCTTATTATTGAGCTGTGTTGGATTTGGGTTTAGTGCAATAGATGAGCCAAGCCAGTCACAGCTTAGCTATTCGGGGTGAAGCAAGCCATGGTTTAACAGAAGGTGCAAACCTAGGCAATGTGCTTAACATTATACAAATTCAAAATAAAATAAAAATAAAAATAAATAAAAACTGGTATTTGCAGCCCTTTGCAGCGAGACCATCCATTAATTGGTCTGAATATTCCCTTTCCAAAGTAGCTAAGCTCACAGATATATTTAACCAGCCACCAGTCTGGAATTTCCTCATAAGGTTGTTGTGATGCCTCTGATTTGGGCACTGACAAGACACCTAGAAGGAGATGCAGCTCGTCAGCAACATTTCCCACGAGGTGGCCTCTGGGCCTTTTGCAAAAAACACGCGAGAGATCCTTAAGTCCCAGCCAATAATGTGAAAGAGGCCACCGGTGCTCTCACCAAGAGGAACTCCTGATTCCAGAATAGCAATAGCACTTAGACCAGGAGTTGGCAATCTTAAACACTCAAAGAGCCACAAAGGTCCTAACTAGAAGCCCCCTGTTTAATTTTGGAGCTGACTAGAAGTCCGGTTCCCCCACCATAGAGTCTCCTCCTAGCACGGCGTCTTTTTTCCTCTGCAACTGGAAGTCTGATTCCCCCACCATAGAGTCTCCCCCCAGCATGGCGTCCTTTTTCCTCTTCCTGTCCTAACCGAAAGCCCTATCAATTGTGGAGCCGACTGGTGACAGGGAGCCACAACAGAGGGAGGAAAGAGCCACATGCGGCTCCAGAGCCACAGGTTGCTGACCCGTGACTCAGATATATATACTGCCCTGTCGTGCTTTACAATGCTCTCTGGATGGTTTACAGAGTCAGTCTACTGCCTCCCCCCAACAATCTGGGCCCTCATTTTACTGAGCTCGGAAGGATGGAAAGCTGAGTCAACCTCGGTCAGGATCAAACTCCAGACTAAGGAGTTCCCCACCATCCAGTCAGAGCTGAAGAAGCTTCTTGGATGAGAAGCAAAACCTCTTCGAAGAAAAACCAGAAAGTCCAGTTGCCTCCTGAGAAAAAAGCACCTTTGGGACAACCATGACCTGGATGACGGAGAATCTCCATAGACATCCAGACTATGGACAGAGTTTATTTATTTATTTATTGGTTCGATTTATATGCCACCCTTCTCCGGAGACTCAGGGTGGCTTACAATGCGTTAAGCAATAGCCTTCATACTTTTGTATATACCTGCTTAGTAGGGCTTTCACCCCCCCCACCAAGCGGTGCTCTTTTTAAAACAAAGTCATCTTATTGCCCCCACAATCCGGGTCCTCATTTTACCTACCTCGGAAGGATGGAAGGCTGGTGAGATTCGAACTTGCAGTAATTGCAGGCAGCTGGTGTTACTTAACAGCACTTTAATTAGGCTGCAATGCTGCATTCTAACCAGAGGTGCTATTCGGCAGGTTCTGACAGGTTCTGGAGAACCGGTAGCGGACATTTTGAGTAGTTCAGAGAACTGGCAAATACTACCTCTGGCTGGCCCCAGAGTGGGGTGGGAATGGAGATTTTACAGTATCCTTCCCCTGCCAAGGCCACCAAGCCACACCACGCTCACCAAGCCAGGCCCACAGAACAAAATTTGAATTCCACCCACTGATTCTAACCACGGTGCCATCACGGCTCTTGTATCGAATATTTCAGCGGAATATCTGGTGGACCTCAACTCAACCTGAAGGGAGAAATTTGTCCTCCTCTCCCCCTGGCTTATTGGAAGCCGAGCTGTTCGCCTGCCAGCTGTTTGCTGTCCATCAGCATGGTAGGATTAAGGCCCAAAGGGTCAGGATTAAGAGGGATGCTATAAATCGTTTTACACATGGATGAGGCTAATCAGCTTGCTAACAGAGTAGTCACTAACTACTGAAGCCAGAGGCAGCTGCAAGGTAGTATCAAGCACTTGAAGCTCAGGTGAAACTCTGTTGTCTCAAGTAACGGGGATAGCCCTTTTCATACAAATATTCAATTTTTTTTTAATCAGTATAAAGCTGGAAGGGACCTTGGAGACCTTCTAGTCCAGACCTCTGCTCAAGCAGGAGATCCTATACCATTTCAGACAAGTGCCTGTCCAGCCTCTTCTTAAAAGCCTCCAGTGATGGAGCACCCATAGCTTGTGCTGGCAAGCTGTTCTACAGTCCTCACTGTTCCCCTTAGTTCTAGGTTGTTTGTCTCCTTGTTTAGTTTCCATCCATTGTTTCTTGACCTTGTCTTGTTCCTTCCTAGCTCTTCAGCCAGACTCCATTCCATGAAGTGTGCTTGGCTGGTTAGTTGGGGATCAGGGGTGAAATGCTCCCGGTTCGGATTGGATCGTCCGATCCGGTAGCAATGGAGGCGGATGGTTCGGAGAACCAGTAGCAAAAATTTCTGCCAATGCCCAGCTGAGCCGCACGATCATCAGAGGCTTTTTAAAATTATTTTTAAAAGCATTTTTTCTACAACTTCTTCGGCTGAAAAAATGCTTTTAAAAGTAAAAAAAAAAAAAAAGCCTCTGATGATCGCGCAGCTCAGCTGGGATCGTCAGCGGCTTTTAAAAGCATTTTGAGATTGTAGGAAAACTGCTTTTAAAAGCCTCTGATGATCCCAGCGGAGTTGCCTGATCGTCAGAGGCTTTTTTTTTTCTTTTAAAAGCCTCTGCTGATCAGGCAACTCAGCTGGGATCGTCAGGGGCTTTTAAAAACATTTTTTTACAACCTCTTCACTGAAGAGGTTGTAGAAAAAATGGTTTTAAAAGTAAAAAAAGAAAAAAAGTTGGCCACGCCCACCCAGTCACATTAATCCCCCCCACCAAGCCACGCCCACAGAACCGGTAGTAAGAAATTTTAGATTTCACCACTGGTGGGGATGCTGTTACAACTGTTATTTGCAGAGTTGCTTTTTCAACCTTAGTGCTCTGTAAAGTAGGGATATTTCATTGGTTGTAGGCATCAGGTAGAATTGCCCAAGGATGTCTGATAGAAACCATTATGATGCTCAGGTACAACCACTGCTTAGGTGATGATATCACAATGTGCATGACATCACTTCTCCTTACAGATGTCCATAGTCAAAGTCCAGACATCTGCAAAGGATTAGATGAGGGGAAGCTGGTCCTGGCAGCTTGACCCAGCTTGCATCATCAATGTGTTGAGTTACAACTCTTGGCATCCTCAGGTACAATGGCTATGCTAATTGAGCATAATCATAATTGCCCAGAATCATGATAGGCAACTATATGAATGAAGGATTGGGTGGAGAGTAGGTGGGCACATCTAGAGATAGGATTCTTATTCTAATCCCTGCCCACCCATTAGGAGCAAAGAAATGGGACAGCTGGCTGGTTATAAGATTGGAAAAGGATGATAGAATTAGAATAACAGAGTTGGAAGGGACCTTGGAGGTCTTCTAGTCCAACCCCCTGTTCAAGCAGGAGACCCTGGCCTATACCATTTCAGACAAATGGCTGTCCAGTCTCTTCTTAAAAACATCCAACGATGGCGCGCCCATGATTTCTGGAGGGAAGCTGTTCCACTGGTTAATTGTCCTCATTGGTAGGAAGTTTCTCCTTAATTCCAGGTTGCTTCTCTTCTTGATTAGTTTCCATCCATGGCTTCTTGTCTTGCCTTCTGGTGCTTTGGAAAATAAGTTGACCGCCCCCCCCCACTCTTCTTTATGGCAGCCCCTCAAATATTGGAAGACTAGATGGCATGACAAAGATGGCTTTATGGGAACACCACACCTCTACAGAACAGAAGCAGGAGGAGATATATAAATCGAACTAATAAATAGATAGATAGTTAGTTAGATAGATAGATAGATAGATAGATAGATAGATAGATAGATAGATAGATAGATAAATGATATGTATTTAACCGATGCTGAAACTTGGGGACCTTCATGCTTTGTAGCAGGGGTCTCCAAACTTGGCAACTTTAAGACTTGTGGACTTCAGCTCCCAGAATTCCTCAGCCAGCAAAGCTTTGCTGGCTGAGGAATTCTGGGAGCTGAAGTCCACAAGTCTTAAAGTTGCCAAGTTTGGAAACCCCTGCCTTGTAGAGTTGTGTTGTGCCTGTGTGACCCAGGAGGGTTCACAATGAGTGTGAAGGAAAGTTCCATTTCCATACTTCAGTGGTTCAAAAACACGAATTTGAACCCAGGGATCCAAGTCAGGCTATATATACTGTATATATAAAGTCAGGAAAACGGATCAGGAATGACTCTTCCCCTTTCAAGAAATTCTTTTTCGGAGCATTGGTTTCTCAGGGATGATGGTGACTCATTCTTTGAGCCTCTCCTTGCTCCATCCGCCCATCGAGAACACCATAAATCATCGCTAAGAGACCCTTTCCCAACCCCTGAAAGACAACCTGTGCAATTTCAGTTCTTTAGTCATTCTGCAGAGTGTCTCGTGTCTCTCTTAAATTCTCTGGCACAGCAAAGTGGTTTCTTTCCAGGAACAAGGTGTACTTTTGATCGTCTCTTTCTGTAACATTCCATTGCCGTGAAGCCCTCCAGGCAACAGGAGGCCTTTCTAAATATACAACTGCTGCGTCGCATCCCTCAAACTTCCAGAATGCCAGAGAAGCTTTAGGAAACTGGGCCCAGGTTTCCTATTGTTTGCCTAGCCTAGCGGTGTCTAAACCCAGAGATCAGAACCAGGGGTGAAATGCTACCGGTTCGGGCGAACCGGTAGTTTAAAAAAGCTACCGGTTCGGACTAACCAGTAGTTTAAAAAAGCTACTGGTAGTTAAAAAAAGCTACCGGTTCACGTGAACTGGTAATTTAAAAAAGCTACCAGTTTGGGCAAACTGGTAGTTTAAAAAGGCTACTGGTTTGGGCAAACCAGCAGTTAAAAAAAGCTACCAGTTTGGGCAAACTGGTAGTTTAAAAAAGCTACTGGTTTGGGCAAACCGGTAGTTTAAAAAAGCTACCGGTTCGGACTAACCAGTAGTTTAAAAAAGCTACTGGTAGTTAAAAAAAGCTACCGGTTCACGTGAACTGGTAATTTAAAAAAGCTACCAGTTTGGTCAAACTGGTAGTTTAAAAAAGCTACTGGTTTGGGCGAACCAGCAGTTAAAAAAAGCTACCAGTTTGGGCAAACTGGTAGTTTAAAAAAGCTACCGGTTCGGGCAAACCGGTAGTTTAAAAAAGCTACTGGTTTGGGCAAACCAGCAGTTTAAAAAAGCTACCAGTTTGGGCAAACTGGTAGTTTAAAAAAGCTACTGGTTTGGGCGAACCAGCAGTTAAAAAAAGCTACCAGTTTGGGCGAACTGGTAGTTTAAAAAAGCTACCGGTTCCTTTGGACCGGTATTTCTGACGATCAGCTGTGCCACGTGGTTTAGCTTTGCTAGAAAGCAGGAAATCCCCCCCCCCCTCGCTGTTCTACTTATCCAAGCCTCCTTTTGGTGCGCGGTGTGTATGCGCAGCCAACGAACTGGTAGCAAATCAGTTCAGATTTCACCACTGATCAGAACTCAACCACTGGCCCCGTTCCACACTTATAATGTGCAAGGGTGTTCCAACAGCTGTACAAACAGCTAGATTCTTTCTATTCTCTTGTGTGCGTTCCAGACATTGTCGCCTTCGGAGCCAAGCTCAGATTTAAATGCTCAAAGGACAGAAACCTCCCGCCATCCTTTCAAAGTCAGCAAGGAAGGGATTCCAGCCTCGTGTTCCATCATATTTTACGAGGCTGGCCTTTTCCTCTGGCAAAAGGGAGAAAAATCTTTTCCTAGCATGTCACCAGGCTGAATTTCAGAGGAGGGCATCTACAGAGAATCCAGTTCAATGTTCACCTATGCCTTTGTCTCAAGTTCAGACTCTCAAAGAACCAAAAGTAAGGTGATAAAATCTTTCATGTCACACAATATTCCTCAATCATGGCAACCTTAAAAGGAATAGACTCCAGCTCCCAGAATTCCCGTACCAGCATGCGTCCAGACTGGCTGGGGAATTCTGGGAGCTGAAGTCCAAATTGGCTGGAGAATAATTCTGAGAGTTCAATTCCACCCATCTTAAAGTTGCCAAGTTTGAAAAACACTGGTCTATTTGAACATTTTCCGACAGACCAATTCCACACAGACAATGGGTATCTTAGGAAGAACCATTTTCCTAAAATACATTTTAGTATTTTAGACAAAAGGCAGACATTTTCTGCATCGATTTAAGGGGATTAGTCGACTGGGTATATTTCTCTTCTGATGAAGCCAGCCTGGGATGATTCGGCTGCTTGACACACTGAGAAAATATGCTACCTTTATAAGCGTGCCAAGATCTTGTTCTCGCCATGCCACAGAATGTGGTTGCAGGGGATGGGAAGGCAAAGCTGAGCTGATAGAAAGGATAACCTGGTCTCCCCCTGAGGTGTGGAAGTAGAGAAGGAGAGCTTGTCATGCCTTAATTGGACGAGGAAATGGAAGAGGTTTTTATAAACATTGTATAAGCTGCACTGGGAGGATATTTGGAAGGATCAAAAAAGAAATCCTGAATTTCTTGAATTGTAGAAGAGTAAGGAAGGAGTAGGTATGTAAAAGAGTAAGGATAAAAATAAAGTAGCAGTAAGGGTAAAGAAGCAAGGAAAGGAGTAAGGAAGGAGTAGGGTTCGTAAAAAGCAAGGTAAGAGAAAATGTAAATAAAAATAAGGAAGCAGTAAGCAAGTAAAAGAGTAAGGATAAGAATGAGAGTAAAAGAATAAGAATAAGCAAGGAGTAAGTGTAGAAAGCTAGCACCCACCCCTTTCCTAGAAGGATGAAATATTTTAGGAAAGGCAGAATATTATACTGTATTTCCCTGGATGAGAAATGGAGAAACATGGTTTTTTTAAGAGGCAGGAAGCAGACTCACTCTTAATAGCCCATAGCATATGTCAGCACTTAAGAGATAAAGAGATAGATAGCTCTATTCATAAGCAAATTCCCTGCAGCAAGGTCTGAACAAAGGTAAGGTTTGCCCTCAGCCACAATAGGAATTGCTCAACAAGTCCCTTCTTTGCATCAGCCCAAACTTCAACCAAACGTAGCTCAGACAAACTCCCAGGATTTGTACATGGCACCACGGAGACAGACAACAGCCAATAGAATACATGTTCTCACATTGGAACAGGAAGCTCAAGTGCAAAGCCCAAGAGAAGGTATAAATACCCCTCACTCTCAACTCCATGTGGTGAGCTGCACCAGAACTACAAACACGTGCTTTTATTCATCAATAAATGGATCCTCTTTCCAATCAGCATCCAGCATCCATTTTGTCTACAGTGCCTTTCTCCCACCTTGGAACTGGAACTGGATATTTCTTCCAACCAGTGGTGGGTTTCAAAATTTTTGAAAAATTGGAAAAAAAAATTTTTTACTACCAGTTTTGTGGGTGTAGCTTGGTGGGCATTGCTTGGTGGACGTGGCTTGGTGGGCATGGGCAGGGGAAGGTTACTGCAAAATCCCCATTTCCTCCTGATCAGCTGGGACTTGGGAGGCAGAGAATAGATGGGGGCAGGGCCAGTCAGAGGCAGTATTTACCAGTTCTCCAAACTACTCAAAATTTCCGCTACCGGTTCTCCAGAACTGATCAGAACCTGCTGAAACCCACCTCTGCTTCCAACATAAGTAAAAGAGTGAGGACAACTTTGGTGGAGATAGGGGATAGCCATTATCATAGCGAACAGAGAATAAGTACACAAATCCAGAAACCATAAGCAGAAACTTTTCCTGACCTGGCATCCTTTAGGGGTGTAGGAACTCAGTCCCCATAATTCTGAGCCATCCTAGCTCATCATCATCATTAAGATGATGGACATCAAGATCAAGGGAGGTACTAATACCACTCTATAAAGCCTTAGTAAGACCACACCTAGAATACTGCATCCGGTTTTGGTTACCACACTATAAAAAAGACGTTGACTCTCAGGGGCCTGGAGGCTAAAACATACAATGAACGGTTACAGGAATTGGGTATGGCTAGTCTAGTGAAGAGAAAGACCAGGGGAGACATGAGAGCAGTCTTCCAGTATTTGAGGGGCTGTCACAGAGAGGAAGTGGAACAGAAGTTGCCTTCAGAAGTTGTGGGAGCATCATCACTGGAGACTTTCAAGAACAGACTGGAATTCCATCTGTCAGAAACGCTGTAGGGTCTCCTGCTTGGGCAGGGGGTTTGACTAGATGACCTACAACTCTGTTAATCTAAGATCCATCCAGAGAATGGCTTTACAGAAGAAGCCCATGCTTTGTCTCCTCTTATTTTTCAGGGTTCCATGCCTGTCCTGATCTGATGGCAAGTTGGCTTCCCACGTTGCTGCTTCTGCGAGATTACAAGATCCCTTCTTTGTTCACTATGTACAGGTAAAGCTCTCCTTCCAGATCGTGATCGGTGGTGAGCTGCACCATGATTTAACCAGAAGAAACTCAGACCGTGATCCATCATAGGAGAAATGCAGAACAGCTTCCTGCTTTGCTTAAGCCGCAGCTGCAGAATCCATGAGCTTCTGAAGCCAGCGGTTAGAAGAGTGTAGGGTTCATCTAAGAAAAGTGTGTCCAATCTTGGCAACTTTTAAGACTTGTGGACTTCAACTCCCAGAAATCCCCATCCCAGCCGGAATTCTGGGCGTCGAAGTCCACAGGCTGGACATTCCTGAGATGTCTTCCCAGACTGCCATGGAATCTGTGGGGCATAGGGTCTTGGTTTTCACCTGCTCCCTGGTTGTGGTTGTTTGGTCCCACCAGAGGTTCATCCTGGACCTTCCTGCCTGATGATGTTCTGGGTTGTAGGATTGTGGGCAGAGGGACAACAATGACTGTAGAGCAAGGGTGTCAAACTCAATTTCATTGAGGGCCACATCAGCGTTGTGTTTGACCTCAGGGGGCCAGGGTGGGCATGGCCAGATTGATGGCACTCTGCCAGTGAAAACAGGCTCCCGAGGGCTGCCCGCGGCTCTCCCGAGCTCAATTTTCACTGGCAGAGGCACCGTGAGATGCTCCTGCACAGTTTCCAGAGCGTCCCTGTGGGCCAGATCAGAGGTGGGTTCCTGGTGGTTCGGCAGGGTTCAGGCGATCCTCTAGCCAAGGATTACCGGGGTTCAGCAAACCCCCAAATGCGATCCCTGGCTGGCCACGCCAACCCCTCTCCCTTCCCCCCCAGGAGTCTCCACGCGGTCCGTTCATTATTCCAGGTAAGTGCAGGGGCCGTGTGGAGGGTCTGGGAGGGCAAAAAACGGGCCTACCGGAGATTTTGGAAGGCCTGTTTCTGACCTCTGGAAAGCCTCCAGAGCTCGGGGGAAGAAGTGGAGGCTCAAGGAAAGCCTCCAGAGCCTGAGGATGGTGAAAACACCACCCCCAGCCATGGTGCAGGTTTAGTTTTAGTTTTAGTTTTATTAGATTTCTATACCGCCCTTCTCCCGAAGGACTCAGGGCGGCGAACAGCCAAAAGATAAAAACACAGAAAATACAAAATTTAAAATAGGTTAAAACAGATTAAACAGTTTGGCTAAATTTTAAAAATATCCCATAATTAGACAAATTCAAATTCGTGTTTAAAATTAAATTTAAAATTTAAAAATTTTAAAAGGAGAAGATCTAATTAGGCCAGGCCAGCTTGATGGAATAAAATCGTTTTAAGCGCACGGCGGAAGGTGCGCAGATCCGGGATCCTCCGTATCTCCGGGGGGAGCTCGTTCCAGATCGTAGGTGCCCCCACAGAGAAGGCTCTCCCCCTAGGGGCCGCCAGTCGACATTGTTTGGCTGACGGCACCCGGAGGAGCCCCTCTCTATGGGAGCGTACTGGCCGGTGGGAGGCTATTGGTGGTAGTAGTAGGCGGTCCCGTAGATAACCAGGTCCTAAGCCATGGAGCGCTTTAAAGGTGGTAACCAAAACCTTGAAGCGCACTCGGAAGACCACCGGGAGCCAGTGTAGCTCGCGCAGGAGAGGTGTTATATGGGAGCTCCACGTTGCTCCCATAACCACCCGCGCAGCCGCACTCTGCGCCAGTTGGAGCCTCCGAGTGTACCTCAAGGGGAGCCCCATGTAGAGAGCGTTACAATAGTCCAGACGAGAGGTGACGAGGGCATGAGTGACCGTGTGTAGAGAGTCCCGATCTAGAAAGGGACGCAACTGGCGAATCAGGCGAACCTGATGAAAAATCCTCCCGGCCACGACCGTCAGGTGCTCTTCTAGAGACAGCCGTGAATCCAGGAGGACGCCCAAGTTGCGAGCCCTTTCCGTGGGGGCCAATGATTCGCCCCCAATAGTCAGCAATGGCACCAGCTGACTATATCGGGACGTCGGAAACCACAGCCACTCAGTCTTGGATGGGTTGAGCCTGAGCCTGTTCCTCCCCATCCAGATCCGTACGGCCTCCAGGCACCGGGACATCACTTCAAGGGCATCGTTGGGGTGGTCCGGGGTGGAGATGTACAGCTGGGTGTCGTCAGCGTACTGGTGGTACTTCACCCCGAAACCACGGATGATCTCGCCCAGCGGCTTTACATAAATGTTGAACAAAAGGGGCGAGAGGACCGATCCCTGCGGCACCCCACATATGAGGGGCCTCGGGGTCGATCTCTGCCCCCCTGTCAACACAGACTGCGACCGGTCGGAGAGAAAGGAGGAGAACCACTGTAATACGGTGCCTCCCACCCCCAACTCTTCCAACCGGTGCAGCATGATACCATGGTCGATGGTATCAAAAGCCGCTGAGAGATCTAACAGGACCAAGACAGAGGAGCAACCCCTGTCCCGAGCCCTCCAGAGATCATCAACCAACGCGACCAATGCCGTTTCCGTGCTGTACCCAGGCCTGAAACCCGACTGGAACGGATCTAGATACGGCGATTCATCCAGGTACTGGGGAAGCTGTCGTGCAACCACACTCTCAACAACCTTCGCAACGAAGCGAAGGTTGGAGACTGGACGATAATTAGCCAATACTGCCGGGTCCAGGGAAGGCTTCTTGAGGAGAGGCCTCACCACTGCCTCCTTCAAGGCGGCGGGGAAGGCACCCTCACCCAATGAAGCATTTATAATCCCCTGGAGCCAGCCTCGCGTCACCTCCCGGGAAGCCAGTACTAACCAGGAGGGACACGGGTCCAACAAACATGTGGTTGCATTCAGCCTACCCAGAATCCTGTCCACGTCATCTGGGGTCACAGGATCAAACTCGTCCCAGATAATATTCTCAAGACCTGCCCCCGTCACCCTCGCTGGACCTACCCAGTCGGAGTCCAGACCTTCCCGAATCTGAGTGATTTTGTCATGCAGATATTGTACGAAGTCCTCGGCTCTTCCCTCCAAGGGGTCCTCCCGCGCTTCCTGGTGGAGCAGGGAGCGGGCCACCCTAAACAGGGCGGCCGGGCGATTATCTGATGACGCAATAAGAGCAGCACAATGTGTACATTTTGCTGCTTTTATCGCCACTAGGTAATTCTTAATATGAGATCTTACCAGTGTCCGGTCCGATTCAGAAAGACTAGCCCTCCAACTACTCTCTAGGCATCTTTTCCGGCGCTTCATCTCCCTCAGCTCCTCAGTGAACCAAGGAGCCAGGTGAGAACGGCGCCGGGTCAGAGGCCGCAAAGGCACGACTCGATCCAGAGCTCCAGCGGCCGCTCTATCCCAAGCGGCCACTAGGTCTCCAGTCGAGGCGTGTGCAAGATCCTCGGGGATTGGCCCAAGCTCCCTCTGGAACCTTTCAGGTTCCATCAGGCGCCTGGGGCGGTACCATCTTACTGGTTCCGCCTCCCTGCGGCGGGGTACCGCGGTTCGAAGGTCAAGGCGCAGGAGAGAGTGATCCGACCATGACAAGGGCTCAATAACTATGTCCCCTATCTCAAGATCACTCAACCACTGTCCAGAGACAAAAACCAGGTCCAGTGTGTTTCCCCCCCTGTGCGTAGGGCCAGAAATTAACTGGGTCAGGTCCATGGCCGTCATGGAAGCCATGAACTCCCGAGCCACCTCAGATGCCTCACATGCGGACGGCAGGTTGAAATCCCCCATGACCATAAGTCTGGGGGTATCAACTGTCACCGCGGCGATAACATTGAGTAGCTCGGGCAGGGCTGCAGCCACGTGGCAGGGAGCCAGGTACGTGATCAACAAGCCCATCTGAACCCCGTGACCCCACTTCACAAGGAGGGACTCACAACCGGCTGTCTGAGGAACAGTGGTCTCCCTCGGCCTAAGGCCTTCTCTAATAATAACCGCTACTCCCCTGCCCCTCCCCTGAGGCCTCGGCCTCGGTGGCCGACTAGACCACGCCCACCATGGCCATGCCCACCCAGCAATAGGGCAGTGAACCTATTGCTAAAGGATCTGAAGCCCACTCCTGGGCCAGATGTAAGCACCTCATTGGCTGGATGTGGCCCTAGGGCCTTGAGTTCTGACACCCGTGTTGTAGAGTAATAATTAATGAAGAAACAACCGATAGTGACCTTGGATTGTGCTATAAGGCCACACCAGAGGTGGGTTTCAGCAGGTTCTGACCAGTTCTGGAGAACTGGTAGTGGAAATTTTGAGTAGTTCCGAGAACCGGTAAATACCATCTCTGACTGGCCCCGCCCCCATCTATTCTCTGCCTCCCGAGTCCCAGCTGATCGGGAGGAAATGGGGATTTTGCAGTAACCTTCCCCTGCCATGCCCACCAAGCCACACCTGGATTGGGGACAGAATGGAGATTTTACAGTATCTTTCCCCCGCCCATGCCCACCAAGCCACGTCCAGCAAGCCATGCCACGACCACCAAGCCACACCCACAGAACTGGTAGTAAAAGAATTTGAAACCCACCACTGGGCCACACCCTAATTTCCAGTGTAACTGGAGCAATTTTTGTTTGCCAGGCCGGTAACTAATCCTTCCCTTGTTTCCTTCTTTTAGTGAACAGGAGCTGAAACAGTCCCTCAGAATCTTGATGGAGCTGGAGACCCAGATCATAAGCTGTGGGGCCAACCCCTTCGCCTCCCTCAAACCGGAGCAGGCCCATTCAAACCCTAACAAGCCACCCGTCTACGCCAACTCCCACTACCTCCTGTTCCATGGTCTAGGTGGCCCTTCAGAAGAACATGACCTAGGAGAACTTGAGGGGGAAGAGGAAGAGAGATCTCAGCAAGCTTCGAATTCTACGACCTAGCTAGCAGTGGTACTGTCATATCTCTCAAGTTTGTCATGCAACAAGCTAAGATCTCAGGAATGCAAGCATTGGAGCGATAGTGCAGGCTGCCTTTTTCTGCTTGCAGCCAAAGATCCAAGGCTATTATTAGCAGCTGTCTAGTCTAGTCCTATCAGTCTGTAGACAAAGCAGGTTGACTCCCATTATCTTCTGTGCAAACGTCTCCCGATTTAGTGAATATGTAAATCAGCTCACTTGGGACCTTCCAGATGTGTTGATGCTAGGATTTCCAAAATTCCCAGCCACATGCAATGCCAGTTTGGAGTTCTGGGAGCTGTTATATCCAACATAGTTGGAGGACTCCAGATAGTTGGAGAATTTATAGTAATGGACACCCACAACTTCAGGAGGCAAGTTGTTCCTTTGGTTTATTGTCCTCACTGTTAGGAAATTTCACCTTAGTTCTAGGTTGGTTCTCTACTTGATCAGTTTCCATCCATTGCTTCTTGTCTTACCCTCAGGTCAGTGGTGAAATGTAAAATTTGTTACTACCGTTCTGTGGGCGTGGCTTGGTGGTGGGGGTAATATGACTGGGTGGGCGTGGCCAACTTTTTTTTCCCTTTTAAAACCATTTTTTCTACAACCTCTTTGGCCGGAGAGGTTGTAAAAAATTGCTTTTAAAAGCTTCTGCCATTTTTTCTACAACCTCTTCAGCCGAAAAAATGCTTTTAAAAGTAAAAAAAAAAAGCCTCTGATGATTGCACGGCTCAGCTGGGATCGTCAGAGGCTTTTAAAAGCATTTTTTTTCTACAACCTCTTGAGACGAAGAGGTTGTAGAAAAAAAATGCTTTTAAAAGCCTCTGACGATCCCAGCTGAATTGCCTGATCGGCAGAGGCTTTTTTTTTTCTTTACTTTTTTTCCTGTGGAAGAGGTTGTAGAAAAAATGCTTTTAAGAATTAAAAAAGAAGCCTCTGATGATTGCGCGACTCAGCTGGGGATGGAGGGGGGGGGGAAGGGATTTTTGCTATCAGTTCTCCAAACCACCCACCGCCATTGCTACCAGATCGGGTGATCTGGTCCAAACCGGGAGCATTTCACCCCTGCTTCAGGTGCTTTGGAGAATAGGTTGACACCTCCCCTTCTTTGTGGTAACCTCTCAAAGTCAACATTTTGGGCCAGGTGTTCTTATCAACCCCCAGAAAGGATTGAATGGTAAACCTGGGCAATGTAAAAAAATAAAATAAAATAAAAAAGCACATCTGAAAGTTGTTAATTTTGTTATTCCTGCTCAGAGTCCTCTGCTTCATGGGTGGCCGTATGAATCGACATACAAGATAATCTCATTGAAAAAGGAAACAACAAGGGAGTGGAAAAGAGGAGAGGAATAAAGAGGGGCAGGGAGGAGAGTTGGGAGGTGAGAAGAGAAGAAAAGAACGACCGGAAAAGGAGGGGAAGAAAGAAAGGGGAAAGAGGAGGAGAGAGGGTAAGAAAGGGAGGAAGAAGAGAGGAGAGGGGAAAGAGGAGAGGAAGGAGAAAAGGGAAGGAGAGGAGGAATGAAGAAAGTAGAAAGAAACAGAAGAGGAGAGAGAAGGGAAGAAAAGGAAAGGTTGTATTAAAATAAAGGAAGGAGATGGTAGAAGAGCAGACCCGAACAACTAATCAGCAAATGGAAATTAAAGAATAAGATGAATGAATAATGATTAATGATGGAAAAAAGACTACATTGGAATATGTTGATAAAAAATAAAAATAAAAAAACTTTAGGAAAAAAAAAATCTCATTTACTGGATTCCTGTCCGTCTTTGTCTGGGGACGCAATTGCCTGTGGTTTTCTCTCCAAAATGGCTGCATGTCTAAGAAAGAAATGGGCAAAATGTCAAACTGAGCATCTGACTACGTACTCCCACTTTTCGTTTTCTGTGAATGGCCTAAAGGACCCAGAGGAGGTGGGCAGCAATTTTGTAAAGTGGATGCTAAAGGTCAATGCTATGCCTGGACTCACTCCCTACTTAATGAATTAAATTCCCATTTTATTAAATCCTAATTAAAATGATCCTTAGAAGAATGCCCGGAGAGCATATTTGTGCATGCGCTGGAACTCATGATCTCTATATTCCTTACCCTCCCACCCCAAATTAAAAAAATAACTACATCGCTAGAGAAGATACGTTCTTCTCAATAGCTAGCAGAGGGAGGCAAACAGTTCTACAAACTCCAGAATTAATTAACTAGATTTTTAAACTAGAATTAAAATCTATTATTCAAACAGAAGATAATTCTATTCTATCCTATATTTTACATTCTATTCTATTCTATTCTATTCTATTCTATTCTATTCTATTCTATTCTATTCTATTCTATTCTATTCTATTCTTTACATTCTATTCCTATTCTATTCCATTCCATTCTACTCTCTACTCTATTCTATTCTATTCTTTACATTCTATTCCTATTCTATTCCTATTCTATTCCATTCCATCCTATCCTATATTTTACATTCTATTCCTATTCTATTCTATTCCATTATACATTCTATTCTATTCCATTATACATTCTATTCTATTCTATTCTATTCTATTCTATTCTATTCTATTCTATTCTATTCTATTCTATTCTATTCTATTCTATTCTCTATGAAGGGAGAGAGAGACCAGTCAACTGGTTCTTTGCTAATGCCACGTGCCTTCCACAGGTGTGTCAAAACAATTCAGCAATCACATGACAGCTTTCTGTCAGAAGCGGCCTTTATCACCCCAGTGGGGAAAAAAAACCCAAAAGCAAAACCATACAGTACGATTTCCATACAAATCACAAAATATTTACAGGGTTTTCCTACTTTTCTCCTTGCAAGGAGAAAATACAAGTTCATTCTTAGCCACGTCTTACAGAGTAGAGGCTACCAATGGTTGTTAAGAACAGTCTCTGATTCTTCTGGGTTGATATTTGGGATTCTTCAAAACTTGGAAGTGTATAGTTTTGAAAGGATTGAACATTTACTCCCACAAATCTGCAGGTAAGGGGATTGAGATGCGGTTGATGGCGTAGCACAGGAGTCTGCAACCTTAAACATTCAAAGAGCCATTTGGGCCCGTTTCACACAGAAAAGAAAACACCGGGAGTCACAAAAACCCTTCCCGGGCCTGACTATTGAGCGGCCACAAAACTAGCATATGTAGTTGAATTAAACGTTCTGTTTTCTTCTGAAACTTTCCTTTTCTTGGATTTATCCATGGTTGGCCTACCGGGGGTTGAAAAGCTCAATAAATCGCATGCCAGCGGGTGTCGCACATTGGCGGTTGTGACACATATTTTGAGTGACAGGGAGCCACAGCAGAGGAATTAAAGAGCCACATGCGGCTCCAGAGCCGCAGGTTGCTGACGCCTGGTGTAGCATCTACCAGAAGGTCAACAGAATAGATACCCACAAAGCCTCCAACAGATGTTACAGCAGATGCAGGGTCTGTATCTATTCCAAGTTTGCTTTCTTCCGGGATGGACAATGGAATCCAGAAACGTACATGAGAACTTCAGACACCAAGTTCTTGCTTCTCAGTTGTGGATTAATCAACTGTGCCAACTTTTGTCTGAATGTTTTATTGTCCTGTTTGCCTCTAGAATCCTTCCCTATTTTTGTGGACTGAAGATACAACTTCTCAGCTTGCTTACAGGGGAGGGAAGAGAATGCAAACCCACCAACATAAACACAGAATCAATGCTTAAGCAGAAGAAAAAGGAGGCAGGATTATCCCTGCACAACAGTGCAAATACAAATTGTGCTTGTACAAAGACTAGAAAGGCCAATGGTCCATGGAATTGGGGACAGCAGAGGCCCCATTCCCAGTAAGGGCAGTTAGCGATGGTGGGAAAGTTGGCCGCAAGGCATTATGCTTTGGTCCTACGGATGGACCTCCAGAAGGTACCTTTGCTGTGAAGAGATCCCGAGCCATAGAGAAAAGAGGCCATCTGTTGCCATGGGAATATAAACCTGATGATTCAAATTGCCGAAGAGGATGCTTTTATAGGCCTGTATGGTGTTGGAGAAGTCTCCAAGAGACCCGAGAGAATCCCACAAATTTAAGACACCTTAGTTGAAGATCTGGCTGTTGGGATTCTCATCCACCTGAGAACTGCTAGTTAGCAAGGAACGACTTGAGTTCAGGCTGCAGAACGATCGGGAGGAATCCTTTCTGCATCGTTTTGGGACTAGATCCAAACGTTTCATGTCCAGTTGCATTTTTCTGTCATCTATGGAAGTTCTTCAGATTGGTTTTTCTGGATTCTCTCTGGAGGTGCTAGGCCACGAATGAAAAGAGGCACTTCCCAGGTCTTCTCAAATACCTACCAAGACCCAACTTCCAAAGCAAGGGACAGGATGACACCTGCAGACATCTAGGCTTTCAACTCCCATCAACTTCAGCCAATGTCAACAAATTGTTCGTTGTAGTCCAAAATATCTGGAGAACCTCGCTCGCCTATTCCTGCTCTGAAATAACCCAGCGATATGACTAATATCGCTTTGCAATCTCTGCTCGCCCAAGAACCAGAAATGCATCATTATGCAACCCAGATTGGTGAATGGGTTCTAGAGCATCACCATCATTCTAGCTATTGTCTGCAGGATGAAGGCCTCTTCTGCACGTTTCCAACCAACATGGTCTTGAGTTATTCTTTGCCGGCTGAGCCTGCAATACTTACTTGGGTTTCAGATGTTTGATTGGCAAATTCTTGACTTGTGACTGTTATTGTCAAATAGCAATAGCACTTAGACTTATAGCACTTAGAGCCCTCTCTAAGCAGTTTTACAGAGTCAGATTATTGCCACCAACAATCTGGGTCCTCATTTTACCAACCTCAGAAGGATGGAAGGCTGAGTCAACCTCGTGTCGGTCAGGATCGAACTCCTGGCAGTGGGCAGAGTCAGCCTGCAATTCTGCATTCTTACCACTGTACCACCATGACTCTTAATGGTAACATGCAGCTGACCAGCATGCAAAAGGAACGAAACTAGGTTTTTGACTGCTTGAAACAGCAGGAAAGCATTTAGCCAAGTGGCTTAACTGTGTACAATTAGCAAAGAAAGGCGAACATGCCTTTTCCCTTGGCTTTGCTTTAAATTGGGGTGGGGGGGAGGAGGCAGATCAAAGGTAAATTGTTGGGACCCACAAAAACGGCCACCCTGAAGAAGTGATGGTTGGGGCTGCCCATCTTCCTTTGATGTCCTCTTTCTCTTTGACAATTTCCTCTTGTCTGGCAAACAGTAAAAGGTAAAAGTTCCCCTAGCACATGACTATGTGCTAGTCATTCCCGACTCTAGGGGGCGGTGTTCATCTCTGTTTCAAAGCCGAAGAACCAGTGCTGTCCAAAGACGTCTCCGTGGTCATGTGGCCAGCATGACTCAATGCCAAAGGCGCATGGAACGCTGTTACCTTCCCTATTTTTCTACTTGCAATTTTTTACCTGCTTTCAAACTGTTAGGTTGGCAGAAGCTGGGACAAGGAACGGGAGCTCACCCCGTTATGCGGCGCTAGTGATTCGAACTGCTGAACTGCTGACATTTTGATTGACAAGCTCAGCGTCTTAGCCACTGAGCCACCGGGTCCCTGTCAAAGGAGGCTAGAAAATGCAATTTAATGAGGTTACAGATCTATTTCTAGGATGGATTTTTTTTGGCACGGAATTTATGTTGACCAGGTCTCCATCTGCAACAGAGCCATGCCCAATGCTTTTCCCACACACACACAGACGGGGGGGGGAAGACCCCAATTTGTGTTGATTGAGCCATGTAGACTAGAAGACCAAGCAATGGTCCAATGGTATTGCCCCCCCCCCAAAAAAAACCCCTTTTGACCCAAGGCAGCAAAGACATGGCCAGGAATGTGATGTTGAAGGACCTGGGAACAGATCAGAAGGCTTAGAGATGCTTCCAAGATCTGGGGGAACCTCCCAAGTTCTCCCAAGGCACCCACACAATTTAACAATGGCTTCCATCAACTGGAGTTCTCTCTCTTGCCAGACACGAGGCCAAGCCTGGAATTAAAGAGCAAATTAGGGGGAAAAAACAAAGACATCAAGGACACCGGATCCTCTTCTGTGGAAATGAATTAAGGAGCTCCTCTGCAAGGTTGGGAAGAGGGACTCGAGATAGTTGTTACTCCAGGTTGGAACGTTCCCGCAGCACTGGCAGTGAGAGCATTTCTGGGGCGGATTTTTTCCGCTGGCGGTCCTTGGGCACATGGAGGAAATCAGGGGCTTCTCCGCTGAGCGGTGTGGAGGGGGCACTGGAGGGGGCGCTCTGAGTGCTGTGGGGCAGGTGGACTTCGCTGATGGAGATGGTGGGTGTCATGATGCCCACAATGTCATTGGTGGCCTGCTGGGTCTCCTTCTCGTATAAGCGGACTTCATCCATGGTCATGCCTGTGAGGAGGGAGCACAGAAGAGGAAACAGTGTAAGGACAGATGCACCACTGGAGGCTTAGAAAAGATGACCCAGCTAGGGTCAGCTCCGAAATTGGAGGAGAAACAAAATGGCCCCCGCTCTACCCTCTTCCATGTATACGTATACATCCAAAATAGACTGTGTTGTTTCTCCGTGTCATTTAACATAGGTGGGCATATACATAATTTTGTATTTATTTATTTATTTTGTCATGTTCACGTAGTGCATATTGGAGGTGGTATTCTATTCTATTCTATTCTATTCTATTCTATTCTATTCTATTCTATTCTATTCTATTCCATTCCTATTCCTATTCCTATTCCTATTCCTATTCCTATTCAACCCTTCAAAAACCAGAAGCGGATCAGATCTATTAGAACCTGGAAGTCAGAAGTGGAGATACAAGAATATAAATCTGGATTTGACTATCAATAGAGTTTGCATTTGAATAACACCTCATTAAAATTCTTTTTTCCATCCGTCCTCTGATGTTATTAATGTTGCCAGGAAGCCCTGACATCTAATCAGTTGACAGAGACAAAGCTTAATATTGTTTGAGATCTGTGTTCTCTCAAATTACATACCTATTATGTGGAAACTGATGGCTGGAGGACAGAAATAAATTTTCCACGCCCTTCATATCGTTAAGAGCCTTTGGCATGGGAAAAAAAAAATAAATTTATGGGCCCCGTTGCTTGGCGGATTAAAATTTTGGAATTATAAGTGATTTAAAAGCAAATTGCTCACAAAAGTAAGAGGATGTAGAATTACAATGAGAGGCGATAACCTTCCGTTGAAATTCATTTACTTTCCCTGAAGGGGTTTACGCTGAAAATGTTCATTTTATGTTGCTGCCTTTTCAAAGACAGTTTTGCATTTTATGCTGTAAGCAATCTGCAGAATAACCTTGCTAAGGCTGCTTAATGTAACACATAAAATCTCATGTGTAACCAGGTAGATTAAATATATTTATTCGGCACATGCTGAACAATTACATAATGATTTGAGGAGGAGGAAGCTGTTTGGGGACTGGAGACTAAAACATACAATGGACGGTTGCAGGAACTGGGTATAGCTAGTCTAGTGAAGAGAAGGAGCAGGGGAGACAGGATAGCAGTCTTCCAATATCTGAGGGGCTGCCATAGAGAGGAGGGGGGTCAAGCTAGTTTCCAAAGCACCTGAAGGCCAGACAAGGAATAATGGCTGGAAACAGGTTGAATCTGGGAATAAGGGGGAATTTTCCGACAATGAGAACAGTCAACCGATGGAACAGAAGTTGCCTTCAGAAGTTGTGGGAACTTCATCACTGGAGGCTTTCAAGAAGTGACTGGACTGCCGTTTGTCAGAAATGGTGTAGGGTCTCTTGCTTGGGTGGAGGGTTGGACTAGATGACCTACAAGGTCCCTTCCAACTCTGTTAATCTGTTTCACCCATCTTGTGCCACCATTCTTTGTAATTTTTAGCAGTGAAAATATGGGAGGCAGCTCTTCTCAACAGAAATAATAATGCATCTACAAAAAGGAGATGATGTCTGAAGATGGGCCTGGTGGCTCAGCAGACTGATAGCATTGTGATTAACACCAGCTGTCTGCAATTACTGTAAGTTCGAATCTCACCAGGCTCAAGGTTGACTCAGCCTTCCATCCTTTCTAAGGTAGGTAAATTGAGGACCTGGTTTGTGGGGGCAATAAGCTGACTTTGTATAAATATACAAAAGTATGAAGGCTATTGTTTAACGCATTGTAAGCCGCCCTGAGTCTCTGGAGAAGGGCGGCATATAAATCAAATAAAAAAAAAAGTCGAAGTGAAACCTTCAGGTCAAAATCCTGCAACTAGGGATGTGCAAAATAGTTTTTGAACTACCTGTTTCATTCAGGTTTATTGCTTTGAGTCAAAAGATGCATATTTGGACCAAGGAATAAAAAACACTGTGTGTTTAAGGATATGGACTCAAAGAAGGTTGTTCCAGAAATATGTGTTTTAGGGGAAGGGGAGGGGAGCGGGGGCAAATGAAAGCAAGCCAAGAACATTTGCTTTGTTGCTTTAGATAGTGGAATGGGTGGCATATAAATTTAATTATAAAGCTAGGAAGCAGGAGACAGGGAGTTCTAGTTCTGCCTTAGCCCTAAAAGCCAGCTGGGTGACTTTGGGCAAATCACCAGGAGACGGTGAGTTCTAGTTTCGCCTTAGCCATGAAAATCAGCTGGGTAACTTTGGGCCAATCACCAGGAGACTTGTAAGTTCTAGTCCCGCCTTAGCCATGAAAATCAGCTGGGTAACTTTGGGCCAATCACCAGGAGACTTGTAAGTTCTAGTCCCGCCTTAGGCATGAAAATCAGCTGGGTAACTTTGGGCCAATCACCAGGAGACTTGTAAGTTCTAGTCCCGCCTTAGGCATGAAAATCAGCTGGGTAACTTTGGGCCAATCACCAGGAGATTGTGAGTTCTAATCCTGCCTTACAGGGGTGAAATTCAGCTGGATCTATCCCGATTGCATGATCCGGTAGCGCCAGCGGGAGGCTCCGCCCACCCACCCGGATGTCATCACGTCCCGTTTTTGACCCTCTGCACATGCGCAGGAAGCTCTGCACAGACGTGGAGGAGGTGCGCACGCTCACATTTGCAAGCTGGTAGGGAAAGGTAAGTGAATTTCACCCCTGCCGCCTTAGCCATGAAAATCAGCCGGGTGACTTTGGGCCAATCACCAGGAGATTGTGAGTTCTAGTCCTGCCTTAGCCATGAAAATCAACTGGATAACGTTGGGTCAATCTCTCTCTCTCTCTCTCTGACCAACCCACCTCACAGGATTGTTGTTGTTGTGGAGAAAATAGGAAGAAGAAGGTGTGTCGGATATGTTTGTCATTTGTTGTTATTTGTAACATAATAAAGGGATACAAATAAAAATAAACAAACATTGGCAGAGGCCAAATGAACTGGGGAGGAAGAGGATGACACCCACTAACCATGCCGTACTCACCCCTTAAAATTACTCTTCTGATCCCTGCGAGTTTTGTTTCAGCTGAAATCAAGAATAACAATGTTCTAGGTCCGTGATGGCAAACCTGTGGCATGTGTGCCACAGGTGGCACGCGGAGCCATATCCGTGGGCACGCGATCTGAGCTTCAGGTCCTACCAGAAGTTACTAAACGGGCTGTTTCAGGCCTCTGGAGGGCCTCTGGGGGGGGGAGAGGCCATTTTCGCACTTCCCAAGCTCCTAGAAAGGCTCTGGTGCCTGGGGAGGGCAAAAAACAGATCCATTGTGCCATCATGTGCCAAAAGTGGGGGGAAGGGAGTTGCGCATGCATGCGTGGGGGCAGGGCGCATAGAATTATGGGTGTGGGCACGCACGCGCGCGACCCTTCTAGGGCTCCCCTCGCTTTTGGCACACGATGGCAAAAAGCTTAGCCATCACTGTTCTAGGTTTTGTTTTGGGTAAACCAGAGCCCATCCATCTCTTTGTTTGGGGTATCAAAAAAAAAAAACCAACAAGAACATTTACCATTCCTTGAGTAGCACTTCTTAACCCAAACAACCGTTTCTCCCGTTCAACCAAAGAGTTTGAGAAGGTTAGCAAGTCACCTGAATGTAGAGTGCAGAGAAGAGCAACAAAGATGATTAGGGAGCTGAAGGCTAAAACATACGAAGAAAGAAAATTTCCAGGAATTGGGTATGTTTAGTCTAGTGCAGGGGTCTGCAACCTTAAACACTCAAAGAGCCATTTCGACCCATTTTCCACAGAAAAGAAAACACCGGGAGCCACAAAACCTGGGTGGGCATGGCCAACTCCATGTCACTCACTTCCACCAGTCACACCTACCCATCCAGTCATTAGGGCAGATAACTGGTTGTTTAAAAACACTGGGAACCACAAAACCCTTTTGACATCTCTCTCTTCCCCCTCCCTCCCTCCCCTTCTCTCTGTATCTCTCTGTCTCTACCCTGGCCACTTCTCCATCCCCTGCCATTGCCCTTACCTTCTCAAGTCAGGCAAGGAGTGACTGGGAGGGGAGGGCAAGGCCAGCCAGTGGTGGGATCCCCTGACAGAGAGCCACAGCAGAGGGCCCAAAGAGCCACATGCGGCTCTGGAGCCACAGGTTGCTGACACCTGGTCTAGTGAAAAGAAGAACTGGGGTGACATGATAGCAGCCTTCCAATACTTGAGGGGCTATCACAGAGAAGAGGGAGTCAAGCTATTCTCCAAAGCACCTGAGGGCAGGACAAGAAGCAATGGGTGGAAACTAATCAAGGAGAGAAGCAATTTAGAACTAAGGAGAAATTTCCTGACAGTAAGAACAGTTAATCAGTGGAACAACTTGCCTCCAGAAGTTATGAATAATCCAACATTGGACGTTTTTAAGATGTTGGATAACCATTTGTCTGAAGTGGTGGAGGGTTTCCTGCCTAAGCAGAGGGTTGGACTAGAAGATCTCCAAGCTCCCTTCCAACTCTGCTATTCTGAGAATCAGAATAATGAGCATTCAGGAATGAAATATTTCTGTATTATAGAAGTTGAGAAGATGATGGGTCTGTACTGAGGAGGTACAGTTTACCTTCAGAAATTGTGAGTGCTCCAAACCTGGAAGCTTTTAAGGAGGGACTGAACAACCATTTGTCAAAAATGGTAGGGGGGTCCCCTCCAAGGTCCCTTCCAACTTTTGTTATCGTGTATTCTGGATCTGCTTGGCCTTTTCCCACTTCGATGAAGGATGATTTGTGAAGCCAGCCAATATGAAGCCTGGGTTAATGATTTTTCCTCGCCCTGATCGTGCTGTTTTATCTTGGGAGAAGCGACGTATGAATCGGGCCTGGGAGTTATTCCAGATCTATCCACTCCAAGGCTTCAAAACTTAATCCAAGCTTTCTCCTGCGTGACGAAACTCCACCAACCACCATGAAGTGTCAACTTGAAGCAAACTGAGGGGAAAAAAATCTGTTGAGAAGGGAGAACCATCTGGAGCTTCAGTGGCTCGTTAGACCTCTGAGAAGACTCTGTTTCATTCTTCCAAAAAGTTGGGACACCTGCTGCTTGGCAACCCTCCCACTCTCCTTATTGCTTCTTATTAAGGGGGTGGGGGTGGAGGGAGGAGGATCACAACTCCCCAAAAGTCAAAGATTTCTTGGAGGTGCATCTGTGGACATTTATAGAGAGAAAAACCCACTGTTGTTTTAAATCTATGTGTGTCTTCTATTGCTGGTTGTACAATCTGGCGTTTGGAAACGTCTGGGTGTATGAAAAAGAAAATTGGATAAGCATTTATGGCTGTCTACCACTTACAACTTCAATAGGAACCAGAATTTCCATCGCTAAGAAAGGCGGGGTTGTTAAGCCAGTTGTGCCCAGTTTTACAACCTTTGAGCTATGGTTGTTAAGTGAATCTTGAGGTCTTTAGACGAATCTGGCTTCCTTGGTTGTTGGAAGATGGCTGGGAAAGTTGCAAATGATGATTATTTTGACCCCGGGATGCTACGACTGTTGTAAATTCATCCTGCGCAACTATAGGACTCCCCAACTTCAACTTGGCCAAACCAGCTGAGAAAGACACCAGATCTTCCTCCCATCACTGCTACCAGCATTCTTGATGAAAAAGAGACGCTGTTTCATTGGGAACTTTATATGTACTCCGACAAACGTAACTTCGGTATAAAATTTGGATTCATTCGGATGCAATAAACATCACACCCAGTCTGCCTTTCCTTCTCATGATGGTATTCCTGTGTGTATTCTCCCCACAAGGATAGGAGCTAAAGATTTATCGTGGACCAAAGACAGCTAAACTCCAGGAATGGTTGTAGGAATTGAGGTTGTCTCATCTAGTGAAAAGAAGAACTAGGGGTGACATGATAGCAGTGTTCCAATAATTAACAGAATGACAGAGTTGGAAGAAGAAGGGGTCAACCTATTTTCCAAAGCACCAGAAAGCAATGGATGGAAATTAACCAAGAAGAGAAGCAAGCTAAAAGTGAGGAGAGACCTCCTAAGTGAGGTCAATTAACCAGCTTGCCCTTCAGAAGTTTAAGTTTAAGTTTAATGCGATTTATAAGCCGCCCTATCTCCAATGGACTCAGGGCAGCTCACAACAATAAAATGCACAATTGCACATTAAAACAATATGAAATTAAAAGTCCAAATTAAAACAGTTTAAAATCAATTTAAAACTATTAAGAAACCACACACCCCCATCAGTCCAGGCTACGAAACAATCAGGTCTTCAAATCACAGTGGAACGAGCGAAGGTCAGGAGCCATCCGGAGCTGCAAAGGAAGTTGGTTCCAAAGGGTGGGTGCATCCACAGAGAAAGCTCTCCCTCTGGGGGTCGCCAGCTGACATTGTCTGGCCGACGTCACCCTGAGGAGGCCCTGTCTGTGGGAACGCACCGGGCAATTGGAGATTGTTGCTGGCTGCAGGGGGTCCGACAAGTATCCCGGACCTAGGCCATGAAGGGCTTTATAGGTGATAACCAGCACCTTGAACCTCACCCAAAGGGCAACCGGTAGCCAATGCAGGTCGCGCAGGAGGGGTGTAACATGGGAGTGTCGGGATACTCCCATCACAATCCGTGCGGCCACATTCTGCACCAGTTGAAGCCTTCAAGTGGTTTTCAAGGGCAGCCCTAGGTAGAGAGCGTTGCAGTAGTCAAGACGGGAGGTGACCAGCGCATGAGTAACAGTGTGTAGGGCATCTTGGTCCAAGTAAGGGCGCAGCTGATGCACAAGGCGGACCTGGGCAAATGCCCCCCAGTCACGTGATCTTCCAGAGACAACCATGAATCCAGAAGGACACCCAAGTTGCGGGCCCTATCCACAGGAGGTAACACCTCACCCCCGATGGTCAATGATGGAAGATCTCGATCGGACCAAGATGCCGGTACCCACAGCCACTCAGTCTTGGCGGGGTTGAGTCGGAGCCTGTTCCTCCCCATCCAGGTCCGTACCGCTTCCAGGCAAGAAGTGGTGGGTGCTCCAACATTGCAGGTTTTTAAGAAGAGGCTGGACAGCCATATGTCTGAAATGGTATAGGGCAGTGATGGCTAACCTTTTACATCACCGCGTGCCAGTCTGCGTGCCGGAAATGGCACGCAAACCCATCCCGCCTGGACCGCACGGCCTCGCGCATGGGAGTGCTGAAACCTGGAAGAGCAGCGTTCCATCGCGCGTGCACGAGCCGGCACCCAAATTTCTGGTTTCCGGCACAGACATGCACCTGACAAACAGCTGGCCGTTGCACATGCGGACGATGTAAGCCCAGAAGTTCAGGTGCCGGCTCCTGCATGTGCGATGGAATGCTGCCGTTCCGGGTTCTGGCGATCCCGTGCGCGCGAAGGCCACCTGATCGGTGCACGTGTGTGCACAGGAACACGGAAGAGGAGCCAATGAGGATGCGCATCCCTCGAGGGATGGTTCTGTGTGTTGCTTCCCGCACACGTTCCATAGGTTCGCCAACATGGGTATAGGGTCTCCTGCTTGAGCAGGGGGCTGGACTAGAAGACCTCCAAGGTCCCTTCCAACTCTGTTATTCTGTTAAATTATCTTTTAAGTGCAGCGATGTAAACGTATTTATATATAAATATATTTTGATGCTAGGCAATAGATATCCAGTTCAAACCGAGACTCTCTCTTCTCCATCCCATCCCCATTAAATAAATAGAAGCTCTCAGGGGAAATGTCTTTTTTTCAAATAGCCTTTGCAACCTGCCAAATTAATACGGTGTACTTTAATTGAAAAGGGGATGATCTAAGCATTCATCAAGTAATGTATTAACTCAAGTGCTTTCGGAAAGTGGAACGCCAGAATGAGCTCACTGAAAGACTGACTCCGAGTCGGCCTGTTCTCCATTCAAGGGCCGTTTTAAATGTGAATCACTGGTCCTGTATCAAACTCCCCCTCACCTTATTTTAACATTGAACCTACTTTCCTGGAAATGCTCTTATTTTCAATATATATATATGTATATAGTCATGCTGGCCACATGACCACGGAGACGTCCTCAGACAGACCTTTAGTCAGGAACGACTAAAAGGCAAAGGTTCCCCTCGCACATATGTGCTAGTCGTTCCCGACTCTAGGGGGCAGTGCTCATCTCCGTTTCAAAGCCGAAGAGCCAGCGCTGTCAGAAGACGTCTCTGTGGTCATGTGGCCGGCATGACTCAACGCCAAAGGCACACGGAATGCTGTCACCTTCCCATCAAAAATGGTCCCTATTTTTCTACTTGCATTTTTTACCTGCTTTCGAACTGCTAGATTGGCAGAAGCTGGGAAAAAGTAACAGGAGCTCACCCCATTACGCGGCGCTAGGGATTCGAACCTCTAAATTCAGACCTTTCAATTGACAAGCTCAGCATTTTAGCCACTGAGCACATCATCTAAACCAGGAGGTAAAATGGATAAGAATTGAAGCGCTTAAAGAGGACAAGAGATGACGGATGAATGGCCTCTTAAACATTAAGGTAGCTTGTTGTAAGCCAATAGATGCAGAAATAAAATTAGAGAGGGGAAATATTAGAACGTACATTTTTATAAAATAAACAAAAATACCGTATTTTTCGGAGTATAAGACGCATCGGACTATAAGACGTACCTACCTTTTTGGGTGAGGAAAACAAGAAAAAGAAATCTCCTTTTTGCCTCGTTGCAGCAAACAGCAAATAGCCTGCTTTACTTTCATTTTTGTTTTCAGCATAGCTTGATTAGCACAACGGAAAAAAAAAATCTGCTCCAGCAATTTACCTCTTTGCTTTAAGCAGCAGAGCCCTGCACAAAACAGCTGAGAGCAAATCAGCTGAGAATTGGGAGGCCGATCCAATCTTGTGCTAATTAGCCTGTGCTGAAGCTGAAAGGAGCTGTTTCTTCTTGCTGCTTGCTGCAAGGAGGTAAATTGCTGGGAGGCAGAAGCCAAAGGGTGAGGACCAGTGGATGGGTGGGGCTACATTCGGTGTATAAGACGCACCTAAATTTTCACCCCCTTTTAGGGGGGAAAAAGGGGCGTCTTATACTCCAAAAAATACAATAATAGATGGAAAGATTAGAGGTTTACAGGCGGTCTGCTAGGCATTTTTTGGTTGTTGTTTAAATAATATTATGAGGATTACCTGAGTTTGATAAATGTGATAAAGATTACCAATATTGTTATTGTAATATGAATAGAATAAATAAAAATAATAGATAGATTAGAAGTTTGTAGATGCTAGGCATTTCTTTTCATGTTTGTTTATACAATAGAATGAAGATTACTCAGATTTGATAAATACAATAGAGATTATTAATATGGTTACTGTGAATCGGATTAATATGATACCCAGAACCAACTCTGTTCACCAACAATATGGATGTATATTCCTTCTGTGTCCAATCACACTTGGCCGATAAAAATTCTATTCTATTCTATTCTGTTCTGTTCTGTTCTGTTCTGTTCTATTCTATTTTTTAAAAAAATAATAAAAATATATTTTGTTTGAGAATTAACCAGTGGAACGGTTTGTCTTCAGAAGTTGTGGGTGCTCATTGCTGGAGGCTGTTAAGAAGACATTAGACATCCATTTGTCTGGAACGGTAGAGGGTCTCCTGCTCGCGCAGGGAGCTGGACTAGATGAACTCCAAGGTCCCTTCCAACTCTGCTATTCTATGTTTACCCTTCCTTAGAGCCTCCTGCTCTCTTTCCTCCTATCGGCAAGGCTTCTTGGGAGAAACAGCAAATAAATATGAAAAGGATTTTAGATAGATGTATTTGGTAATGCCTTACTACCAGCTTGATCCCAAGAACATGGTTTAGAAATAAACCCAGTTTCTGTGCTTTCCTTTGATCTCCTGCCACCAGAGGGCAGCCAAGCCAAGCCCACACGTGTCCGTTTCCCCCAGACAAAATTCAAAATTCCTTATGAAATCCCATAATGTAAGGACAGTCCAGGGAATGCTGGGAAATTTTAAAAGATGGTGTGGTGTGGCAGCTCTGGGACCTTCCTGGGTGGCGTCTTACAACGAGTCTAGGAACCAGTCGTAGAAGGTGGCATGCTGAGGAACCACAAGAGCCAGGAAGTAGTGGGAACATCGTGATATGAGAGACCTCCTAGCACAGGGGTGTCAAACTCGATTTCATTGAGGGCCGCATGAGGATTGTGTTTGAACTCGAGGGAGCGGGGGTGGGGCTGGATGGAATGGGCGTGGCCAGGGGGCGTGGCCAGCTTGAGGTCACTCACCGAGGCCCCATTTTCAGCCGCGACAGCCTCCTGCAGCCGTCTGTCAGCTAAAACGGAGCTTAAGGGGCTATGTGCAAGAGAAGGAACATGTAAATCAGGGGTGTCAAACTCAAGGCCCGCGAGGGGCACGATCCAGTCGACGGGGTGCTTAGATCTGTCCCACGGGCCCGCCTTGGAAACAGTGGACCAGCCTGCAGTGCCTCTGCCACCAAAAACAGTGCCCAGGCAGGCCCGCGGCATCCCCAAGCTCCGTTTTTGCTTCCAGAGGGCTGCAGAAGGCCATCACGACTGAAAACGGGGCCTGGGAAGACTGCACGTGGCCCTCCCAAACTCTGTTTTCGCTGGCAGAGGCACCGCGGGCTGGTCCTTCGCTGTTTCCAGGGCGGTCCCGTGGATCAGATCTAAGCACCCTGCAGGCCGGATTTGGCCCACGGGTCTTGGGTTTGACACTCCTATCCTAGCATATCAAATAATAGATTTGGGAATGACAGAAAAACTCAAGAAAATAAGAGACTTGAGAGGGAAGGTTAATGTCAACTCGCAAAGCATCCCTGGCCTGCTCTTCAGTTGCCATAGGCCAGGTGGGGATGGGAAACCGGCAAAACTGCACGGCAGCCAAAGACAGATGCACATTCCAGACTTATCTCTCTCAAGGCTATATCCCAGGGTTACGCACAGCAGCCGGAGGGGAGTGACCTCTACAACCCTGTGAAATTGCTCCATTGGCAAATGTGATTGATGACACACCCTCGGGGGAGGGGGGGAAACAGGGTCAGAGCCGGGGCATGAATTAAGTGAGGTCAGAGTTGGCTTCACTTGGCAGATGCCGACATGGAGCTCCTAATAAATAACTGGATTTCTTTTGAAGCTTGGCTCGAGGCTCATGATTTAATTAGGGCATCCATCAGAACCCTGACAGCTAGCCTGTTAGGAAAGAAAAAGAGGAAACTTTGTTCCAAACAAATGTGGTGAGGGGGCCTAATCGTTTTCTGCAATCTGCTTGCCCTCAGGAGTCCAACAACTTCCAAAGAAATTGAGGAAGGACATTCAATATTCAGCTCCAAGGAACAGGTTGAGGCACAGCTACGATCTCAAGAAGCTCAGAGCGATGAAAAATGTTTTGAATGAATCACAAGTTTATGCCTTGAACCCAAAACCACAAGCAGGTTTCCTGCTGAAACATCCTGCAAGACTCGGTAGCTCCAATTTGTTCCAGCAGACAAATCCCACGCTTATTAATTTTTTTTCCTCCCAACCTTAATTGTGATCTTTGGTTGAATCCCATTGGGTTTTTAATGGAAAAGTACTGATGAAAAGTACTGAAAAGTAAAGAGCAAGCCTTGCTTGCTCTTTAAGCACGATTGTAAGCCCGCTTAGAACTCTTTAAAATCCAAAGAAAGGAAAGCTCTAAATATTTCAGATAGGGATACCGTGGCTCAGTGGCTAAGATGCTGAGCTTGTCGATCGAAAGGTCGGCAGTTCAGCGGTTCGAATCCTGAGTCCTGCGTAATGGGATGAGCTCATGTTACTTATCCCAGCTTCTGCCAACCTAGCAGTTTGAAAGCACATAAAAAAATGCAAGTAGAAAAATAGGGGCCACCTTTGGTGGGAAGGGAACGGTGTTCCGTGTGCCTTTGGCGTTTAGTCATGCCGGCCACATGACCACGGAGACGTCTTCGGACAGAGCTGGCTCTTCGGCTTTGAAACGGAGATGAGCACCGCCCCCTAGAGCTGGGAACGACTAGCATGTATGTATGAGGGGAACCTTTACTTAAATATTTCAGGAGCAAATGAGCTGTGCTGGAGATTCTTCTGAATGCTTGAAATAGCATCATTTATTTATTTATGTATTTATTAAATTTATAGGCCGCCCATCTCACAATTAAAAAGCAACTCTATGCTTTGCTACGGGGAGGGGCAAGAAACACCGGCTATGCCAAAGTCATATTCAGAACCTGACTAAGGTGGCTCAGTGGCTAAGACATTGACCTTGTCGATCAGAAAGGTTGGCAGTTTGGTGGTTCGAATCCGTAGTACAGGTCTCCTGTGTGAGCAGGGGGTTGGGCTATATGACCTCCAAGGTCCCTTTCAACTCTGTTACTGTTCCATTTCAAAGTGTTGATCAATCGATTTCAACCATCTCATTGCATACACAGAAATGGGGAATCTAATACATAACTAGTGACCCACAATTTCTTCCATGGATTAATGGGTGGACAATGAACAAAAACGAAACAAACTCACGTTCTGGATTATGCACCAAGAAACAGAGGAGGGTCAATGGGTTGTACTGAAGAATAGAATAGAGTAGAGTAGAGTAGAGTAGAATAGAATAGAATAGAATAGAATAGAATAGAATAGAATAGAATAGGGGATGGGATGGGATGGGATGGGATAAGATGCAGAGTAGAGTAGAGTAGAGTAGAGTAGAGTAGAACAATTAATAGAACAGAACAGAACAGAATAGAGGATGGAATGGGATGAGTTAATATGCAGAGTAGAGTAGATTAGACTAGAGTAGACTAGAGTAGACTAGACTAGACTAGACTAGAATAGAACAGGGATGAGATGGGATGGGTTGGGATGGGATGGGATACGATGCAGAGTAGAGTAGAGTAGAGTAGAGTAGAGTAGAGTAGAGTAGAGTAGAGTAGAACAATTAATAGAACAGAACAGAACAGAATAGAGGATGGGATGGGATAATATGCAGAGTAGAATAGAATAGAATAGAATAGAATAGAATAGAATAGAATAGAATAGAATAGAACAGGGATGAGATGGGATGGGATGGGATGGGATGGGATGGGATACGATGCAGAGCAGAGCAGAGCAGAGTAGAGTAGAGTAGAGTAGAGTAGAGTAGAGTAGAGTAGAGTAGAACAATTAATAGAACAGAACAGAACAGAATAGAGGATGGGATGGGATAATATGCAGAGTAGAATAGAATAGAATAGAATAGAATAGAATAGAATAGAATAGAATAGAACAGGGGATGAGATGGGATGGGTTGGGATGGGATAATATGCAGAGTAGAGTAGAGTAGAGTAGAGTAAAATAGAATAGAATAGAATAGAATAGAATAGAATAGAACGGGATGAGATGAGATTGGATGTGTTGGGATGGAATAATATGCAGAGTAGAGTAGAGTAGAGTAGAGTAGAGTAGAGTAGAGTAAAGTAGCGTAGCATAGCATAGCATAGCATAGCATAGCATAGCATAGCATAGCATAGCATAGCATAGAATAGAATAGTAACTTTATTGTCACTTTGAATGTACACTAATCGGCATACATTAAAGTGAAATTTCATTGCATACAGCTCTCAAAGGGTCACCACCTCCAATATACACTGCATAATATAACAGAATAAATAAATACAAATAAATACAGACTCTAGTTCAGTTGTATACCAGTACATGGTAAGAAAAACGAACCTTGAGAGTTTAGCAGAAGGATGGCCTAGGGAACAAAGCTGTTACAGAATCCGGTAGTCCTGCTAGAAATACTTCAAAAACTCCTCCCAGAAGGGAGCAACAGAAACAGGCCGTGAAGTGGGTGTGTGGGGGCTTAATGAATGCAACACTACATAGATTCTTGACAAATGTGTCTTTTTATGTACACTGAGAGCGTATGCACCAAGACAAATTCCTTGTGTGTCCAATCACACTTGGCCAATAAAGAATTCTATTCTCCTCTGTTCTATTCTATTCTATTCTATTCTATTCTATTCTATTCTATTCTATTCTATTCTATTCTATTCTATTCTATTCTATTCTTTCTCTATTCTATTCTATTCTATTCTATTCTAAACTCAACAAAGGTTGATGGTCGAATGATGAGGCTCTAAGGCAAAACAGTTGGTCATGGAGAAATTGAGGAAAGGCCCCGTTCCCACTGAAAAGGATGATCAAAGCAACTGTCCACATGGGCTTTCGCCCCTCCCTCCCTCCCTCCTTCCTCCAACATGGACCCCTTCAAGGTCTTACATACCAGACCACTCGTCCACCCAGGCGAAGGCTTGGCGATGCCCGATGAGTAAAATATCTCGAATGACCTGGAACCCAAAATCCTGTTACTGGCATTGCAAGGATTGTCCAAGCAAATTCCACACAGCAATCCCCCCACCCCCAATCGTCAATAAGTCTGAGCCAGAAATTTTGCTGCAGCTGCCAAAAAAACCCCAACACAGTCATCAGGCTGCATCAACAGAAGGATAGTATCAAGGTCACGTGAATTGTTCGTACCACTTTACACTGCTTTGGTGAGACCAGCCTTGGAATACTGCCTCCAGTTTTGATCAACAAACACATGACAAAAAAAAAAAAAAAAATCAGAGCTCAAAGCAGTGGTGAAGTGTAAAATTCGTTACTACCGGTTCTGTCGCCGTGGCTTGGGGGGGGGGGGGAGTAATGTGACTGAGTGGGCGTGGCCAACTTTTTTTTTTTTTTAACTTTTAAAAGCATTTTTTTCTACAACCTCTTTGGCCGAAGAGGTTGTTGAAAAAAATGCTTTTAAAAGCCTCTGACGATCCCAGCTGAGTTGCCTGATTGTCAGAGGCTTTTAAAAGCATTTTTTCAACAAATCAAACTGCCCCACTGTGGGGCGTGGGCCCAGTGGTGGGATTCAAGTAATTTAACAACCGGTTCTCTGCCCTAATGATTTCTTCCAACAACCAGTTTGCCAAACTGCTCAGAAAGTTGACAACTGGTTCTCTTGAAGTGGTGCGAACTGGCTGAATCCCACCATTGTGTCGGCCCCATGTTGGGACTTCCTTCACACCCTCCCTTCCTCTCATTATATTCTCCTTCCTTCCTTCCTTCCTTCCTTCCCCCCCGAGCTCCATTTTCGTTAGCAGAGGGCTGCAGAAGGCTGTCGCGACTGAAAATAGAGCCCTGAGGTGCTTCTGCCAGCAAAAACGGAACTCGGGAGGGCCGCACCGCAAGCCGGTCCTTTGCTGTTTCCAGGGTGGCCTCATGGACCAGATCTAAGCACCCCGTGGGCTGGATCCAGCCTTGGGTTTGACATCCCTGGCTTATGTGGTATGTCCCGGCTAGAAGGGAGTGAACTGCTGATAATCTTTTCTGCCGTCCTCACCACTCTCTGCACTGCCTTCCTGTCCGAAGCAGTAAGGCTTTCAAACCAGACTCTAATGCAATATGACAAGATGCTCTCGATCGTCCCTGTATAGAAAGTGGTAAGGACAGGGGAAGGAAGTTGTACTTTTCTCATGCGATGCAGAAAATACAGGTACTGCTGTACCCGCTTTAAGAAGAGACTGGACACCCATTTGTCTGAAGGGGGTTGGACTAGAAGACCTCCAAGGTCCCTTCCACTGCACTGCTTCCGCCATTGAAGCCAACAGGGAGATGATTAACTGGCTGAGGAATTCTGAACAATGAAGACTACAAGTCTAAAAATTTGCCCAGTTTGGACACCCCCAATATATAGCATTCCTAGATTCCCTACCGTGCCTGTTCCTTGATTTGGTCTACCTCCCAGGGCTGACAGCATGTGCTTACCGTTTTTGGATTTTCTGTCAAGGTTGCCTGATGCTATTTGTGGCACTATGGCACAGTTTCCTTACTTGGCTTTGAGGGCGGGAGGCATATGGTGTTTTCCTCCCAAAATACGAAGCCATCCAAAGCCCTCTTCTAAACTGCGGCATTAAATCCAACATTTTCTACCTTGTTTTTGCTGCGTGAGTGAGATGGCCATTTGCAGCCGTCTGGATCAGTGGTGGGTTGCTCCCGGTTCTGTCCGGTTCTATAGAACCGGTAGTAAAATCGGACACCCGGACATCATAAATGACAATCTGCGCATGTGCACAAGCGTGTGTGTGCCTGTGAAGCGTGCGCACAAACGCCCCTGTTGCAAACCAGTAGTAAAGGTAAGTAGCACCCACCCCTGGTCTGGATGTCACAAAACCACAACTCTGAACATCCCTCACCTCCAGCCAAGCGGGCCAAGGCTCTGAGAGTTGTAATCCAGCAACATTCAGGGCAGTGGTAAAATCTAAAATTTGTTACTACTGGTTCTGTGGGCGTGGCTTGGTGGGGTGGGCGGGTAATGTGACTGGGTGGGCGTGGCCAATTTTTCCCCTTTTTACAAATGCTTTTTTTCTTTTAAAAGCCTCTGACGATCCAAGCTGAGTTGCCTGATTGTCAGAGGCTTTTTTTTCTTTTAAATGCCTCTGACGATCCAAGCTGAGTTGCCTGATCGGCAGAGATTTTTTTTCTTTTAAATGCCTCTGACGATCCAAGCTGAGTTGCCTGATCGTCAGAGGCTTTTTTTTTCTTTTAAATGCCTCTGATGATCCAAGCTGAGTTGCCTGATCGGCAGAGGTTTTTTTTCTTTTAAATGCCTCTGACGATCCAAGCTGAGTTGCCTGATCATCAGAGGCTTTTTTTTTCTTTTAAATGCCTCTGACGATCCAAGCTGAGTTGCCTGATCGTCAGAGGCTTTTTTTTTCTTTTAAATGCCTCTGACGATCCAAGCTGAGTTGCCTGATCGGCAGAGGCTTTTTTTTCTTTTAAATGCCTCTGATGATCCAAGCTGAGTTGCCTGATCGGCAGAGGCTTTTTTTTTCTTTTAAATGCCTCTGACGATCCAAGCTGAGTTGCCTGATCGGCAGAGCTTTTTTTAAAAAGATGCTTTAAAAGCCTTTGAGAAAATGCTTTAAAAGCCTTTGAGGGTCCCAGCTGAGCCACGCGATCATCAGAAGCTTATTTTTTTTAACTTTTAAAAGCATTTTTTTCGGCCAAAGAAGTTGTAGAAAAAATGCTTTTAAAAGTAAAAAAAAAGCCTCTGATGATTGTGCGGCTCAGCTGGGAATGGGGGGTGGGTGGGTGGGGCAGGGATTTTTGCTACCGGTTCTCCGAACCACCCGCCTCCATCGCTACCGGATCAGGCGACCCAGTCCAAACATTTCACCCCTGATTCAGGGGGTTGCCCATTGCCATTCTTGGCTGCAGAACCAAACACAACCACTTTATGGAGGAAGACTGAGGGAAGCATCCAACCCAAATACAGGCTGAGTTTAAAATGGACAGCCAGAGACCATTGTTCTATAGTGTTTTTCCTGTAAAACAAACAAACTCTAGGATCATTCTCTCAGAAGATAACATCCTATTAATGAAATCTCCAAACAGAACTACCGTATTTTTCAGAGTATAAGACACACCGGACTATAAGACGCACCTACCTTTTTTGGTGAGGAAAAAAAATAAAAAATAAAGAAATCTCCCTCTGCCTCTGAGCAATTTTGTCTTGTTGCAGCAAACAGCAAACAGCCTGCTTTACTTTCATTTACGTTTTCAGCATAGCTTGATTAGCACAAGGGGAAAAAAAATCTGCTCCCGCAATTTACCTCTTTGCAGCAAGCAGCAGAGCCCTGCGCAAAACAGCTGAGAGCAAGACAGCTGAGAGTCAGGAGGTTGATCCAATCAACTTCTGCTAATTAGCCTGTGCTGAAGCTGAAAGGAGCTGTTTTTTCTTGCTGTTTGCTGCAAGGAGGTAAACTGCTGGGGGGTAGAGGCCAAAGGGTGGGGGCCAGTGGGTGGGCAGGGCTACATTCAGTGTATAAGATGCACCTAAATTTTCACCCCCTTTTAGGCGGGAAAAAGGGGTGTCTTATACTCCGAAAAATATGGTAGATGCTTTGTGTGCCAAGAACAATATTTGTGTGCAGAGAAGAGCAACCAAAATGATAAAGACCTTGAGGCTAAAACATATGATGAACAGTTGGGGAAGCTAGATATGCCTAGCCTATTGGATTAACTGTCTTCCAGTATTTGAGGGGCTGCCACAGAGAGGAGGGGGTCAAGCTGTTTCCCAAGGCACCCGAAGGCCAGACAAGGAATAATGGATGGAAACTGAACAAGGAGAGATTCAACCTGGAAATAAGGAGGAATTTTCTGACAGTGAGAACAATCAACCCATGGAACAGAAGTTGCCTTCAGAAGTTGTGGGAGCTTCATCCCTGGAGGCTTTCAAGAAGAGACTGGACTGCCATCTGTCAGAAATGGTGTAGGGTCTTCTGCTTGGGCGGGGGGTGGTGGACTGGATGACCTACAAGGTCCCTTCCAACTCTGTTAATCTGTTAAAACTGCCACAAAGAAGAGAGGGTCAACCTATTCTCCAAAGCACCTGAGGGCAGGACAAGAAGTAATGGGTGGAGATCATTAAAGAGAGATCCAACCTAGAACTAAGGAGAAATTTCCTGAGAGTTAAGAATCAGTGGAATGGCTTTGCCTCCGGAAGTGGTGGGTGCCCCATCCCTGGATTTTTCAAGAGACTGGACAACCATTTGAGTGGGATAGTGTAGGGCTCCTGCCTTATAGAAGACCTCTGAGGTCTTTTGCAGATAATTCAGCCCCCCAAGTACCTGAATTTTGATCATGTGACTGTGGGGATGCTGCAATGATCCTAAGTGTGAGTACTAGTCATAAATTCCCTTTTTTCAGTCATGTATGACCCATCGTCACCCCATGGACAATGTTCCTCCAGGCCTTCCTGTCCTCTACCATCCCCTGGAGTCCATTTAATCTCACACTGACTGCTACAGTGACTCCATCCAGCCACCTTGTTCTCTGAAGTCCCCTTCTTCTTTTGCCCTCAATCGTTCCCAGCATTAGGCTCTTCTCCAGGGAGTCCTTCCTTCTCATTAGGTGGCCAAAGCATTTGAGTTTTCTCTTCAGGATCTGGCCTTCTAAAGAACAGTCAGGGTTGATCTCCTCTAGGACTGACTGGTTGGATCACTTTGCAGTCCAAGGGACTCGCAGGAGTCTTCTCCAGCACCAGAGTTCAAAGGCCTCAGTTCTTTGGCGCTCAGCCTTCCTTATGGTCCAACTTTCACAGCCATACATTGCAACTGGGAAAACCCAGTTTTTTTCAGTACTGTTGTAATTTTGAATGGTTATTAAACACATGGTTGCAAGTTGAGGATTATCTATACTACATGCCCAGTGTTGCTTAAGCAGGGAGTTGGACTAGAAGACCTTGAAAGTCCCTTCCAACTTGGTTATTCTGTTTTTCCATCAACAGGGAGGATCCAAAGAGCTATCCAAGGTACTGAAAGGGCAGCCCTATCCCACACCAAACCTGGCCATCAAGTCACTATCTCTTACCCATCTCAATTCGTAATCAGGAAAGCCATTGTCCCAACCACACCCATATAGCCTCTCTCAGAGAAGCCAATAAGGTTTCTTGAATTCTGGGATAGTTCCTCCCACTTCACTGCAGAAGTGGTTCTCAACCACAGAAGATACCGTACAATCATAGGGCTGGAAGAGATCTCGAAGGTCTTCTGGTCCAACCCCCTGCTCAAGATAGGAGACCTTCTACCATCCCAGTCACATAGTCTATTTTTGAAAACCTCTAGCAATGGAGCACCCACAACTCCAGGAGGCAAGTAATGGTACCGACTATCAGGAAGTTTCTCCTTACTTTTAGGTAGGATCTCTGTTTAACAAGCTTCCATCCATTACTTCTTGACCTGCTTTGGAGAGCAAGTCTTTTTCTCTGCGACAGTCACTCAAGTATAGGGAAGACAGTTGTGTTTCCCCAATTCATTTCTTTGAGAGACTGAACATACCTAGTTCCTTTAATCCAGTGATTCTCAATCTTGAACGCTGGACGATGTGTGGACTTCAACTCCCAGAATTCCCCAGCCAATCCACACATCGTCCAGCGGCCAAGGTTGAGAAACACTGCTTTAATAGTTCATCCTATGATTTAGACTCCAGACCCCCTAACCACCTTTGTTGTTCTTCTGTGCATTCTTTCTTTTTTTTCACCAAAGTTTTTTATTTTTATTTCTCATAAAACATATATAAATGTACAATCTCTTTAATCATTCTTATCACACATATTCTCTTTTGGTTTCCCTATTGGTTCATTCTTCATCCTAAAACTTTAAAATACATTCGGAGTTGCTCTTCTACCATTCCGTACTTCCCTTCTTCCACAACAACCCTTCCTGTCCTTCTCCCCTCTTACCTTCCCTCCCTTCTTCTATTCTTTTCAACTTTCCTCCTCTCCTTCCCCTTCCTTTCCCCCACTCCTCCCCTCTTCCTCTCTTTCTAACCCTCTCTCCTACTCTTATTTCTCCTCCCTTTTTCCTCTCCTTTTTCCTTTCTTCTCTTTCTCTCTCTTTTCCTCCCTTCTCCTCTCTCCTTCCTACTTGTCCCGCTACTCCTCTCTCCCTTCCCTCTCCGTTGTTGTGTCCATTTTCACTTCAATATTTTATCAAGATGGTATTCGAGCAACCCCAATCTTATATTTACCCACATTTTCCTTTCAAGTTCCCTTCTATTTTGCTGGTTAGACATATATCATCCTTAACATGAGTCCTACAGAGATAGGGCGGCATACAAATTATATTAAATAAATAATAAATAAATAAACATACATTTATATAGTCCCTCTTTTTTCATTTTTTTCTCTGCATTCTTTCTAGGGTCTCAATATCTTTTTGGTTTCATGGTGACCAGAACTGGATGCAGTATTCAAAGGGTGGCCTCACTAACATGGTATAAAGCGGTACCATCACTTCCCATGAACTTGATGTTCTCCCTCTGTTGGTGTACAGTAGTGGCCAAAATTGTGGAAACCTTTTTGGAAAAGTCCATTTTTGAGGTTTGATGGCTAATAACACCACTTTTTGGGGGAGTTTCCAGATAATCCTATTCCACTGCTGGAATGGCCTGGGAGTAGCCCAGACCTTAACCCAACTGAAAATCTATGGAGCTGACTAAATCAACTTGTTAGTCAGAAGCGACCCAGTTAATAGAAGCAATATACATTTTTGTATATCTTGTTTTTTATATGGTGATCATTTTTATATATCTCATTTTTTCTACGTGTTTCACTTTCCTTCTTTATACTGTAACTGCTATTCTAATAGCAAATCCTTCCTAAAAGTTATTGCATTACATTCGTGCTTAAATTATCTTTCCATTGATATATAATTTTAAGGTACTACTACTCCAAAAAAAGTGGTGTTATCAGCTAGTTTTAGAAAATACACTTTTCCCAAAAGGTTTCCCAAAATTTTGGCCACTACTGTAAGCCCAAGATGACATTGGCTTTACTGGCAACTGCAGCTTATTCATCTCCAGCCATCAGCTTTCCCTGCAGGTCCCTTGGTAGACAAAAATAAAATCTCACCTTATGGACAAATTGTTCTACCCGTGTTTGCAGTCCCCAGACTTCAAATTTGACCGTCACCAGTTTGTAAGAGCACATGATGGGTTGTGTATGTTCCCGCCAGCCTTCCTGTAGTGGCCCGCGACCAGTCTTAGCTGAGCAGAAGGACCGGAGATCCTATATAGCCAATAGGAAAAAAAAAATATAGAATTTTGATCACATGACAAGGGGATGCTGTAACAGTTGTAAGTGTGAAAAATGGTCATAAGTGTTCTGCCTCAGCTACGGACCCCAAAGAACGCAGCACACACAAAGTCTGTACAAACCTTAGTTTACTAAATTAAATCAGTCTTTTTCAAAAAAAGGCTGTTAATTAACATTCTTAACAGCCTACAAGAATCCAAAGAATAAATAATCGTAATCTTACTATGGTTGGCAGAAAGCCCAGAAGCAATTTGCAGGAAACTGATAAGAGAACTAAGATCAGGATGTGAAGGAGAGTGAACGAAGTTGTTCCCTGCAAATTAACTCAGTCGTCGCTCTTCCTTAAATAGGCTAAAGGAGTGGACAATTAGCCCCAAGCCTTACTCTTGAGGAGACCTCTTCCTGAGGAACCACTCCTGCCTTTTGGCAGCTCTGCGCGCCCGTGCATCGACTATACGCACTTTTGTTGGCAGGGTGATGTCTCTGCTTTTTAGTATGCTGTCTAGATTTGCCATAGCTTTCCCCCCAGGAGCAAGCGTCTTTTAATTTCTTGGTTGCAGTTGACATCTGAGGTTATCTTGGAGCCCAGGAAAATAAAATCTGTCACTACTTCCATTTCTTCCCCATCTATTTGCCAGGAATTGAGAGGGCCGGATGCCATGATCTTAGACTTTTCTCCAAAGAGAAAACTTTGCCTCTTGATCTCCAGGAGACTCTACCCACCAAGCACCTAAGAGCAGCATTGTTGCAACCCCAGGAACAAGTAGATGGACAAGTGACCAGTTTGCAGACTGCCATGAACAGTCCTACAGCTAGAACTGAATTTGTCCTGGACTGCAGAAGCAGAGCAAGGTGAAGTTCTTAGTCCTGTCTCCCATGGTCCTTCCAACAGACCAGGGGTCAGCAGCCCACGGCTCTGGAGCCGCATGTGGCTCTTTCATCCCTATGCTGGGGCTCTCTGTCTCCGGTCGGCTCCACAATTGATAGGGCTTTTGGTTAGGACAGGTAGAGGAAAAAGGAAGCCGCACTAGGAGGAGATTCTATGGTGGCGGAACAGGACTTCTGGTCAGCTCCAGAATTTAACGGGGGGCTTCCAGTTAGGACCTTTGTAGCTCTTTGAGTGTTTTAAGGTTGCACCAGACCATTTACAGGAATGAGCATTTGGGTTGGAGAAGCCAAAGCCACCCACCAACCATGGATAGTTACCCTCTCCAACAGGTTATTACCTCTAAGCTGCTGTAGTAGCGGTCTGGGATTTCATCAAAAGCAATGTCCAAGAACATCACGTCATGGTTTCCCAACATTTTTTCCTTGAGAAATATCTGTGAGAGCAAAGGGAAAAAACATTGGACCTGTCAACTTGTCAGTGAGAGAAAACACAGATTCTCAGCTAACAAGGGATGGTAAGCTCAAGCAGGGCTGGCTAGGCTACGATGCCTATTTTCCTTGCTTGGCTTGTCATGAAGTTTTTATCCATCATCTTGCCTTCAGGTGAGTCTCCAAAGCACCTGAAGGCCAGGCAAGAAGCAATGGATGGATACTAATCAAGGAAAGAACCAAGCTAGAACTAAGGAGAAATTTCCTGTCAGTGAGAACAATTAATCAGTAGAACAGCTTGCCTTCAGAAGTTATGGGTGCTCCATCACTGGAGGTTTTCAAGAAGGGATTAGATAACCATTGTCCGGAATGGAAGAGGGTTTCCTATTTAAGGAGTTAGACTAGAAGACCTCCAAGTTTCCTGCCAACTGTATTATTCTGTTGCACACTCCACGGTGGCGCAGTAGTTAGAGTGCAGTACTGCAGGCTACCTCTGCTGACTGCCGGCTGCCTGCAATTTGGCAGTTCAAATCTCACCAGGCTCAAGGTGGACTCAGCCTTCCATCCTTCCGAGGTGGGTAAAATGAGGACCCAGATTGTTGGGGGCAAGAGGCTGATTCTGTAAACTGCTTACAGAGGGCTGGAAAGCACTGTAAAGCGGTATATAAGTCTAAGTGTTATTGCCCTTCCTTCCTTCCTTTCCTTCCTTCCTTCCTTCCTTCCTTCCTTCCTTCCTTCCTTCCATCCATCCATCCATGGTGCACAGTGGTTAGAATGCAGTATTGCAGGCTAACTCTGCCGACTGCCAGCAGTTCGATCCTGACCAGCTCAAGGTTGACTCAGCCTTCCAGCCTCCCGAGGTGGGTAAAATGAGGACCCAGATTGTTGGGGGCAATAGGCTGACTCTGTCAACCACTTAGAGAAGGCTGTAAAAGCACTGTGAAGTGGTATATAAGTCTAAGTGCTATTGCTACTGCTATTGACACCCTCAAGTTCCTCTGAATCATAAGGTCTCTTCAGACGCTTGGCTCCCTTGCCTGAGTCCCTGATGGCAACAGTGATGAATCCCAGTTCGCCTTGGCTCTTCTCATCTCGCCAGCAAGGCTCAATGGCACCTTGGCAAGTGACGCTCAACTGTTCCTCAGGGTCTCTTCCCATAAACAAAGCCAGATGCAACTTCCTTCCCAGGGTGGGATGATAATTTAATGCAGTGTTTCTCAACCTTGGCAATTTGGAAGATGTTTGGACATCAACTCCAGGATTCCCCAGCCAGGGGGGAGATTCTCCTGGTGGGGATTGTCCAAGCTGACATTTAGTCATCGATTCGAAGCATGGGTAACTCCCACCATGTCTGTCTATGGAGATTCTCAGTCATCCAGGTCATGGTATGTCCCAAAGGTGCTTTTTTCAAGAGGCAACTGGATTTCTTGGATGAAGAAGCTTGGAGAAGCTTCTTGGGTGAGAAGTGAAACGTCTTCAAAGAAAAACCAGAAAGTCCAGTTGCCTCTTGAAAAAAAGCACCTTTGGGACCCCACCATGCCTGCATTTCTGCCTGAAAATAGCTAGACAGGATGAAATGGGGCACTGTTCCTAATTCTGTATGGGTCACACTTACGTTGGTGCTATTTCCGCAGTTATCTTCATACTTGGTCTCTATGTAGATAGAAAATTTGGGCAGAAACGAGCACTGTAAAAGGAAAGAGAAATGGAGAATGTGAGTAGACCCAGAGGATGAATGAAAGGACGGTACTGGAAAAAAGCAGACCCAGTGGCTAAGATGCTGAGCTTGTCGATCGAAAGGTTGGCAGTTCAGCGGTTCGAATCCCTAGTGCCGCGTAACGGGGTGAGCTCCCGTTCCTTGTCCCAGCTTCTGCCAACCTAGCAGTTCGAAAGCACGTAAAAAATGCAAGTAGAAAAATAGGGACCAGCTTTGGTGGGAAGGGAACAGCGTTCCGTGCGCCTTTGGCACTGAGTCATGCTGGCCACATGACCACGGAGACGTCTTCTGACAGTGCTGGCTCTTTGGCTTTGAAACGGAGATGAACACCACCTACTACAGTCGGGAACATCTAGCACATATGTGCAGGAAAAACCTTTACACACACAGACACAAATATATGTGTGTGTATGTGTGTGTGTGTGTGTGTTATTTAAGGTCACCCAGTGACCTTATCTCCTAGTAATTGGGCCAAAACCACCCAGATGGCTTCCATGTCAAAGGCAGGTCTAGAATTCCCCATCTCCTAGTGATTGGCCCAAAGTTACCCAGCTGGCTTTCATGGCTAAGGTGAGATTAGTACTCCCAGTCTCCCACTTTCCCACCTGCTGCCTTAACCACTAAACCAAATTGTCTGTCATCTGCTACATCCACATAAGGTGCTATTGACACTTTCCTGCCTATAAAGCTACCAATATTCCACCAAGAAACGAAAAGGAAGTGATGTGGTTTAAACATTAATTTATTTCACATAGTTGACGATAAATAGCACCTGCAAAAAAATAAAAAAAAAAAATATCCCATTCTGCCCCTTTTATAACTTTGACAAATCGTCTGCAAATCTTCAAGTATTCAATTTGAAACCATGACGGTTAGAAACTCAGATCTTCCTTCGTTCTCAGGAAATGGACCTCTGCAGAAGCCTTCCAGACGCTCCCTTTTTTTTGCAAAGACTAATCTGCAACTCAGACAAACGAAGAGCCAACAACAGCCTAATCAAGGAACCACTAAGAGCACACCCACCAACACTGACAGGGCAACCACTGGTATCTCACTAGAGAGAAAACCCCCTTTCCCTTCTAGCACTGATGATGTTACCTAGTTGGGTTATGAAGCGTCTGAAAGTGTTCTGACCTAGGCTTCCCAAGAGCATGAAGCAGACTCCTCCCGACAAAAATCCCTTTTTATTAAGTGACTGTGAATTCCTCTCATTCACACCCAGCAAATCTTTCAAGGGAGAATTCACAGTCACAGACCTTATCTGGCTTAGAGAGCTGCCAGGCTGATATCTTCAAAACCTGGCAAGGAGTCTCAGAGAGTCACAAATCAATTAGGTGAATGAATTGTCTCCTGCAAACTCCATTCCCCTTTTGTTCCTCTTTTATTCCCTCTGGGAGGGGCCCTTCATCGTCCACCTGTGGCTTTACTCCTGAGTCGACCCATGTTCTTTAGCTGTTCCCTTCATCTGGCAACTCTGCACATGCACACACTGGGAACAGGCTCCAGCTGTTTGTCTGCCTCACTGATGTCTGACTCCGAAGGCAGCTGATAACTGTCAGATGGCCCTGGCCCCCTCTCTGCCTCCGATGCAGAGCCCTCATCAGAGCCTTCCCCAGACTCCAGGACTGGCCCATGTTCCTCCCCAACCTCCTCACTGTTTGAATCTGCTGCCAGCTCTGCTGGCTGCTGGCGGGCCACAACAGCAAGAAAATAACCAATCACAGAGAGTACCGAATGCCTTGAAGTTACTCATGGTGTTCTTGAGTTCTCTCTTCTATTCTGCTAGAGAAGTAACCAAAAGTAGGAAGGCATCTTGGTACTTACTGTGTACTCTGCATCCGTTGTGAGACAATTCCAGGTATCCCAAGGTAGCAAAGGGGAGACAGAGAAAGAGACAAGGCTAAGGTTGGAGAGAAGGAAGAATTATCCATTACACATTTTCTGGGCAACTAAAGCCACCTCACGTTGTAACCCGGGGGTAGCCATGATGGTGTTTGGGTCAACTTCAAAGCTGTAAGAGCAATCCGATGGTTCTTGTGTCCAAATTTAGCAGGAAAATCCAATTGACGCTAAATAAAAGACGAAGGGAGTAGCTTGCCATACATCAGGGGCCTCCAACCTTGGCAACTTTAAGACTTGTGGACTTCAACTCCCAGAGTTCCTCAGTCAGCTTTGCTGACTGAGGAACTCTGGGAGTTGAAGTCCACAAGTCTTAAAGTTGCCAAGGTTGGAGGCCCCTGCCAGATATCTAAGATCTCAAAAGACTTGGTAAGTGATCTTTTAAGGTCTTAAGGATGGAGCAATTTGCAAAGGAGCGAAAGATTGAGTTGACTCAACACTTTCACTCAAGATAGACTACCTTTTTGCAGATTTTTTTTTTAAAAAAATAAGACTGTCCAAAGGTTTCTGCTAACCCTGGAAGGTAATTCAAACAAGAAGCACAACCAGGAGTGTAAGTAGTCCGCGACTTCCCACAGTTCATTTTGTGACTGTTCAAAGTTATGACGGCACTGGGCAAAAAAAGACTTATGACCATTTTTCATACTTATGACTGTTCCAGCATCCCCATGGTCACGTGATCGAAATTCAGACACTTGGCAACTGACTCGTATTTATGATGGTTTCAGTGTGATTCACTTAACAACCGTGACAAGAAAAGTCGTAAAATGGAGCAAAACTCAACAAATGTCTTACTAAGCCACGGAAATTTTGAGGCTCCATTGGACCACCTGTAATAGTTCTATCTCTATTGTAAGGTTGTAAGACTGAAAGTATTTTTCCCCCTGTTTTCCTTTCGCTCTCCAGAAAACCAGGAAGGATCCCTTCTTAAATAGATCTGATTAACCCTTTTTCCTTTTTGTGGGCTGAGACATCTTTTTAACATGCCAGTTATCCAGTTTGCGTCTTTCTCTCCTGTCTGCCAAGGTCATTCTCACACATCATTAAGATTTCCTCCTTACCTGTGATGGTATACGGGTAATAGTTCCAGGCTTTCTCGGTGATATAGAAGATTCGTGGTGTTACTGCCCGAGCCCAGCTAGGCAATTTGCTGCAGAAGAACAGAGGAGAAGGCTAAATGGAAATCAAATCCCAAATTCAAGTCTGTGTACAAGTCTCCAAATTATTAAGCTACAGTAGCGGCCAAAATTGTGGAAACCTTTTGGGAAAAGTGTATTTTTGAGGTTTGATGGCTAATAACACCACTTTTTCTTTCTTTCTTTTTTTTTTTGAGTTTCAAGATAATCCTATTCCACTGCTGGAATGGCCCGGGAATAGCCCAGACCTTAACCCAATTGAAAATCTAGGGAGCCGACTAAAGAAACTTGTTAGTCAGAAGCGACCCAGCAATAAAACCCAGTTAATATAAGCCATCATTCAATCTTGGTTTCACATTGTAACAGCTGCCGAACTAAAAGACCTGGTTCACTCCATGGGAAGACTTTTTAAATAAAAAAGTAAAATGTGCAAGGAATTAAGCTGCTGAGGCTGGACCCAATGCTCTCCACACTGGAGAGAACCATTAAGTTAGCAGAGATCAGATGCCTTCAAAGCCATCAAGAGACAAATCTGTCGGGACTTCCGGTTTGCTGTTTGTCCCCGCTGGACGCTCCTTTGGGATCATCGCACCCACTGCCTGTAAAGAGCTGCCTTTATAGCGGAATGGCGGCTCGAAAAAACTCCGTTTCCATGAGGAAACGGAGATAGAGCAGGCTGGGGTGGGTTGAGTCCTCTGCCTAATCCCAAAAGTTTTTTTTTTACTTTTGGGACGGAGTGGAAGAGACTCCCCGTATCCCCAGCCGATGCTCCGGGCTCTGGGAGATCTCTGCTACACGCAGAGCTAGGTGGCAAAAGCAAGCCTGTAAACTTGTAAAACTAATTAAAGAAGACGTGAGCTGGACCGCTGACCCTGAGGCGCAAGTATTTTTTTTTTCTTATTTTAGAAAAGTTACTGAAGTTGTTTAAGAAGTGAAAGGAAAAAAGATTTTTTAAAATGGCGATTGCTGAGGCTTGAAGAGAGGCTGAAAAGGGAAAGTCCTTCCGTTTTCTATTACAAAGTAGCGGAATGAATACTTCTGGCCGTAATTGAGGCAAAACCTCACTCTCACTCTTGCTTTTTTTTTCTTTTTTTTTTTCCTGGGGATCTGATATTGATCTTGGTTGGAAACAAGCCTTTTTTTTTTCTCTCTTTTCCACTAAATCTTGTCTGTGTGGGAAATGGCATCGGGACTTACACAGCTAGACAAACAGGGGGGGGCGGAATTTCCCCCATTAATAAATTACATCAACAAGTTGTAACTCTCCAGTGTCAGAAACCTGATTTTAATATAATAGAATTTCTTCTTGAAGAGATTGTAAGAAGGGATGAGATTGTGAACCAGCAACTCGAAAAATTTAAGCAGGAAATTAAAGAAATTGGTGAATTGGTGAAATCAAAGTTTGACTTTTTGAATCGAAAGATTTTAAATACAGCTAATGGTTTATCAGACTTTCTGATTCGGTTGGATGCAAAGACTAAATTATTAGAGTCTAAAATGAAGGAAACTGAGGAGAATTTGGATGACAAGATTCAAAAAATTAAAAAGGATTTGGTAAACATTCAGGATAATAGCTCAGAAGACAAACCTAAAATGGAGGTTGACCAAAAGACTGGTAATGAAGAAAATGTGCAACAGAGGATTGAAAGAGAAGTTTTAATGATTCAATATAATTTTACAGAATATGCAATTAGACTGAGAGGTCTGCAGGAAAATAATAGAGATGACTTAAGGAAAATATCTTCTGAAATTCTGGCTGGGATTTTAAAGGTTCAACCTGATGAAGTGTTTTGCAGGATTGATAGAATTTATAGAATAAACTCCTGGTTGGCAAAGCAAAGGCAATTGCCTAGAGATGTGGTGATCTATTTTACAGATAAAGAAATTAGGAATAATATTGTGCAGAACTCTTTTAATTCTACTTTGCAATTTCATGGAAGAAAGATTTGGATTTTTAAGGAACTCCCGACTAAGATGCTAATGGAGAGGAAGAAATTAGGCTTTCTAGTGACTGAGTTAAAAAAAAGAAATATCCTATTTAGGTGGGATGCCCCAGTTGGTTTAATATTGAGACACCAAGGAGTAAGATATCAACTGAATACTGTTGAAAAAGCGGAAGAATTTTACCAAAAATTTTTAAAAATGAACTTAACATCTTTAGGCACAATACAGGATAAGCAAAAGGAGTTGGAAACAAAAGGAAAATATCAAATTACAGAGGCTGTGGTGGATAAATTGTCTTTGGACTTCCCGGATACCCCAGCTGGACTGTCTATAAATAAGAGAGCAGTGTCATCCGACTCCAGTGTGATGAACCACCAAGTCACAGACAAGTGCGCAAATCAACCAGTTGATATACAAGTGATGGAGAAGAAAGATGAGATGACAAAACTAACCCAACAAGATCAACTCATAAAGCAGAATGAAAATCGATCAGCCGACACACAATTGGTAGGCACGAAACGAGGATGGAAATTCAACCCGCAAAAGAAAAAGAAAAGAAATAGATCTCATAGAAACAGCAGTTTCTAAACCAAGCAACAGTGAAGCCAGGGACTTTAAAAAATGAATGAATATCTGAAAAGATAGTGGAGGCGAACAATTGTTTAATACTATCCTGAGGATTGTGGCAGATCTCTGTAATGCCGTGATTTTGGGATGTGAAAAGAGCCTTACCTTGTTGGATTTGAATTATCTACTCTGGATTTCTTTTACTGGTAAATATATTATAATTATTTTGAGTTACAAGGCAGGAGAGTTACGCTGGGGCATGCAGAAGATCTGGATGTTACCCATTAGGAGGATGGGAATCAACAATCCTGATGAACACCGCAACTATAACTATATGGATATAATTATAATGTCACTCGGGTGGTTGTTTTTACTTTTATATATATACGAGGATATCTACTACAGATGGGGGCAGAAGATGATTGAAGATTTTGAACAAACTGTTGCACCAGCATGTTATTTTACCCTATTATGGGTGATGGATTTAACAATCCAGTGGAAAGACACCAAAGAAGATATTATATGGATTATAAATTTAAAGTTATTGTCTTTTTTCTTTTTACAAAATGGAATGCATATATAGATATGTGTATATCTTAGTAAAGTGGGCAGTGGATTATATTTAGAATTGTATTGCATGATTTTGTAGGAATTGAAGGGTTGAAATAGGTTAGTTTACTGATTGATTAGTCTAAGAAAAAGGATCTTTAAGTCATATATTTAGGGGAGTGGAGGAATTGGATAGAACTGAATAAATGTTAAATTTGGATGTAGGGAGAAGGCCGCTTTAAAATGTTATATTAATATATATAAAAGATTAAATGTTAAATTGTAATAATACACTATAAGTTTAGGGGAGGAGAAAAAGGGCAGATTATCGTAAAAATGGGAGTTATAAGAATAATATGCTAAGGGTCAGTATTCTGAGGAGGGAGTAAGGGAAAGGAAAGATATTATGTATGTAATTAGTTATGAAATAGCCTATTGTTGTGAAGAAGTCACGGGGGGGATGGGTGGTGAGGGGGGGTTAGGGAAGAGGGGGGGGAAGGGGGAAAAACTTGTATTTGAAAACTTTTTCAATAAAAAAGAGACAAATCTGTTGGATTGGGGAGAGGAAAATGCCTAAAAATTAAACTCTAAAGCAGGAAACTGGAGGGATAATCTTCTGTGGGTCTATGGCTTCATTTGTGCCTGCAGTAGAGATTAAACTACCGTCAAGGATGCTGAGGAACTTAGAAACAGTTCAGAGAAGAACAAACTCTATGTTGAAGGATGTATGGATTAAGACTGATGAAGGACGATTAATGTTGCTGGAGATGTTTCCTCTAAAGAAGAAAGAGCTAAGGGCAGACATCACAGTCTTTCAATGCCTGAAGGCAGGAGTGGATTGAAAAATTTCAGCAACCAGTTCGCTGCCCAGTTGCTGGGTGGGCGTGGCCATGGGGGTGTGGCCTACTCAGCCTCCTGCAACACGGCAAGAGGGGGCGTTTTTGCCCTCCCCAGACTTTGGAGGCTTTCCGGGAGCCTCCAGGAGGGCAAAAACGGCCTCCCCGGGCTCCAGAGGACCTCTGGAGACCGGAAACAAGTCTGTTTTCAAACTTCCGGTACTTCCGGTAGGCCCATTTTTCGCCCTCCCAGAGCCTCCGTGTGCACCCTGCACTTACCTGGCATCCAAAATGGGCTGCGTGGAGACTCATGGGAGGAGAGGGGCAGGATGGACTGGATCAGTCAGTCCTTGGAACAATCGGTTTAGTGAACCAGATTAAAATTAACATCCGGTTTTCCCGAACCGGTCTGAACCGGCTGAATCCCACCTCTGCATGAAGGAATGTCACAGGGAAAAAGGTACGGATTGATTCTCCACAAGGCCTGAGAGTAAGACAAGAACCAGTGGGTGGGACTTCCGGTTTCCTCGTCTTCGGCGGCGACGGTGCTTTCTTTTAGCACCGCCACCCCCGCCGCTTGTAGAGCCGCTTCCTGATTGCGAAGCAGCTTGAAATCTTCAAAATCCTCAGGATTAAAGAAGAAGAGGCAGCAGGGCACAGGTAGAGCCCCAACAACCCCCCCAGGGAACTGTTTCTGGGGAGGAAGCAGGCGCGGCTCCCTTACAACCTGCTGAGACTCCGGGCGGCGTGGGACGTCTTCTGCTTTTGCAGAACAAGCCGACCTCAGGAAACCTTTAAAGAGCGAGGAAATAACTCAAATAAACATCCGCAATCCACCTGAACCCTGAAATTTTGAACTGCAAGTATTAGTCCTTTGCTGAACTTTTTTACTGAAGTGAAAGTCTCGGAATGAGTGAAAGTGATTGAAAAAATATGGCGCTCAGCAAATGAATTAGTGGGTGTGGATTGGTGAAGTTATCTTGTCTTGCTACAAAGTTAAAAAGTTGTTACAGAGTTGCTCCGACTGCAACAGAAATAAGAGGAAAATCTCTCCCTTTTACTTGTCTTTGCTGCATTATAGTTTTGCCTTGAGTAATTCTGGGGGACTTTTTTAGAAGGTACTGTGGAGGTGGCAGAAGAGGCGGACCCTCCCTTTTTAAGAAAGCTAGCTTACGCGGCAGGATGGCTTCAAAAAAGCAGGAAGGCAAAACAGGGGGGGGATCCCCCCCACGTAAGCAGGATACGCAGTCACAAGCCCAAAAAAAAGATTTGGATATGGGAGAATTAAAAGAATTCATCTCAAATATTCTGGATGAGAAATTTCAAGACATGGATGATAAAATAAATAAAATAGATGAAAAAATTCAAAAGTCACAACAGGAAATTATGCAGGAAATGCAGCAGAGCCAAAAGATGGTGACCAAAAAAATAACGGATGTGGCGTCTGGTCTGGCAGGATTTATTATGAAAGTTGAGACAAAAGTGGATGAATTTAAATTAGAAGTTAATGCTAAGATGAAAAATAATGATCATAAATTTCTTGATGTTGATGACAAGATGCAGAGAGTTGAGAATGATATTGTTATGATGCAATTTCGTGCAATGGAATTTGCTATACGGCTTCGAGGAATTAGAGAAGAGGAGAGACAAGATTTGAGACAGATCTGTGCCGAAGCCCTAGCTGTGATTTTAAAAGTTGAACCTGAGATGGTTTTTTGCAAAATAGATAAAATCTATAGAGTTAACTCGTGGGTGGCCAGACAAAGACAACTGCCTAGAGATGTGGTCATATATTTTACAGACAGAGCAATAAGAAATGACATTTTGCAAAAATCTTTTCTCACTTCTGTGCAAGTGAGCGGATCCAAGATTACAGTCTACAAGGAGCTCCCACCTAAGATGTTGAAATCTAGAAAAGAGTATGGTTTTCTTGTTAAAGAATTGCAGAGTAATCAAATCCCATTTCGTTGGGATGCCCCAACTGGCATAATTTTGAGATATAAGGGAGAGAAACACCGTCTGAATACTGTGGAGAAGGCGGAGCAATTTTATAATGACATCTTTAAAGAAAGAACTCCATCCCCACGCACATCTACAGTTTTGGAGATTAAAGAGAGTGACAAGAAGCAACCTCAAGAATGGCAACAACAATCTAAGCAGGAATTAGCAGAGTTGAAGGGTGCTGAAGGAGGTTTCCTGGATGAGCCTTTGCTGGAACCTTCTCCAAGCTTGGAGCTGGCTTGGGAGTTGCTCCGGCTGCAACAGAAATAAGAGGAAAATCTCTCCCTTTTACTTGTCTTTGCTGCATTATAGCTTTGCTTTGAGCAATTCTGGGGGACTTTCTTAGAAGGTACTGTGGAGGTGGCAGAAGAGGCGGACCCTCCCTTTTTAAGAAAGCTAGCTTACGTGGCAGGATGGCCTCAAAAAAGCAGGAAGGCAAAACAGGGGGGGGATCCCCCCCACGTAAGCAGGATACGCAGTCACAAGCCCCAAAAAAAAGATTTGGATATGGGAGAATTAAAAGAATTCATCTCAAATATTTTGGATGAGAAATTTCAAGACATGGATGATAAAATAAATAAAATAGATGAAAAAATTCAAAAGTCACAACAGGAAATTATGCAGGAAATGCAGCAGAGCCAAAAGATGGTGACCAAAAAAATAACGGATGTGGCGTCTGGTCTGGCAGGATTTATTATGAAAGTTGAGACAAAAGTGGATGAATTTAAATTAGAAGTTAATGCTAAGATGAAAAATAATGATCATAAATTTCTTGATGTTGATGACAAGATGCAGAGAGTTGAGAATGATATTGTTATGATGCAATTTCGTGCAATGGAATTTGCTATACGGCTTCGAGGAATTAGAGAAGAGGAGAGACAAGATTTGAGACAGATCTGTGCCGAAGCCCTAGCTGTGATTTTAAAAGTTGAACCTGAGATGGTTTTTTGCAAAATAGATAAAATCTATAGAGTTAACTCGTGGGTGGCCAGACAAAGACAACTGCCTAGAGATGTGATCATATATTTTACAGACAGAGCAATAAGAAATGACATTTTGCAAAAATCTTTTCTCACTTCTGTGCAAGTGAGCGGATCCAAGATTACAGTCTACAAGGAGCTCCCACCTAAGATGTTGAAATCTAGAAAAGAGTATGGTTTTCTTGTTAAAGAATTGCAGAGTAATCAAATCCCATTTCGTTGGGACGCCCCAACTGGCATAATTTTGAGATATAAGGGAGAGAAACACCGTCTGAACACTGTGGAGAAGGCGGAGCAATTTTATAATGACATCTTTAAAGAAAGAACTCCATCCCCACGCACATCTACAGTTTTGGAGATTAAAGAGAGTGACAAGAAGCAACCTCAAGAATGGCAACAACAATCTAAGCAGGAATCAGCAGAGTTGAAGGGTGCTGAAGGAGGTTTTCTGGATGAGCCTTTGCTGGAACCTTCTCCAATCTTGGAGCTGGCTTGGGCGGCTGAAGTTAAGGATCAGCGCATAACTCGAGCTAAAGCCAAGGAACTTAAAGAAAAGTTACAGCAGGAGAGACAAGACAAGGCTGGGGCTGTGGGGAATGCAGGACAGAGGATTTCAGATGAAATCCTAAGGTTCTGCGCTTCGCTCCAGAAGGAGAATAATGATGATTAAATGTTTATCTTGGAATGTGAATGGGTTGAACGTAACACAAAAAAGGAAGAAAGTATTTGCATATCTAAAACAACATAATAATGATATAATTTGTCTACAAGAAACGCATATTACAGCTCAAGATCAAAACTATTTGAAAAATCCCAAATTAGGAACACATTTTATATCTTCAACTAACCAAAAAAAGAATGGTGTGGTTATTTATGTAAACAAAAAATTAACAGCCAAACTTATAGAAGCTGATCAAGATGGTAGGTTTGTAGCAATTGAATTACTTTCTGCTAATAATCAAATTCTTTTGATAGGAATTTATGCTCCTAATCAACAACAGGACTATTTTTATAAAATGCTGCATACTAAAATACTTCAATGGGATTATAGATCTATTTTAATTATGGGAGACTGGAATGGAGTAATTGACTCTAAATTAGATAAAAAGACTTTGGCAAAATCAAGAATTAGATTACCACAGACTTTTTTTGATATGAAAGAAGACCTGGAATTAAAAGATATTTGGAGAATATATAACCCAAAAGAACTGGACTATACTTTCTTCTCTGACAGACATAGATCCTTTTCCAGGATTGATTTTATTTTGTTGTCTGATGATTTACTTGTTAGGACAAAAAGAACAAAGATTCTGCCAAGAACTTTGACTGATCATAGCCCAGTCTGGATAGAAATCGAGACATGTAAGAATGAGAGACGCTCTTGGAGATTAAATGAAAACTTGTTCAGATATGAGAAAAATATAATAGAACTTAAAAAGCATCTGAAAGAGTTTTTTGAAATGAACTTGAATAAAGGCACCCCAATGGAAATTGTGTGGGACGCAAGCAAAGCTTATATGAGAGGGGTGCTTATATATATGAACTCTAAACATAAGCTGATTCGACAAAAGAAAAGACTTGAATTGGAAGCAGAGATAAAGGACAAAGAACAGTTATTTATTAAAAATCCAACAGATGAAAGAATACTTAGTGTTATAAAACTTCTGAAAGACCAATTTCAAATGCTTATAGCGGAACAAGTTGCAACAAACTTACAATATGCGAAGCATAATACATTCTGCAACGCTAATAAACCAGGCAGGTGGTTGGCCTACACATTAAGGAAGAAACAAAGCACACGGACTATTGATAGTGTTGATATTGGGGGGAAAGAAGTTTTTCAACAGAATTTAATAAAAGAAGCTTTTCTTCAATATTACACTAAACTATATGCCAGAGAGGAGGTGCAGAACGGACTTATAGAAAAATATTTGGACAATAAAAGAGTTACAAAAATCACTGAGCAACAAAAGGAAAGAATGGATTATCCCATAACAGAGGAGGAGATAATAGCAGCAATAAAACAATTAAAAACAGCCAAAGCTCCTGGAACGGATGGTCTGACAGCAGTGTATTATAAAACTTTACAGGCAGAAATGGTGGAACAACTCAGAGACTTATTTTGCAACATACAACAAGGGGGAAAAGTACCTCGGTACATGAAGGACAATGTAAGGCAAGTAATAGACTTATTGGAATATCTTGAGAAGAATAAACAGATCCCTGCAGTGCTGGTCTTTCTGGATGCAGAGAAGGCCTTTGATAGAGTGGATTGGAATTTTCTATTAAAGACCTTAAAAAAGATGGACTTTGGGGACCAATTTATACAGGCGGTCTCAGCAATTTATCAAGAGCAAAAGGCACAGATCATTATCAATGGAAGTTTGACAACAGAGTTTAAAATTGAAAAAGGAACAAGACAGGGATGTCCACTGTCCCCATTGTTGTTCATTTTAACACTAGAAGTCTTGTTAAATACAATAAGGGATTCTAACACCTTGAAAGGTATAATGATAAGGCAAGAGGATTACAGAATAAAGGCATTTGCAGACGATCTGGTTGTTACCCTAACACAACCAATGGAATCGATAATCCAGATGAAGGACATTATACAAGACTTTGGTAAAGTTTCAGGTTTCAGATTGAATCAGAGAAAAACTAAGATGGTAGTTAAAAATATGACACAAGATCGTAAACTGGAGTTAGAAAGGAGGGCAGGTTTTGAGATTGTACCAAAGGTAAAATATCTAGGAGTTCAGGTTGCAGAATCAAATATGAAATTGTTTCAAAATAACTATGAGGTGTTGTGGCGAGAGGTGCAAAAAGATATGGAGACTTGGAAAAAACTGCAGCTGTCTTTACTTGGAAGAATAGCAGCAGTTAAGATGAACATTTTGCCAAGATTTCTTTTTCTGTTTCAAATGATTCCGGTGCTCAAAAATGATAAACAACTAAAAGTATGGCAAACTGGTGTCAACAAATTTGTCTGGAACGAGAAAAAACCAAGAGTAAAAATGAAAATTATGCAAGACATTCCAGAAAGGGGAGGTCTCAAACTTCCAAACCTACAATTATATTATGATGCAACAGCTTTGACTTTAGTAAGTGATTGGTTTGGAGGAAAAAAGACTGGAATATTGAATGCAGAAAGTTTTGATCTGGAATTTGGATGGCACGCTTACTTATTTTATGACAGCAAAGTGGATAAAGTATTTAAAAGCCATATACTTAGAGATTCTTTGCTGAGAGTTTGGAAGAAGCACCGAAACAACTGGAATTATAAAATACCGCTATGGCTGGATCTTGGTCATACCTTGTGGAATACAAATATAATGTCACTCGGGGGGTTTTTATATAAAGAGGTTCTTTTTACAGATGCGGGCAGATGGCAGCTGAAGACATTACAGACATTGTTGGCTGAAGGGATTAATTTAACTTGGTTACAATATAATCAACTGCAATTGAGATGGAAAGAGGACCAAAAAACTGGTATTATGATGTATGAGGAAGAATTAGTTAGACATATAAAAGAGAAAGGCCCAATGCATATTAAAAGACTTTATAATGTCTTGTTAGAAAGGGATTCAGAAACTGAACTAGTTAAAGACTGCATGGTTAAGTGGGCACAAAATTTTGAGGAACCAGTGATGTTGGAAACATGGGAAAAAATTTGGGTTCAGAATGTTAAATTTACACAGTCGCAGAATCTGCGGGAAAATTTCTATAAAATGTTTTATAGATGGCATTTAGATCCTAAAAAATTGTCGTGTATGTACCCTAATGTCCAGCCTAAATGTTGGAGATGTGATTGCTTAGACGCTACATATTATCATGTTTGGTGGACCTGTAAGAAAGTTAAGGCTTTTTGGATAAAAATTTGGTGGGTCATGCAGAATGTTTTGAAGAAAAAAATTCAATTTTCTCCACAACTGTTTTTATTGGGTATAGTTAAGGGTTTTACATTGGGGGAAACAAAATTGATATTGTACATGATAACTGCAGCAAGATTGTTGATAGGTAAATACTGGAAAAATGAAGCGCTGCCTACGATTGAGGAATGGACTTTGAAGATGGCCAGTTTTGCAGAGATGGCGAAGATTTCAGCATATCTAAAAGACTGTTCTCAAGAGACCTATGAATGGGAATGGAAGAAGTGGATAAATTATGTTCAGCACAAATATCAAACTAGGAAGTATCAAATAGCCTTTATATAAAAATGTTATATCAAGATAGAAACATTTTAGGGTTGAGGATAAAAACTTGCTAGAAAATGTTATATTAAGATAGAAATATTTTAAGGTTGAGGATGAAAATTTGTTAGAAAATGTTATATTATGATAGAAATATTTTTAAGGTAATCAGGATGAAAATTTATCTGAAAATGTTATACCAAGATAGAAATAGGTTAATGTAATGAAGATGAAAATTTGTAAGGGGGAGGGAGGGGTTCAAGTTTTATATACAAAGGAGGGTTTTTTCCTTTTATCTGACATGAGCATACTAGGAAGTCTGGGGGGAGGGGAGGGTTAGGGTGGGCTGGGGAGGTTGGGAAGTCTGGGGGGGTAGTGGGGGGGGGAAAAAAAGGGGGTGAAAATGTAACTGTAAAACTTTTGCAATAAAAAAAAAAAAAAAGAACCAGTGGGTGGAAATTTTACAGAGGAAGACCCAAACTGGGAATAGGAAGAAATGTCATGGTGATGAGAAAGTCAGAAGCAATGGAACAGCCTCTCTCCTGTATTCATAGGGGCTCTGTCACTGGAAGTCTTCAAGCAAAGGATGGGAAGCAATTTATGTGGAAAGATCTGAGAAGGTTGGAGGAGAAGACCTTCATGGTCTTTCCAATCTGATGGTCCTAATCCATGACCGTGATCTTCTACCAGGTGAGCCAGTTCATGCAGAAGAGGACAAGAGTCTCAACAACCAAAGTCTGCAGACAAGTCAAGTCAAGAAGGTGGACAAAATGTTGACAAACAATGTAAATTAGACCAGCGGACACCAACTGGTGGTCTGTGAGAAAAATTTGGTGCTCCGCAAAAAAATTATTTGCATTTTTTTATATTGCACTAAATCAGGGGTCCTCAAACTCCGGTCCCTGGTTTGGATACGTGCAATGAACATGTGTGTTGCTGCAGAGAGTCTCCCCTTTCGGGGTCTTTTTGTGTGGGTCGGAGGGGGGCAGATATTTCGACTTGAGGTCTGCTTCAGCCTCATGGTGAGGGGCTTTGGGCAAAGGCTGGAGGGAAGTGCCACTGGTGGCAAAGAGACAGAGGGCTTTGTTCCAGTGGGACTGCATCATGGCCTGGAACTGGCTGACCATCTCAGCCCACTGAGCCTCCAGACGTGGCCTTGCACTCCCGCAGGTCTTCCCTCTGCTTGGAAAGCCTATGCTCCTAGTCCTCAGTGAGGTGCTTCTGCTGAGTCTCCTTCTCAGTCAGATCCAGTTTGAACTGAGCCAGCTGTTTTGCCAACTCTTTCTCGTGGTGGCTGCTTAGCTCCAGGAACTACTTCCTGTTGGGGCCCTAAGGAGCCCAGATAGGCAGGCGAGGAGTGGCTGGGAGGGGAGGGGCGAGTAGAGGCCGGTGAGATGCCCCTTGACGTGAGTCACATCAAGTTGGCCACCCCACCCAGTCACATGACCACCTAGCCACCCCCCACCCAGCCGATCGTTAGGCAGATCATATTAGTGCTCCACGGGATTTAAAATTATGAATTTAATGGTCCCTGAGGTCCAAAAGGTTGGTGACCCCTGAAATAGTCCATCAACTCGGTTTTATTCCACTTTTATTTTTGCAACTCCTGGAGGAGCAAATGTACTGAATGAGAGCAGCCCAGATTTCCTTATTTCTCCCCTTCTGAATCCCAGAAGTATAAAATAGATGAGTGAAGCCTCTGATATTACAGTTCATTCTCACAGTTGGCTAGAAGAAACCTATCAGCAAAACTCTCACTGTTCAAAATAGAACAGATGAACAGAAGCAAGCTGTTCTGCTCGAAAGAGTGGGTGCTGCCACATGGGTTAAGAAAGCAATGTTATGCAAGAAGGTTGGAGGATCTTCATTTTCATACATAGGACTGGTTTCTGAACCACAGCAATTGATGCCATTCTTGGATAATTCATTTCCACACCCTTCAATAAATACTATATACCCGTGATGGAGAACCTATGGCAGCGATGGCTAACCTTTTTGCCATTGTGTGCCAAAAGCGGGGGGAGTGCGGGGAGGGGTCGCACATGCGCGTGCCCACACCCATAATTCTATGTGCCTCGCCCCCGTGCATGTGTGTGCACCCCCTCCGCGCTTCCCCCGCTTTTGGCACGCGATGACACGGTCGGCCCAGTAGGCCCGTTTTTTGCCCTCTCTAGGCCCCAGAGCCTTTCTAGGAGCCTGGGGAGGGCAAAAACGGCCTTCCCCACCCCCACCCCCTCCGGAGGCCTTCCAGAGGCCAGAAATGGCCTGTTTGCTGACTTCCAGTGGGCCCAGAAGACCCGAAAGCTGAGCTCGCATGCCCACTAATATGGCTTCACGTGTCACCTGTGGCACGTGCGCCATAGGTTCGCCATCATGGACCTATGGCATGCGTGCCAGAGGTGGCACGCAGAGCCCGCTCTGTGGGCACAAGTGCTGTCGCCAGCTGCTTTTCTGGTTTCCGCCATGTTTTCGCGGGCGCCAGAGCACCGCAAAACGGCCAAAAAAAATGGCCAAAACCCAGGCCATTTTCCAGGCTGTTTTCTGCCCAAAAAAATGACCTGAAAAACATCCTGAAAACGGCCCCCCAAAAATGGCCAAAAGTGGCCAAAAAACAGGCATGCGGGCACCAGCCAGCTGGTCTTTGGGTTTCTGGTGCTCCGGTGTGCGTGAAGTCTAGCTGGTCGGCGCACATGCGGATGCCGGAAACCCAAAGACCAGCTGGCTGGCGTGTCCATGCCTGTTTTTTGGCCGTTTTTGGCCGTTTTTAGGGCCATTTTCAGGGTTAGAGTTAGGGTCAGGCCAGCCAAATGGTCTTCGGGTTTCTGGCACCCCAGGGTGCATCCACACATGCGCATGCACTAGTGGTGGGTTTCAAACATTTTTACTACCGATTCTGTGGGTGTGGCTTGGTGGGCATGGCATGGCTTGGTAGGCGTGACTTGGTGGACATAGCAGGGGAAGGTTACTGCAAAATCCCCATTTCCTCCCGATCAGCTGGAACTCGGGAGGCAGAGAATAGATGGGGGCGGGGCCAGTCAGAGGTGGTATTTACTGGTTCTCCGAACTACTCAAAATTTCTGCTACCGGTTCTCCGGAACTGGTCAGAACCTACTGAAACCCACCTCTGGCATGCACGCATGTTCCGGTTTGGTCACTTGGTGCTGAAAAGGTTCGCCATCATTGCTATGTATAGTTTGTGACCCTCATCTAAGTGGTTCGTTCCTGCATATGGGCATATTGGACATCTCATCAGCTTAAGACACTTATTTTAGGGAATGTCTCTTCCCTCTTTCAAAAAAGAAGGAAAAATCAAAGCTCCATTTATTGATTGTGTGCCATCAAGTCAATGTAGACTCTTAGCAACCCCTATAAATAGAATTTCTCTAGGAAAATCTCTCCCCAAACTTAGTCTTCCTACATTGAAGGTCTTCCAATTCATTGCCACGGTAACCGAGTCTATCCACCTTCCTGCTGGTCTCCTCTTTCCTTCACATCTCCACATTAATGCCTGCATAATGTCCAGAGAATGACAATTTGGTGATTTGTACCTTGGGCAAGAACTCTGGGTTGAGTTGTGCAATGGGCTATTTGTTTGTTTTCTCGGTTGTCCATGGTCTTCTCCATCAAAGCATCAATACTTTTCTTGTCCTGCTTCTTTAAAATCCAACTTTCACTTCCTGAGAACCAGTCTGGCCTAGTGGTTAAGGCACCAGGCTAGAAACTGGGAGAGACTGTGAGTTCTAGTCCAATCTAGGGGTGAGTAGAGGGGCAAGTAGAGGCTGGTGAGGCACCCCTTGACGTGAGTGACATCGAGTTGGCCACACCCAGCCAGTCATATGACCACCTAACCATGCCCACCCAGCTGGTCATTAGGCAGGTCATATTAGTGCTCCATGGGATTTAAAATTATGAATTTAGTGGTCCCTGAGGTCCGAAAGGTTGGTGACCCCTGGACTTCCAAGACAACACCAAGTGAAAATGGCTGAAGTTCTCCTCTGTCGGCTGCCACATCGAAGCTCTCCGTTTCAGAAAGGTTCTGCTTTGCCGCGGTGTCACCTGCCAGCTGGAATTTGCAGGGAGAAATGATCTCCCTTTCCTATTGCTCAATGATTCCTGTTCGGTTTTGTCCTCTATAAATAGAATTCCCTTAGGAGAAGAGTCGTGAGAACACAGTCTAAAAATAGAACCTGTTCCCCACATGGACAGCTCTAGCGATGGCCAACTGGTTTTGATCGGCATTGCAAATTGACAGATGCATGCTGGTGGGGTGTGAGCAAGTAACTAGAAGCTTATATTCCAGGGTCATCAAGCAATCCAGCCCAAAAATTGGAAAGCCAAGTTTTAAGCCAGCTGGGAAAGAAACCCTTGGGGGGCTTCAGCTCAAATGCAATTGCAAGGTAAAATCTGCTTATATCGGTGTAAGCTGGGAGGAAAGGACAAAGGTAAACTGACAGAGACTGACAGGCTAATCCTAAATTCAATTGCAGGTTGGAGAGCCTGCATTTAAATGGATTTAGCCCAAGTGAACCTTGCAGGCATCGTGCATTGGGAACCGGGAGGGAGGTAATACGAGATGACAGGGGTGGCTATTGAAAAAGAGGATGAGGATAAATCAAAATTTTATCAGAGGGATGCCCAGCTTGGTCCAAGATTGGCTGCAGAGCCCTGCTCCCTATGAATGACACGGATGCAGGGTCACCTAAGGATAACAATCAGAGCCCTGTGTTACAAGATGCCTCAAAGGGGGTGAGGGAGCAGTGGTGATGATCCCCTTCAGGCAATAGCTATGGTCAATGGGTTAAGGTTTCTCCTCCCCATTCGGGCAATGCACTTTACTTCATTCATGGGCAGGGCTTGGCTTTATTTAGGAGCAGGAACAAGGAAAGAACCACAGGATCTCTAGAAGACGCAGCATGGAAGGAGGTTAAGGAGAAGATCTTCCACTCATTTCCTAAGAACAACAAAGCTTCAGGACTTCTAGAAGATGTAACATGGAAGGAGGTCAAGGAGAAGACTTTCTGCTCATTTCTTAAGAATAACAAAGCTCAGGACTTCTAGAAGACGCAACATGGAAGGAAGTTAAGGAGAAGATCTTCCACTCATTTCCTAAGAACAACAAAGCCTCAGGACTTCTAGAAGACGTAACATGGAAGGAAGTTAAGGGGAAGATCTTCCACTCATTTCCTAAGAACAAAGAAGTATGAGGACTTCTAGAAGACGCAACATGGAAGGAGGTTAAGGAGAAGATCTTCCACTCATTTCCTAAGAACAACAAAGCCTCAGGACTTCTAGAAGACACAACATGGAAGGAGGTTCAGATCCTCTGTTCATTTTCTAAGAACATCAAAGATTCAAGATGACTAAAAGACAGAACATGGAAGGACGTTAAAGGGAAGACTCTACGCTCACTTTCTAAGAACAACAAAGCATCAAGACACAACATGATAGAAGGTTAAGGAGAAGACCTTCCATTCATTTTCCAAGAACAACCATGCATCAGGACTTCTACAAGACCTACAGTAATACAGAAGGAGATTAAAGAGAAGATCGACCCTTCACTCATTGCCCTGTTCATTGCTGAAAGAGTGAGCTGCAGAAGGAACTGTCAATCAGCTGCTGTGAGCCCAAACTTCTCCAACTTGATATCCTGCAGTTGTGTGAACAAGGATACTATCAGGGGTGGGCTGAAAATTTTTTTAGCAAGGGGTTCTCTGCCCGGTTGCTGGGTGGGCATGGCCATCGTGGGTGTGGTCTAGTCGGCCTCCTGCACCACGGCAGGGAGGGGGCATTTTTGCCCTCCCCGGGCTCTGGAGGCTTTCCTTGAGCCTCCAGGAGGGCGAAAACAGCCTCCCCAGGCTCCAGAGGCCCTCTGGAGGCCAGAAACAGGCCTGTTTCCGGCCTTCCCAAGCATCCGTGCACACTCTGCACTTACCTGCATCCAAAATGGGCCGCGTGGGGACTCCTGGGAGGGGCGGGGTGGGTGGGGCGGGGCCAGCCAGGAGTGGGATTTGGGGGTTCTCTGAACTGCACAGAATCTTAGCTAGAGGTTCTCCTGAACCCCTGTGAACCCCCAGCAGCCCAGCCCTGGATACTATCAAGTTAACTGCAGGATGATGGGAGCTATGAGTTCCCAACACTTCAGTATGGCGCCTGAACTTGAAAAGGTAATAGCAGCACTTACATATCAGAATCGGGAGCTGATAAAAGAAGCTACCCAGAGACTTCCTATCACGGATAACTTTTCTCTGAAGCTCCTGAGGAAAGCTCAAATAGTCCCCTTTCTCCCACAGTGGTTGTCAGATACAGGCTCACGCATAATGACAAGTGGTCCCCATTGTGGAGTTAGTGGGGCTTTTTGGCAGTGGTGAAATCTAAAATGTGTTACTACCAGTTCTGTGGGTGTGGCTTGGTGGGGGTGGTGGGGGTAATGTGGGCATGGCCATTTTTTAAAAAAACTTTAAAACCTCTTTGGCGAAGAGGTTGTAGAAAAAAATGTTTTTAAAAGAAAAAAAGCCTCTGCTGATCAGGCAACTCAGCTGGGATCATCAGAGGCTTTTAAAAGTATTTTTAAAAACAAAAAATGTTTTTAAAAGCCTTTGATGATCCCAGCTGAGCCGCGCAATTATCAGAGGCTTTTTTTTTACTTTTAAAAGCATTTTTTCAGCCAAAGAGGTTGTAGAAAAAATGCTTTTAAAAATTTAAAAAAAAAAGCCTCTGATGATCACGCAGTTCAGCTGGGCATTGGGGGGGCGGGGCAGGGATTTTTGCTACCAGTTCTCCGAACCACCTGCCTCCATCGCTACCGGATTGGGCAATCCGGTCCAAACCCGGAGCATTTCACCCCTGCTTTTCAGTCTGAAATGGAGCCCCCTCCCCAGATCAAAGGAAGCAGGCTGGCCTTGACCCAGCCAATGATGTCAACATCATTGAGTCAATTAACTCAAACAACCTTTCTGGGTAGTAAAACATTATTGATCTAGGCAGGGCCTGCAGCCAGAAACAGAGAGAGAGGCTGGAAACTGAGCAGCTGAAAGTATAAATGAGGGCCCAGAAGGAATCATTTTTCTTCCCTTATCTGCGATTTAGTGCTTTCAAGGATGACAGCCCAACTCCTTAAGAAGGTTCAACCAAGGCTAGCTAATGGGGGAGGAAGAGCAGATAGCTACGGCCATATCCTATCAGTAAATCAAAGAGACTTGGCTGCATCTAGAGTGCTCTCTAAGGTAACAACAAAGGGTCAAAGGAGGAAACTGAACAATTGAGACTCTAGAACAGGGGTAGGCAACCTGCAGCTCTAGAGCCGAATGTGGCTCTTTGGGCCCTCTGCTGTGGCTCCCTGTCAGGTGATCCCACCACTGGCTGGCCCTGCCCCTCGCCCTCCCCTCCCAGTCACTCTTCGCCTGGCCTGAGAAGGTAAGGGCGATGGCAGGGGATGGAGAAGCGGCCAGGGCAGAGACAGAGATATACAGAGAGAGGGGGAGATAGAGAGAGACAGAGAGAGATACAGAGAGAGAGGGAGAGAAGGAGGGGAGAGACAGATGTTGTGGCTCCCAGTGTTTTTAATAACAGTGGTGGGTTTCAAATAATTTAACAACCGGTTCTCTGCCCTAATGACCAGCTGGTAAGCGTGGCTTGGTGGTCATGTGACCATGTGGGCGTGGCTAACTCAACATCACTCACATTGATGGGTGCTTTGCTTTAGCTGTTACAATGTAATAAGGGTTAACCAGCGAGGCAGTTTCTGTAAGCAGGGCAATAAAGATTAGGCTAGAAATACCACCAGAATGTTTCCTTCCTGCCTTCCTTACAGGATTAGCCCTGTAAAGTGAAAAAACAAACTAAGATTTATTCCAACAACCAGTTCTCTGAACTGCTTAGAAAGTTAACAACTGGTTCTCCCAAATAGGTGCAAACTGGCTGAATCCCACCTCTAGGTAAAAGATAACAAATAGCTCATAAGGGGCAGAAGGAGACATGTATGTATTTTGAGCATATTCCCTGTCCAACTGTTACAACTGAAGAACAGAAGGTGTTTGGCATCCTTCAAAAGATTGGCCTCATTCCTTCGAATTAAATTCAAATGAAACAAATTTATATTTGTATTTGGGGGGGGGGGAAGAGGTCGAAATTTTAAGAGAGCATCAATTCTTTTGAAATTTCAAAAAAGTTAAGAGCCTTGATAGTACAGTGGTCTACGCACCCTGTTATTAACACAGCTGCCTGCAATTTCTGCTGGTTCGAATCTCTCCAAGACTCAAGGTTGACTCAGCCTTCCATCCTTTCTAAGGTCGGTGAAATGAGGACCCAGTTTGTGGGGGCAATAAGCTGACTTTGTATAAAATATACAAAAGAATGAAGGCTATTGCTTAACGCATTGTAAGCCGCCCTGAGTCTCCGGAGAAGGGCGGCATATAAATCAAATTTATATATATATATATATATATATATATATATATATATATATATATATATATATATATATATATATATATATATATATATATATATGTCTAGTTATGCCAAGTCATCATGGTCTTTGAAAGATTTGCCAGTCAGAGAAGATTTGGGGAAAATGTAAGGCTATCGTGAGATGGCCCTCAGGACATCATGAAGTTGCAAGAGCCTGGAATAAGGTTTGATCTGAGGAGAAAAGTATAGAAGGAACAGCTAAGGATGCCACTAATGAATGTTCAGCTGTGTAGTAAATGTGCATTCAGTTCAGGGTGCATTAAGAATAACAGAATTGGAAGGTCTTCTAGTCCAACCCGCTCGCTACTTAAGCAGGAGCCCCTTCTCCATTCCAGACAAGTGGCTGTCCAGTCTCTTCTTCAAAGCCTCTAGTGATGGAGCACCCATAACCTCTGAAGGCAACTCCTGTTCCACTGATTTATTATCCTCACTGTCAGGAAATTTCTTCTTAGTTCTAGGTTGATTCTCTCTTTGATCAGTTTCCATCCTTTGCTTCTTGTCCTGCCTTCAGGTGCTTTGGAGAATAGGTTGACCTTCTTAGAAAGGATCCTTTCTAAGAAGATTTCCTTTCAAAGAAGGGTATAGAAAAAGGGAAGATATTTAGAGGGGTCCATAAAACAAGGTCTATTAGGAAAAGCTGAAGAAACTGAATATGTTTTCCCCAGAGAAGGAAGACTTGAGAGATTAAAAACGAGCTTTTCTAACCCCAGAAATATCATCATCTATTCTAGAAGAAGGAAGATGTAGCTTAAGATAGGAAGGAACCAACCTCACATATTCGAATCTAGGAGAACATCTTGCAACAGTAGAAGAAACATATGTTCTTGAAAGTAAGGGAAACGTGCCCAATTACTTTTTTTTTGCTTTAATTTATATGCCACCCTTCTCCGGAGACTCAGGGCCACTTACAATGTGTTAAGCAATAGCCTTCATACTTTTGTACATTTATACAAAGTCAGCTTATTGCCCCCACAATCTGGGTCCTCATTTCACCTACCTTTGAAAGGATGGAAGGCTGAGTCAACCTTGAGCCTGGTGAGATTTGAACTTGCAGTAATTGCAAGCAGCAGATGTTAATAACAGTGCTTTAGTCCACTGTACTACAGGCTCTTAGATGGAGAGGTGAGTTCTTCCACCAGAAAGTAGACCAATATCATTTAGGGATGATTCTAATTTCTTGCACCAGAGAGATGATTGGGCCAGATGGAATACAGAAGCTGTTTATTGTCCATGTTCTATATATAGTGATGCAACTTTTCTAGGTTCCTAGCAAGAGAACTTTCCTAGGAGATGCTGAGGAAAGTAGAACCACGGACTTTCCCCCCACCCCAGTGACTAACATGAGTCACTGAAAAGATGATGATAAGGCAGCATGTCAATGTGATTCTGGGTCTTATCAGGATGTCATCTTCTGTTCTGACTTAGGGCTCCCTTAAAAAGCAGGAAGCAGGAATTGGTCTCCGGCAAAACCTCTTTTATTTACACGACTGTGAATTATTTCCATTCACAGTCAGCAAGGTTTGTCCAAACAGCTTTTCAAAGGAATATTTCTTATCTCGGACCTTATCTTGCTTGGCAAGCTGCCACGTAACTTGTTTCCAAACGCAGAGTAAGGCAAAACTTGGCACAGAGTCTCTGAGAGGCACAAACAGAACTTTTCACTCTTGAAACTAACTACCGAACGAATTGTTTCCTGCAAAAGCCCCCTCCTTGTTCGCTCCTCTTTTGTTTCCTATGGGGGGCGGGCAATCATCTCCCAGGTGTGGCTTTACTCCTGAGTCGACCCTGCTTTCTGAGTTGTTCTTGTCTTCTGGCAGCTCTGCACATGCGCACACTGGGAACGGGCTCCAGCTGTTCCTCTGCCTCACTGCTGTCTAATTTCCTCTCTTCCTCCGACACAGAGCCCTTGTCCGAGCTTTCCCCAGCCCCCAGGACTGGCCCAAGTTCCTCCCCAACCTCCTCACTGTCTGACTCTGCGGCCAGCTCCACCACAACTTCCCATCTCCAAAATGAACAGTTCCTTCATGGTGGTGGGAATGATAGAAGAAAAATTTCAGCCTTCTAGTTAGTCAGCATAAAACATTCAGTCCTTGGTTTACCCTGGATATCATTTCAGATTTCTTCTTGATTAAGCATGGATGTTTTTTGGTATTGCTCGAGCTGAAACAAATCCACGTTTACCCTTCTCAGAAAAGCAACTTGCTGTTCTTCTCTTGTGGGTACATATGATGATATCACATCCATGCCCACTGGGCAAAATCAAAAGGAAATATCAGCGGGAGGTAAGAGATTTGAAACGATGGCATTCAGCCAAACCACTGTGCTGTGTTCCCCGAAATGCAAGGAGCAGAATGAATTGACATCAAAGGTAAGGAAAGAGCTGGATTATAAAACGAAGCTTCTCCTCTGTTATTAAAAGACTTGGGCAGCCTCAAATGTGGGGCTCTGCCAACAGGATCCAGACACTCTCGTCTCTGCTAAGGGGCAGAGAAAAACAGCCCCTGAATACCCATCACATGGTGTGGCTAGGACAGGGGTAGGCAACCTTAAACACTCAAAGAGCCACAAAGGTCCTAACCCGAAGCCTCCTGTTCAATTCTGGAGCTGATCGGAAGTCCGGTTCCCCTACCATAGAGTCTCCTCCTAGCATGGTGTCCTTTTTCCTCTACCTGTCCTAACCAAAAGCCTTATCAACTGTGGAGCCGACTGGCGACATGGAGCTGCAGCAGAGGGATGAAAGAGCCACATGCAGCTCCAGAGCCACGGGTTGCTGACCCCTGGGCTAGGAAAATAACAGGAGGAATTTTAGACATAGCCAACCAAATAGATACTGTAGGATAGGAGATTGTCAGTAGCTTATTTCATAGACAACAGCTCAGTCCATGCATGAACATTCCCAGCAGGAAGAGATTCTAAGCATTGTGAAATATTTTGCCTTCATGAACTCATTGATAGAAGGGGCTAGAAGTTCTGTGGTTGTTAGGCTCATTCCAAGAATGACACAGAACAATAGACACAAGAGACAGAATCTTGCCAGACTAAACCCATAATACTCTCACCCTAATAGATATTTTTTTGGAGTTTCTAAGGTAAAGGTAAAGGTTCCCCTCGCACATATGTGCTAGGTGTTCCCAACTCTAGGGGGCGGTGCTCATCTCCGTTTCTAAGACGAAGAGCCAGCGCTGTCTGATGACAATTACGTGGCCATGTGGCCGGCATGACTCAAGGCCAAAGGCGCACGGAACGCTGTTACCTTCCCACCAAAGGTGGTCCCTATTTTTCTACTTCCATTTTTTACGTGCTTTCGAACTGCTAGGTTGGAAGAAGCTGGGACAAGTAATGGAAGATCACCCCGTTATGGGGCACTAGGGATTCGAACCGCTGAACTGGCGACCTTTCTGATTGATAAGCTTAGTGTCTTAGCCACCGCATCCCTATGTGCATCTCCCAAAACAATTTGCCCATTCTGCAAAATGGGAAGATTTGGACCAAAAGTGGCTGATGCGTGAAAGCTGCAAAGCAGAGGGATGGTAGAAAGGGAAGGAGGAATGGATGGTTGGTGGAATATTTTATTAGGCTGGGTTCCTGCAGAACCCAGCCTGGAGCAATTGTCAGATTTCATGACAGGTTAATTGGAAAGCAGAGAACAAATGGGTATTGGAGAAAAGCAAAACAGCACGATGGAGGTGGGGAAGAAGAATGATGCTGAGGAGCAGGGATTAGGTCTTGGGAGAAAGTTCTGTATAGCATGAATTCAGGCGCAATCCCAGGGCTGCTTATTGGAACATTCTCACAACTATTATTATTTTTGCAAATGATAATAGCCTTTCTAAAGTTCAACATCCCACCATTGTTAAGGGTGAAATACAAGAGCATTAACTTGAAGGAGGGCTTGGTGAGGTTGAAACAAAGGTGGGCAGCAATTGGCTACAGGAAAAGAAATAGGGAAGGGAAGGAAAAAGGGGGGAGAGGAAGAAGGGAGTGAAAAGGAAAAGGGAAGGAGGAGAGGAGGAGAGGAAGAAGAAAAGATAAAAAGAAGGGACAGGGAAGAGAAAGGAAGGGAAGGAGGAAGAGGGAAAGGAGGAAGGGAGTGAAAGAGAAAAGGAAGGAGGAGGGGAAGAAGGAAAGAGAAAAGAAAGAGAAAGGGAAGAGAAAGGAAGGGAAGGAGGAAGAGGGAAAGGAGGAAGGGAATGAAAGGAAAAAGGAAGGAGGAGAGGAAGAAGGAAAGAGAAAGGGAAGAGAAAGGAAGGGAAGGAGGAAGAGGGAAAGGAGGAAGGGAGTGAAAGGGAAAAGGAAGGAGGAGGGGAAGAAGGAAAGAGAAAAGAAAGAGAAAGGGAAGAGAAAGGAAGGGAAGGAGGAAGAGGAAAAGGAGGAAGGGAGTGAAAGGGAAAAGGAAAGAGGAGAGGAAGAAGGAAAGAGAAAAGAAAGAAAGGGAAGAGAAAGGAAGGGAAGGAGGAAGAGGGAAAGGAGGAAGGGAGTGAAAGAGAAAAGGAAGGAGGAGGGGAAGAAGGAAAGAGAAAGGGAAGAGAAAGGAAGGGAAGGAGGAAGAGGAAAAGGAGGAAGGGAGTGAAAGGGAAAAGGAAGGAGGAGAGGAAGAAGGAAAGAGAAAGGGAAGAGAAAGGAAGGGAAGGAGGAAGAGAAGGGAAGGAGGAAGAGAAAAAGGAGGGAGGGAGTGAAAGGGAAAAAGAAAGGGAAAGAGGAGGGGAAAGGGAAAGAGGGAATGGGAAGAGAAAGAGGAAAGGAAAGGGAGAAGAGAAAGAGAAAAAGGAAAGAGAAGGAGGAACAAAAAGGGGAAGGGGAAGATGAAGGGGAATAAGGACAGAAGGGATCTAATATAATGGAAAGGAAATAAAGAAAATGACAGGGCAAAGAAAAATCTTGCCCATCAACATCATACAGTGACTCCTCCTTAACTCATTGCTTTCCCTACATCAACACAAGGTGTTGCGTTGCACCGTAAAACAAAATACACTTAGTACACCTTCTTCTTCCCCTCCCAGGAATACATTCGATTAGATTAACAGAGTTGGAAGGGACCTCGTAGGTCATCTAGTCCAACCCCCCCCAAGCAGGATTTCTACACCATTTCTGACCAATGGCAGTCCAGTCTCTTCTTGAAAGACTTGAAAGTGTTGAATTAAGAAGCTCCTGACCTGCCTCGCAGGGCTATTGCAAAGAACGGCACGATGCCCCTTTTAGAGAAGTTGCCCACAAGAGCGAGAAAAAGAGAAGCGGGAAACCAGCCCTCGAAATGTCGCTGACGCTTCCTCACCTGGACAGGTGGACTCGCTTCTCGGTGAACTGGCCCAGGCCATGGACGGGGTCTTCGTGAGGCTCGTTTTTCACCACTTCCACCCCTTCTCCTCGGTCGCTCTCCTGATGGCTGTGCTTACTGATGGTGTAAAGCTGCCCGACTCGATACTGTTGAGGAAAGAAGACCAAGAGGAGATCCATCTGAAAGGGGGTTTGTGCAAAGGGGAAGGGCGAAGGAGAAGAGAATAGACAGACCCCCTTCCCGGGATACAGGTAATCCTCGATTTACGACCACAGCGGAGCCCTAAATGTCTGTCGCTAAGCGAGACAGTTGTTAAGTGAGTCTTGCCCCATTTTACGACCTTTCTTGCCCCCATTATTAAGTGAATCACTGCGCTTGTTAAGTTAGCAACGCGGTTGTTAAGTGAATCGAGCTTCCGCATTGGCTTTGCTTGTCTGAAGGTCGCCAAAGGGGGGGTCACATGACCTCAGGACCCCGCAACTGTCATAGATCTGAGTCAGTTGCCAAACATCTGAATTTTGTTGCACAGGGATGCTGCAACAGTCATAAGTGTGAAAACGGGTCACAAGTCACTTTTTTCCCCCCCAGCACTGTTATAATTTTGGATGGCCACTAAATGAACTGTTGTAAATTGAGGTCGACCTGTATTCTCATTGCGATGAAAAATAATGAACCATCTACATGGCTTTTATCAGCCCAGTGTCATAAAAACATCCCAATAAAGAGGAACACAGACAAACCACAAGCAATAAATCTGACTTTTAAGATTCAGAGGTTTATTTCGTGAGCAATTTGATGTTATGAACAGCCATCATAACACAATTTATATCCATGATGGCGAATTTATAGCACTTATGCCACTGGTGGCACGCATAGCCATATCGGTGGGCATGCAAGCTCACCTCCGGCGTGCGTGCGGGCGCCGGTCAGCTGATTTTCGGGCCTTCTGGGCCCACCAGAAGTAGGGAAAGAGGCTGTTTCCTGCCTCTGGAGAGCCTCGGGGTGGTGGTGGGGAAGGCCCGTTTTTCTTTCTCCCCAGCCTCCAGAGCCTTTCTAGGAGTCTGGGGAGGGCAAAAACGGCCTTCCCCACCCCCCGGAGGCCGAAAAAGGCCTGTTTGCCAATGTCTGGTCGTTTTCGGCCTCCAGAGGGCCTCTGGGAGCGGGGTGGGGAAGGCCTTTTTCGCCCTCCCCAGACTCCTAGAAAGGCTCTGGAGGCTGGGGAGAGAGAAAAATGGGCCTACCGTGCCATCATGTGCCAGGAGCAGATGTGGAGATCAAGCATGCATACACGGGGGCAGGGCACATAGAATTATGGGTGTGGGCACACACACGCGCGACCCCCCCTGCTCCTGGCACGCAATGGCAAAAGGGTTAGCCATCACAGACTTATATCAATAACCGATTGCAATGAGGTCCAGAGACAATAGCTAGGTCCAGCAAGGAGTAGCTACGGCCAGTGGCCTTGAACTCATCCCAGCACATTCTTTTTATATATTTTTCTGCACGCATTTCACAACTTGCTTCCTTGTCCTTTCTTACCGACGGACAGTCTCCAGATATGCCTGTGTACATCTCTTATTTATTTATTTATTTATTTATTTATTTATTTATTTATTTATTTACAACAAAATATTTATTCGCACACAGATCACGACGGGAGCTTTACAGAATATATTAACTTCAGTCAAGATATACAAATAAAAAATAAAAAAAAAATCTACACTAAACCTTATCCTTTTTTTATTCTATTATTCAACCAAGTATACCATTGGTCCCAGCACTGAAAATATATGGAGTCCTTTTGATCTCTCAAAATTTTTGTTAACCTGCCCGTGTACATCTCAAACCTCTATCCATCGGTACTTTCAGTTCCTTATTTCTCGCAGTTTCAGCCTTCTGATTCCAAATAGACTTCAAAACTATGCGCTTTGCAAAATCACAATTCACAGCAACAGCTCAGCAGGATTACAAATCATTCTGATGATCCACTTTGAAAGCTTTCTATCTAAAACTTTGGTTTGTGTAGCTTCTTAGGGCCTGCTATCCTTCTGAGACCTATGGACTCTGGTAGTTCAATAGGCTATTTGTCCGTTTGTCACACCAGACAGGAAAACATCATAATCAGACAAGCTAATTCTACAGGTAGTCCTTGACTTACGACCACAATTGAACCCCCAAATTTCTGCTGCTAAGTGAGACATTTTTTAAGTGAGTCTTGTCCTGTACGATGACCTTTCTTGTCACTGTTATTAAGTGAATTGCTGCAGTTGTTTAAGTTAGTAGTTGTTGTGGTCTGCCAGCAGTCTGCGGAGCTGGCAGCGGAGTCCGACACCGATGAGGCTGAGAAAGAACATGGGCCAGTCCTGGAGGCTGGGGAAGGCCCGGATGAGGGCTCTGCATCAGAGGCAGAGATGGGGCCATTGGGGAGTGAGGTGCGGACTCCAGAGCCTCCAGAGACTGATAGTAGTGAAGCAGAGGAACAGGAGGAGCCTGTTCCTAATGCACGCATGAGAAGAGCTGCCAGAAGGCAAGAGCAGCTCAAGCAAAGAGGACAACTCGGGAGTAGGGCCAAGAGATGATTGGCCCCTCCCATAAGGCTTAAAACAGACCAGCAACGACATTTGGGCTTTGCCGGAAAACAACGTTGGTAGCTCTTCATCTACATCTTGCATTTAGTTTTGTATCTGTGACTTCTGAACGCTTGCCAAGAAAGCCCTTTGGCAGTTTGCCTAATTGGACCAAGGTTTATGATAGGACTGAGGAATTTGTGTTGGGAGGAATTTGCTTTAATTTAGTTGAACGACGCTGGGAATGAAGTAATTCTCAGCTGTTCGAATAAAGTTTATTTGTTTTTTCACTGACTGATTTTCCTACTACTTACTTGGGCCTGGGTCACAACAGTAGCATGGCTGTTAAGTGTAATCTGTTTTAGAATAAGAATAATAGAATTGGAAGGGATCTTGGAGGTCTTCTAGTCCACTCCCTGATCATTTTATAACACTCTGAACCAAAGGTTATCCAGTCTCTATAGAAAATGGGAAAACTATGGAAAATTTTACTCGTCGGCTGCAATTTTCCAAGGAAAGAGTTAAATTTTCAGCTTCCAGATTGGTCTCTATCTCTCTCTCTCTCTCTCTTTTTTTTTTCCCTCTGAAAGTCAATATCTGCTAAAACAGGATCTCAGTTAATCTACCTGCTGTTTATTTAAGGACAATCAATGTTATGATTGGAAAAAGAGGGGAGCATCTGTATTTCAAAACAATTCCCCTTAGTGGTAAAATGGAGACATTTTATCCTACCTGTGTGTAGTGAAATACACACACAAGTAGCCGTTGAAAACATTTCTATAAAACTCCAGGGCAAGAATTTGGTTTCCCCCGCTCTCCATAACAGCGTTATAATTATCGCAATTTTAAAGCGAATAAAAATGATATTTACTCTCTCTCCTCCACTTCGGAGGCAAGGAGTACAAGAAAAACTATTTCGGAATTCAAAAGAAGGCAGTGAGTATGTGTATATGTACTGTATATGAATATGTATAATTGTATATGTATATGTATAATTGTATAATTAATTGTATGTATATATATATATATGTATAATTGTATATGTATATGTACTGTATATGTATAATTGTATAAATAATTGTATTTCTGGGATGCGGTGGTTCAGTGGCTAAGATGCTGAGCTTGTAGATCAAAAAGGTCGGCAGTTCAGCAGTTTGAATCCCTAGCACCGCGTAATGGGGTGAGCTCCCATTATTTGTCCCAGCTTCTGCCTAGTAGTTCGAAAGCATGTAAAAAATGCAAGTAGAAAAATAGGGACCACCTTTGGTGGGAAGGGAACAGCGTTCCGTGAGCCTTTGGCGTTTAGTCATGCCGGCCACATGATCACGGAGATGTCTTCGGACAGTGCTGGCTCTTCGGCTTAGAAACGGAGATGAGCACAACCCCGTAGAGTTGGGAACAACTAGTACATATGTGCGAGGGGAACCTTTACCTTTACCTTAGAAACTCCAAGAAAATCTCTATTAGGGTGAGAGTATTATGGGTTTAGTCTGGCAAGATCCTGTCTCTTGTGTCTATTGTTCTGTGTCATTCTTGGGATGTGCCTAACAACCACAGAACTTCTAGCCCCTTCTATCAGTGAGTTCATTAAGGCAAAATATTTCACTTCACCGTGAGGTGAAGTGCACCATTGGAAGAGTGAAAAACCAGGTTAGGGACGGAGGTTTCCATCCATTACTTCAGGTAAGTTTGTATAAGTTTCTTTCCATCTTTCCTGTTTCATAGTGTCCAGAGAGTTGGGTTTTTTCATAATGTGTCCAAAGTGAGATAATTTGAGCCTTGTCCTTTGTGCCTCTAGTGAGAAATCTTGGTTGATTTGATTGGATCATCCATTGGTTTGCTCTCTTGGTGGTCCATGTCTTCTCATGTTGGAGAAGACCTGATTCTTCAAAGGTCAACTGTTGCTTCTTCAAAGTCCCACTGTTGCTTCCATAGAGTATCACAGGGAAAAATCACTGTTTTTAGGTGTCTCTTCTTGGTATGTATAGACCAGGGCTGTCTTAACACATTGGCCTGATGGGCACTTGCTCTTGGGCCCCACAAGCATAGAGCCCCCATTCTAATCTGTGTATGTTAACCCTTCAATGTACCTTGTATCATATAAATAAATACAGCAACATATTTATTACATTTTAATGTAATACTAACATTACATTAAAATAATGTAATGAATAATTACATTATAATAATGTAATTTTTTTAAAGTAATACTAACATGCATATATGTTTAATTTTATCGACCATTTATATTTTTATTCCTGTGAATAGTTGTCGTAGTGGTACATTACTTTTCCCAGAGCCCATAATGCTGTTAAGATGGCCCTGGTCATGGGTGGGCTTCATAAATTTTAGCAAGGGGTTCTCTGCCCGGTTGCTGGGTGGGTGTGGCCATGGTGGGCGTGGCCTAGTTGGCCTCCTGCACCATGATGGGGGGGGGTGTTTTCACCCTCCCTGGGCTCCAGAGGCTTTCCTCCAGCCTCTGGGAGGGCGAAAACAGCCTCCCCAGGCTCCAGAGGCCCTCTGGAGGCCATAAACGGGCCCGTTTCTGGCGTTTCCAAACTTCCAGTAGGCCCGTTTTTCGTCCTTCCTGAACCTCCGTGCACTTACTTGCATCCAAAATGGGCCACGTGGGGACGCCTGAGAGGGGTGGGGTAGGGTGGGCAGGGCGGGCCAGGGCCAGCCCAGAGTGGGATTTGGGGGTTCTCCAAACTGCACAGAATCTTAGCTAGAGGTTCTCCCGAACCCTTATGAATCCCCAGCAGCCCATCCCTGGCCCTGGTATAGAAATGTGGATGCTTCTTCCTGAAGGCAAGGCCCATTTTTTGTGCAAAGAGAGACTTTTCCTCCGAAGCTCTCCTGCAAAGGAGAATTGTTTCTCCGGAGTAAACTCCATCCACACTGGAAAGCCATCCGCTGTCTTGCCGCAAGCCATGTGCCTGTTTTGCCGAGCTCCGACCAACAGCGGCAGCTGTGTTGAAATGAGCTACTTTTAGCCTGGCACACAGCAAAGAGGAGCTGAATGACTAAACACGCTGCCTGCCTCTCAAGCCCACGTGAGCCCCTCCAGCTATGGGGGGTGCGGGGGGAAGGTTGGCTCAAGATGTGCTTTGGCTCTAGAAGCTGCTTGCTTGTGGTGTGGTCCAAAGTTTGAAAGATGTAGAGGAGAAGCAGGAAATCCACGAGGCTGTACTGAAGTCTACTCAGCTCTCGTGATGAATTCGAGCTCCAGTTTAAAGAACCATTTCCAAGGCAGACATCTTGGTTAACCAGTCATTTAGGAATTAAGGCTTGGGGGCAGTGGTGGAATTCAATTTTTTTACTACCGGTTCTGTGGGTGTGGCTTGGTGGGTGTAGTGTGGCTTGGTGGGCGTGGCAGGGGAAGGATACTGCAAAATCCCCATTCCCTCCCCACTCCTGGGGGAAGGATATGGCAAAATCTCCATTCCCACCCCACTCCTGGGGAAAGGATATTGCAAAATCCCCATTCCCTCCCCACTCCTGGGGGAAGGATATTGCAAAGTCTTCATTCCCACCCGACTCCTGGGGGAAGGATATTGCAAAATCCCATTCCCTCCCCGCTCCTGGGGGAAGGATATTACAAAATCCCCATTCCCTCCCCACTCCTGGGGGAAGGATACTGCAAAATCCCCATTCCCTCCCCACTCCTGGGGGAAGGACACTGCAAAATCCCCATTCCCACCCCACTCCAGGGGAAGGACACTGCAAAATCCCCATTCCCTCCCCACTCCTGGGGGAAGGACACTGCAAAATCCCCATTCCCACCCCATTCCAGGGGAAGCTCTTGACAAACTTGGACATTGGGCGCTATCTAACAAAATGAAATTCAATGGTGAAAAAAGCAAGGTTCTACATTTAGGCAAGAAAAACAAAATGCACAGGTACAGTATAGGTGGTACCTTGCTCAATAGTAGTAACTGTGAGAGGGATCTTGGAGTCCTAGTGGACAACCATTTAAATATGAGCCAGCCATGTGCAGCAGCTGCCAAAAAAGCCGACACAGTTCTAGGCTGCATCAACAGAGGGTTAGAATCAAGGTCCCATGAAGTGTTAATACCACTTTATAAGGCCTTGGTAAGGCCACACTTGGAATACGGCATCCAGTTTTGGTCGTCACGATGTAAAAAAGATGTGGAGACTCTAGAAAGAGTGCAGAGAAGAGCAACCAAGAGTATTAGGGGACTGGAGGCTAAAACATATGAAGAACGGTTGCAGGAACTGGGCATGTCTAGTTTAATGAAGAGAAGGACTAGGGGAGACATGATAGCAGTGTTCCAATATCTCAGGGGCTGCCACAAAGAAGAGGGAGTCGAGCTATTCTCCATCATAAATTGTGGTCATGTGACTACCGTACAACATGCTGCAAACAGCCTTAATGTCAGGTTTCAGTGTCATCTCAAATAAATTGCATTTCCAAACAAATAGTCTTTGATGAAATCTTTCATTTATTAAGCACGACAATCTGTCCCCAACTCCGTCGTAGCCAACACTGACTTCCTGACCCCAAACCTTCCCTTTCCGTTCCCCAATTCTCTGCGTCTCATTGGCCATCTTCCAAATCACTCTCCCAATATCTACTACTTCAGCTCCCAAGAATGTCCCCTCCTCCCATCCCATCTCCTAGGGGATATTATCTTCAGGGAAAATAAGTAGGTGAAAAGTCAAGCGTCCTCTTGTCAACTGCCCCCTCTTCTCCTTATGTCAGCACTGGAACGAATGTAGTTTGGAGTGCTGACATTTAAATGCGGGTTGGTTGCCCAGCACCCAAAATGCAGTAATGTGACAATGGTGGGATGGGGATAATGATGATAAAGTATTCCTTGACTTATGACCGGTTGTTTAGTGACCATTCAAAGTTACGACAGTCTTCCCAAAAAGGTAGTTACAACTCAATTCCGAAGTTATGAGAACTTTGGAATTGAGTTGTAAGTACGTTTTGGGGAGGCTGTCGTAACTTTGAATGGTCACTAAACAACCGGTCATAAGAAGAACTACTTTATCATCATCATCTTTTAATGATCCCTTGCGGGATGGAGTCTGGGCAAATGAATGGAGCTAGCAGAGCGTTTACTGGCCGGATGCCCTTCCTGTCGCCAATGCAGAGTTTTGTTCAGCAGATATATGCCCATTTTGCCCAGAGAGAAATACAAGGACTACTTTATCCTTTCAGCAAATCATTGCAAGGAAGAAGAACAAAAATTACAGCACTCCAAAGATCAGGTTGGGAAACAAAAACCAACAATGAAACAAGCACCATTCCTTTTTAAGGAAACACACTCTGGAAAACTAGACGAGGCTGAAGGGCGTTCGATGCTGCTACAATTCTGGCACATTCAATATCTGTGAAAATCCTGCTTTGTGTTTTGCCAAAACCAGGCAATCTTTACCCAAAGTTCACCGAGAAAAATAGACATTCTACTGGGCTCATCTTCTCCCTTAAAAGGCGAGCCACGCTTAAACCCCAAAACGTGGCTTTTTGTGCTCGGTAAATAATGTGGGAGCGAGGAAAAGGGGGCAGGCAGGGACAATACTCCCATGGAGTCATTATTTGATTGTTCTCCTGATGGCTCTTGTCATCCTGCTAATTACCGAAGATGTATTATCTGCACTTCAGTGGAACTGTCAAGCTTGCTTTGAAACAAAAAAAAAAACAAAAAAACCCACTCCGATGGCGCCAGGTTAATCAGCAGCCTTCATCGTCTGGAGAAGGCTGGGGGTACAATGTGCTGACAACGATCACGGGCATCTGAAGAGGTTCAAGTGATGACAGGCACACCCCACAGCAAGTGACAGCAGTTGTGTCAGGTGTCCTGACACGATCTGCCAATTTGGGGGGGACGTCAACATGTAGCGCTGGCCATTTTGACCGCCGGATGCTTGGTCTGGATGCCTCTGTCAACCCTGAGGTGAACCTGGCTGAGGCCATCTTGGGGGGCTTCAGAGTTGCCACAAAGTAGAAGAAGGGGCAGGGAGCAGTGGTGGGTTGCTTCCGGTTCTGTCCGGTTCGTTAGAACCTGTAGTAAAAACGGCGGGAGGCTCCGCCCACCCGCCCGGATGTCATAATTGACAATCTGCATATGCGCAGAAGCGCACCCGCGCGCGCGCTCCCATTGCGAACCGGTAGTAAAGGTAAGTAGAACCCACCCCTGGCAGGGAGGGGGGAAGGAGAAATAGCTAGATGGGGTTTTGTAGCCAAAACAATATCCTTTTTCTGTGGGAACCAAGGACATTCCACTGGCCAGAGGAGGAGCAAAGTAACCAAGTAACCAAGCCAGCACCTTGATTGGACAGAATGACCTGTGACTTGGGGGAAAAGGGAAAACTTTTGCTTTTTAATTAGGGGAAAGCTGCGGAAACTTTCAGAGTCGGCTTTCACCAGTTGTGCCAATATGATGTATCCAATAAATTGTTCTTTGAGGAACTTGCCTGCCTCAGAGGCTACTGTTTTCTATGGGCGCATTACAGAGGTAGGTTTCAGCAGGTTCTGACCAGTTCTGGAGAACCAGTAGTGGAAATTTTGAGTAGAACTGGTAAACATCACCTCTGACTGGTCCCGCCCCCCCTTCTATTCTCTGCCTCCCGAGTCCCAGCTGATCAGGAGGAAATGGGGATTTTTCAGTATCTTTCCCCTGCCACGCCTACCAAGCCACACCCACAGAACCGGTAGTAAAAAAAATTGAAACCCACCACGGATGCATTACTGGGAATGCTGACATCCTGTGGCGAGACCCCTCAACGTCTGCCAACCCCCTGCCCAATTTCTGTTTTGCTTCCTCCACTTACCCCAACCTGCACACAACATTTTTCAAATAATTCTAGCAAAAGTAGCATTTTCATCAAACATTAGGATGGACTTTCCACCGAGCAGCTCATGTAGCCGTGGAGATGTGGAGACTCTAGAAAGAGTGCAGAGAAGAGCATCGAAGACGATTAGGGGGCTGGAGGCTAAAACACACGAAGGAAGGTTGCAGGAACTGGGTATGTTTAGTCTCATGAAGGGAAGGACTAGGGGTGACAAGATAGCAGTGTTCTGATATTTCAGGGGCTGCCACAAAGAAGAGGGGGTCAACCTGTTCTCCAAAGCACCTGAATGCAAGAGGAGAAGCAATGAATGGAAACTAATCAAAGAGAGATCCATCTAGAACAGTGATGGCTAACATCTTCCGGACCGAGTGCCCAAAGTGCACCCGCACCCCCAAATGCAATGAGCGTGGGGCCCCCATGCATGCACCCCACCCCTGCCAGGGGTGAATTCCTACTGGTTCATTCCAGTTTGGGCAAACCAGTAGTGATAAAAACTACCAGTTCGGGCGAACCGATAGTTTAAAAAAAAAAGCTACCGGTTCGTCTGAACTGGTATTTCCAATGATCAGCTGTGCCGCACGGTTTATATTTGCTAGAAAGCAGGAAATCCTGCTTTCTAATGAAGCTGAAACGCACGACACACGTTTTCCCCCCTTGCTGTTCTACTTACCTAGTGAAGTGTTCTTTTTCCACGTGAAGCGCGTGTTTTGCATGTAGTGTGCATGCGTGTGGAGCGTGCTTTTGGCATGCACTGCGCATACGCGGGGAGTGAACTGGTGGTGATCCGCAGAGGATTTCACCCTGACCCCCACGCATGCATGCACGGCCCCCCACATGCACCCCGACCCCTGTGCATGCTCATGCGCCCTGCCCCCCGCACATGCGTGGCAGAGACCCTGGCTGCAGGGAGGTGCGCACACATGCACAGTGGAGTTGAACTGGGGCGACGGCTTGCGTGCCCACAGAAAGGAAGCTGCGTGAAATCTCTGGCACATGTGCCAGAGGTTAGCCATCACAGATCTAGAACTAAAGAAAAATTTTCTGAAGGTACGCTGTTCCATTGGTTAATTGTTCTCACTGTCAGGAAGTTTCTCCTTAGTTCTAAGGTTGCTTCTCTCTTTGATGAGTTTCCACCCATTGCTTCTTCTCCTGCCTTCAGGTGCTTTGGAGAAGAGCTTAACTTCTTTGTGGCAGCCCCTCAAATATCAGAGCACTGCTATCTTGTCACCCCTAGTCCAGTGGTGAAATGTAAAATTTGTTACTACCGGTTTTGTGGGCGTGGCTTGGGGGGGTAATGTGAGTGGGTGGGCATGGCCAACTTTTTTTTTTTAACTTTTAAAAGCCGAAGAGGTTGTAGAAAAAATGCTTTTAAAAGGCTCTGATGATCCCAGCTGAGCCGCGTGATCATCAGAGGCGCTTTTTTTAAAATTTGATTTATATGCCGCCTTCTCCAGAGACTCAGGGCGGCTTACAGTGCGTTAAGCAATAGCCTTCATCCTTTTGTATATTTATAATACAAAGTCAGCTTATTGCCCCCACAAACCTACCTTAGAAAGGATGGAAGGCTGAGTCAACCTTGAGCCTGGTAAGATTCGAACCTGCAGAAATTGCAGGCAGCTGTGTTAATTACAGGGTGCATTAAACCACTGTACTACCAAGGCTCCTTGGTAGCATTTTAAAAGCATTTTTTTTAAAAAAAATTGATTTATATGCCGCCCTTCTCCGGAGACTCGGGGCGGCTTACAATGCGTTAAGCAATAGCCTTCATCCTTTTGTATATTTATACAAAGTCAGTTTAGTGCCCCCACAAACTGGGTCCTCAATTTACCTACCTTAGAAAGGATGGAAGGCTGAGTCAACCTTGAGCCTGGTGAGATTCGAACTTACAGTCATTGCAGACAGCTGGATGTTAATTACAATGCATTAGTCTGCTGAGCTATCCAGGCTTTGTTGAAAAAATGCTTTTAAAAGTTAAAAAAAAAGCGTCTGATGATCGCGCGGCTCAGCTGGGCATTGGAGGGGGCAGGGATATCTGCTACCGGTTCTCCGAACCATCCACCGCCATCGCTACCGGATCGGGCGATCCAGTCCGAACCGGGAGCATTTCACCTCTGCCCTAGTCCTTCCTTTCATTAGACTAGACATACCCTATTCCTGCAACTATTCTTCATATATTTTAGCCTCTAGTCCCCTAATCCTCTTGGTTGCTCTTCTCTGCACTCTTTCCAGAGTCTTAGCATCTTTTGTATATCATGGCAACATAATCTGGATTCAATGGTATTCTAAGTGTGATCTTAACAAGGCATTTATAAAGAGGTAATTACACTTCAGGTGATCTTGATTTTATCCTTAAATCCCTCAGAACTTTCCAAAGATAAAGCAATCCCATCCTGCAAGAGCTGATGAAGGAAACTGAACTTCTGGCCTTCTGTACTGAAAAATTCACAATCTTTTTCTAAAGTGCAAATGTGTCACCATCTCTTTTTTTCCCCCCTGCTAGTAACACCAGGACTGCTACTCCTGGGGAGCTCCTCCCAGCACAATTTAACTTAAACGTTGAATCAGGAAGCCGAAGACAAAAGAAAAATGTGTCAGGAATCAAAAAAAGTCACGTTTTATGAAGCAGCTGCTGTTGGGAGTCGAGGCCGGTACAGTAAAACTGCAGCAGCACTGTATTATAGATAGTCCTTGAATTACAACCATTTTTTAGTGACCAAAGTTACAACAGCACTGGAACAAGTGACTTAGCATTGAAGCATCCTCTCAATCATCTGATCAAAATTTGGCTAAGATGCTGAGCTTGTCAATCGAAAGGTCGGCAGTTCAGTGGTTCGAATCCCTGGCGCCGTGTAACGGGATGAGCTCCCGTGACTTGTCCTAGCTTCTGCCAACCTAGCAGTTCGAAAGCACGTAAAAAATGCAAATAGAAAAACAATGACCACCTTTGGTGGGAAGGTAACAGCGTTCCGTGGGTCTTTGGCGTTGAGTCCATGCTGGCCACATGACCACGGAGAGGTATTCGGACAGCACTGGCTCTTCAGCTTTGAAACGGAGATGAGGTGGTCCCTATTTTTCTACTTGTATTTTTTGTGTGCTTTGAACTGCTACGTTGGCAGAAGCTGGGACAAGTAACGGGAACTCACCCCATTACACAGCGCTAGGGATTTGAACCGCTGAACTGCCGACCTTTCTCAGCTAGCCACTGAGCCACTGAGTTCCTACAAAGAAGATTGGATCAACCTATTTTCCAAAGCATCAGAAGGCAAGAGAAGAAACAATGGATGGAAACTAACCAAGGAGAGAAGCAACCTAGAACTAAGGAGAAATTTCCTGACAGTGAGTACAATTAACAAGTGGAGTTGCCTTCAGATTATTGAAGGAGTTGCCTTCAGACGTTGGGGGTGCTCCATCACTGGAGGTGTTCAAGAAGAGATTGGACAGCCACTGGTCTGGAATGGCATCTAATCTCCTGCTTGAGCACCACTAAATTCATAATTTTAAATCCCGTGGACCACTACCAGTAATACGATCTGCCTAATGACTGGCTGGGTGGGTGTGGCTAGGTGGTCATGTGACTGGGTGAGTGTGACCAACTCCTCGCCTCCCCGCCTGGGCTCCTTAGGGCCCCAACAGGAAGCAGTTCCTGGAGCTAAGCAGCCACCACGAGAAAGAGTTGGCAAAACAGCTCAGTTCAAATTGGATCTGGACGAGAAGGAGGCTCAGCAGAAGCACCTCACTGAGGACTAGGAGCATAGGCTTTCCAAGCAGAGGGAAGACCTGCGGGAGTGCAAAGCCAGGTACCAATGTCTGGAGGCTCAGTGGGCTGAGATGGTCAGCCAGTTCCAGACCATGAGGCAGTCCCACTGGAACGAGGCCCTCCGGCTCTTCGCCACCAGCGGCTCTTCCCTCCAGCCTTCGCCCAAAGCCCCACACCAGGAGGCTGAAGCAGACCCCAAGTTGGAATTTCTGCCCCCCTCCGACCCTCACAAAAAGACCCCAAAGGGGGAGACTCTCTGCAGCAACACAAACATTCATTGCATGTATCCGTCCCAGGGGCCGTAGTTTGAGGAGCCCTGATTTAGTGCAATATAAAAAATGTAAATCATTTTTCTGCGGAGCACCAGAATTTTCTCGTGGACCACCAGCGGTCCATGGACCACCAGTTGGTGACCACTGGACTAGAAGACCTCCAAGGTCCCTTTTCCAACTCTGTTTTTCTGCTAAATACATTGTCAGGTTAAACCTATTTCTGATGCCCTGTGGGGCCTGAATGATCACAGGTGTCTAGGCAGGCAAGCGCCAAGGTCTGTCACGCACCTGCAAATCATACGAACCTGCTGCTAATTATATCAGAACACAATGTGCCCAGGGCCACTGCTTTCCACAAAAGACTCCACCTTGTTCAGTACAAGCTGTCCAACAGTCCTGCGACACATTCGTCTTTTGGGGAACCACAGGGGAACGGAGGACTTGCCTGTTATTAAGGCTTGTTTCCTAATAAGAGCCGCACAGCTCACTAACATCTGCATCTACTTTTTTTTTTGCAAAAAAAACCTTGGAATTTCAACCTTGGAAAAATGAAAGAATAACAAGAGTTAGAAGGGACCTTGGAGGTCTTCTGGTCCAGGGGTCACCAACCTTTCGGACCTCAGGGACCACTAAATCCATAATTTTAAATCCCGTGGACCACTAATATGATCTGCCTAATGGCTGGCGAGGTGGGCGTGGCTACGTGGTCATGTGACTGGGTGGGCGTGGTCAACTCGATGTCACTCACATCGAGGGGCACCTTACCGGCCTCTACTTGTCCCTCCCAGTGGTGGGTTTCAAAACTTTTTACTACTGATTCTGTGGGTGTGGCTTAGTGGGCGTACCTTGGTGGGCATGGCAGGGGAAGGATACTGTAAAATCTCCATTCCCTCCCCACTCCAGGGGAAGGTTACTGTAAAATTCCCATTTCCTCCTGATCAGCTGATCAGGGACTTGGGAGGCAGAAAATAAATGGGGGCGGGGCAGTCATGAATTTTTACTACTGGTTCTCCGAACTACTCAAAATTTCCGCTACCAGTTCTCCAGAACTGGTCAGAACCTGCTGAAACCCACCTCTGGTCCCTCCCCTCCCAGCCACTCCTCGCCTGCCCGCCCGGGCTCCTTAGGGCCCCAACAGGAAGCAGTTGTTGGAGGTAAGCAGCCATCATTAGAAAGAGTTGGCAAAACAGCTACTCAGTTCAGATTGGATCTGACCGAGAAGGAGGCTCAACAGAAGCACCTCACTGAGGACTACCAGCACAGGCTTTCCAAGCAGAGAGAAGACCTGTAGGAGTGCAAGGCCAGGTACTGGCACCTGGAGGTTCAGCGGGCTGAGATGGTCAGCCAGTTCCAGGCCATGAGGCAGTCCCACTGGAACAAGGCCCTCCGGCTCTTCGCCACCAGCGGCGCTTCCCTCCAGCCTTCACCTAAAGCCCCACACCAGGAGGCTGAAGCAGACCCCAAGTTGGAATTTCTGTCCCCCTGGGACCCACACAAAAAGACCCCGAAGGGGGAGATTCTCTGCAGCAACACAAATGTTCATTGCATGTATCCAGCCCAGAGGGCAATTCTCTCCTTGCGGACTGAGGAATTCTGGGAGATGGAGTCTACAGATCTTCCGGTTTTCCAAGATTGAGCAACATTGTTCTGTAGTCTCCAATCTCTAGCAACACTTGTAGTCTATCACCAAACCAATGGTGGTATTCAGCCGGTTCAGATCGGTTCAAGTGAACCGATAGTGCCTGGGCGCTATGCCGTCCTATTTAGCTACATTTTTGAGGCTGGGTGCATGTGCAGAAGATGTGCGCGAGGGGCGAACTGGTGGTAAAAATATGTGGAACCCACCTCTGTGTTCTGACCTAGGCTCCCTTAACAAGCAGGAGGAAGGAATTACTGGCAAAACCTCTTTCATTTACACGACTGTGAATTACTTCCATTCACAGTCAGCAAGGTTTGTTCAAACAGTTTTTCAAAGGAATATTTATCAACACAGACCTTATCTCATTTGGCAAGCTGCCACGTAACTTGTTTCCAACCATAGCACAAGGCAAAACTTAGCACAGAGTCTCTCAGAGTCACGGAATGAACAAATTGTTTCCTGCAAAAGCCCACTCCCTGTTTGCTCCTCTTTTGTTTCCTATGGGAGGGGACAATCACCTCCAAGGTGTGGCTTTACTCCCAAGTCGACCCTGCTTTCTGAATTGTTCTTGTCTTCTGGCAGCTCTGCGCATGTGCACACTGGGAACTGGCTCCAGCTGTTCCTCTGCCACACTGCTGTCTACCTCCCTCTCTGCCTCCGACACAGAGCCCTTGTCCGAGCTTTCCCCAGCCCCCAGGCCTGGCCCATGTTCCTCCCCAACCTCCTCACTGTCTGAATCTGCTGCCCACAACACTCTGCTCCAAACCTTTGACACCCCCCCCCCCACAAACTCATCGAGTCCATAAGTATCCTGCAACAAGCTAGCAGGGAAGGTCCCAGTTGGGTGAAGACTCCAAGATAGTTTGGCTAAATAAAAAACCTTCCCTTTCTTCCCCACAATTTCAGGAGCTCAACTTTACCTCTTCAGTGGTGAGAGGCATACAAATCCGGTATTCCTTCACCAGCATTGCTGCTCGTAGGTTCGGGATGTCTTCTTCTCTTCGGATGGAAACAGGGACTCGTCACCAACGCAGCGGCCCACCGAAGTTCCTCAAGGAAAGCATCATGCTGTAGGGAAACAGGAATTCCCCACCAGAGGTTTGGGGCAGAGAAGAAGACTTTTAGAACAACTCAAGCACAAAACTCTGGTGCACATCTGGCAAGCTCAAAGCTACAACTGGCCAAGTCTCCAAGTAGCTTTCTTCTCCCTATTGCTCCAACAATGGCTCACACACAATGTCATGATCAGTTGCCAGGGAAGCCCTTGTGAGGTCACCACCAGCCTCCTCACCTCTCAAGTCAAGGGAGGAGTAGTGATTGGACCAAAGAGGCATAGAGAAGACCATCCCAACCTTTGCCCTTTCTCAGTTTTAACAGATAAAGAGATGAGTTGGAAGGATGGACCTTGTAGGTCATCTAGTCCAACCCTCCACCCTACATCAGGAGGGGAGACCCTACACCATTTCTGACAGATTGCAGTCCAATTTCTTCTTGAAAGCTTCCAAGTGATGAAGTTCCCACAACTTCTGAAGGCTACTTCTGTTCCATTGGTTGATTGTTCTCACTGTCAGAAAATTCCTCCTTTCCAGGTTGAATCTCTCTTTGTTCAGTTTCCATCCATTATTCCTTGTCTGGCCTTCGGGTGCCTTGGAAAATAGCTTGACCCCCTCCTCTCTGTGGCAGCCCCTCAATTATTGGACAATTGCTATCCTGTCTCCCCTGGTCCTTCTCTTCACTAGACTAGCCATGCCCAGTTCCTGCAACCGTTCATTGTATGTTTTAGCCCCTCCAGTCCCCTAATCATCTTGGTTGCTCTCAGTAGTGGAATTCAATTTTTTTTACTACTGGTTCTGTGGGCGTGGCGTGGGGGCATGGTGTGGCTTGGGGGTGTGTGGCTTGGGGGCATGGCAGGGGAAGGATACTGCAAATTCTCCATTTCCACCCCACTCCAGGGGAAGGATACTGCAAAATCCCCATTCCCTCGTCGCTCCTGGGGGAAGAATATTGCAAAATCCCCATTCCCTCCCCACTCTGGGGCCAGCCATAGGTGGTATTTGTCGGTTCTCCGAACTACTCAAAATTCCGCTACCGGTTCTCCAGAACCTGTCAGAACCTGCTGAATTTCACCCCGGGTTGCTCGAAGAAGAAGAAGAAGAGGAACCAAGGGTGAAATTCAGCAGGTTCTGACAGATTCTGACTCCTTCTTCTCCTCCTTCTCCTTCTCCTTCTCCTGCAGAAGAGTGGATTCTCTGCCAGGTATATTTCTTTTTTTGCACCGTTTTCTAAAGCTCCTTCTCTTCCTTTGCTCAATCCCCCATGTTCCTCCAGAGCTCAACATAAAAGTGTGAGGGAGTTCATGAGGAAAGCAGAAATGAAATGTTGTGGAGGTCTGCTAGGCTCACATTGCAGGCTTGGTGACAAATTCCAAGTTACAGGCTGAAACTTACTAGGTCTCTGGAAGGCTGCAGGAGAGAAGCTGGTGTTCCCAGATCACTTCCCAATGCCAGGATTCCAGCTATTTTCTCAATAAAGGGAAGCAAATCTCGGTTTTGTGCCTCGGTCTGGATTACAGACCATCCCTACCAACATGAAATGGAGAATCTTCTGGAACAGAGGACTCCACCTTCGAGGTAAGCTTGAATTCTGCTGCCTGTTTCTCAGAGTAAATTAAGACACCTCCATGTGTGATGATTCATTTAATGGAATTATATTTCCAAGGTTCTTTTCTTTTTTTGAAAAAGGGAGACGGGAGGGGGGGAAAACTGGCTGGTAACAAAGCACAGCATCCATCTTCTATCTAATTTTTCAGCCTAGGCTATAAAACGGAGGAAGGTGGTAGAAACTCAGAACATTGTTTTGGAGGGCCTGGAGAAATATCCAAGGGCCTTGAGTGGTTTATAAACATAATAAAGGCAGGGAAAGGGAGGCAGGCAGGCAGGAAGGAAGGAAGGAAGGAGGAAGGAAGATGATGGAAAGAAGATGAAAGTAAGATGAAGAAAGGGAGGGAGGGAGGGAGGAAGGAAGATGAAGGAAAGAAAGAATGAATGAATAAAGGAAGGAAGGAAGGAAGATGAAGGAAAGAAGGAAGGAAGATGAAGAAAGGAAGATGAAGAGAGGGAGGGAGGAAGATGAAGGAAAGAAAGAATGAATGAATAAAAGAAGGAAGGAAGATGAAGAAAGGAAGATGAAGAAAGGGAGGGAGGGAGGGAGGGACGAAGGAAGATGAAGGAAGGAAGATGAAGAAATGGAGGGAGGGAGGGAGGGAGAGAGGAAGGAAGGAAGGAAGATGAAGGAAAGAAGGAAGGAAGATGAAGAAATGGGGGGAGGGAGGGAGGAAAGAAGATGAAGGAAAGAAGGAAGGAAGGAAGGAAGATGAAGGAAAGGAGGAAGATGAAGGGAGGAAGGAAGGAAGATGAAGGAAAGAAAGAAGGAAGGAAGGAAGGAAGGGAAGGGAAGAAAGAATCAGGGAAGAAAGGAAAAGAGAAGAAAGAAGCAAGCAAGCAAGCATACAAGGACATAAGGAACTGATGTTCCAAGTAAGCTGTCATTTTGTCCCAAAGAGCTACAGCAAAGCAGGAGGAGAAGCAGAGATAGGTTTCAGCAGGTTCTGACCAGTTCTGGAGAACCGGTAGTGGAAATTTTGAGTAGTTTGGAGAACTGGTAAATACCACCTCTGACTGGCCTCGCCCACATCTATTCTCTGCCTCCCGAGTCCCAGCTGATCGGGAGGAAATGGGGATTTTGCAGTATCCTTCCCCTGGAGTGGGGTGGGAATGGGGATTTTGAAGTATCCTTCCCCTGCCATGCCCACCACCACGCCCACCAAGCCATGCCATGCCATGCCCGCTCAGCCACACCCACAGAACCGGTAGTAAAAAATTTTGAATCCCACCACTGAGGAGAAGGGTTCAAATTGTTCTTCGGTCTGAGCCACAGAATGCCATTCCACAGTTCCCTTCCACAGATGCATTAAACCAGTGTTTCTCAAACTTAGCCACATTTTAACAATTCAAATCCTAGCTTGCTGGCTTGGGAAATCCCTCAAGTCAATGTCCACTCACCTTAAAGCAGGGGTCAGCAACCTCTGGCTCTGGAGCCACATGTGGCTCTTTCACCCCTCTGCTGCAGCTCCCTGTCACTCAAAATATGCGTTACAACAAAATATGGTCACAATATGTGTACCAATGTGTGACACCTGCCGGCATGCGATTTATTGAGTTTTTCAACCCCCGATAGGCCAACCATGGATAAACCCAAGAAAAGTTTTAGAAGAAAACAAATGTTTAATTCAACTACATAGGCTAGTTTTGTGGCCGCTCAAGAAATAGTCAGGCACAGGAAGGGTTTTGTGGCTCCCGGTGTTTTCTTTTCTGTGGGAAACGGGTCCAAATGACTCTTGGAGTGCTTAAGGTTGCAGACCCCTGCCTTAAAGCATCCACATTTGAGAAGCACCACACAAAACCCTCTTGAATGCAGATCTACTTTCAGGTTATCCCTATTCGCAACTGAGATTTGTTCACACCTGCACAGGTAACATACTGTACCTCAAACGCAGCTTCCATGTGTCAAAGCATTGCTCCTTCATCCCTTCTCTTTCCTTCTGCTCTCTTCTCCCTCCAAGGAGCAAAGGGCAGGCTCAACCATTCCCTGGCTGCTCAACCTGCCCTGGTTTTCTGATCGGCGAGATAAATTAGGCTGAGCACACCTGGCCCGAAGTGACCCTGCTGTATTTTGTAGCCAAGCGACCATCTCGCTTGGATTGCCTGGTGTTAGATCAGCATCAGGGCAGCAGAGTGCATCGCCTCTCGACCAGCTATTATCAAGAGCCGCGGTGGTGCAGGTGGTTAGAGTGAAGTATGGCAGGCTACTTCTGCTGACTGACTGCAGTTTGGCAGTTCGAATCCCACCAGGCTCAAGGTTGACTCAGCCTTCCATCCTTCTTAGGTGGGTCAAATGAGGAGCCAGATTGTTGGGGGCAATAAGCTGACTCTGTAAACCACTTAAAGAGGGCTGTAAAGCACTGTGAAGCGGTATATAAGTCTAAGTGCTAGTACTATTGTCCTTCCTTCCTTCCTTCCTTCCTTCCTTCCTTCCTTCCTTCCTTCCCTCCTTCTCATTCCCATCTTCCTTTCCTCCCTCCCTCCTCCCTCCTCTCTTTCCCTGCTTCCCATTCCCATTCCTTCCTTCCTTCCTTTCTTTCTTTCCTTTCTTCCTTCTTTCTTTCTTTTTCTTTCTTTCTTTCCTTCCTTCCTTCTTTCTTTTTCTTTCTTTCTTTTTCTTTCTTTCTCTTTCCTTCTTTCTTTCTTTCTTCTTTCTTTCTTTCTCTTTCTTTCTCTCTCTTTCTTCCTTCCTTCCTTCCTTCCTTCCTTCCTTCTTTCCTTCCTTCCTTCCTTCCATTCTTTTCTACTTCCTTTCAAATCAATTAATGTATCTCTTTTCATGTACATCTATCCTGTTTTATTTTACACACTCATTCTAATTGCTCTACCTCCACATTTCTCAACCTTGGCAACTTTTAAGACTTGTTGACTCCAACTCTCAGAATTCTGGGAACTAATGTCCACACACCCTTAAAAGTGTCGCCCAGTGTTTGAGAAACACGATAGTGTAAAGAAACTCTTATTGAGTAATGCTTCGTGGAAAACTCACCTCTCAGAAGCAACACCAACTTCTGCTCTGAAACCTCCTTCCTTTTCTGCAGGAATAAATCTGCCCCGTGGGATTCGCTTGCATGCTTTTTACATTCTCCACGGCAGTGTAACTTCTTTGAAAAGCCACTGCAGTGTACACTGCTTACGTAGTGTGTAAATAACACAGCCCAGTCTGCTCACCCTGGGGCAAATAGGAGTTTTCCCACCCACTTCATTTTCCAAGCACACAGACAGGTAGCAAACCACGTGCAAATTCGGTCTCAACCATTTCTTTATAATACATGCTGCTAAGCCACACAAGTCAATAGCCTTCCAGCGATGATAAGAAGGCACTCCTTAATGTTTAACAATTAGCTGCCTGAGTTAAAACTACAGCCAAGAGGAATTTGGCTGAATATCACAACTGGAAGAAGATCTTGTTTTGGAAAAACTTTCAAGGATCTGAAGCAGATTAACAAGAGTTGCCCCCAGCAAGATGCAAAACCCAGTAGGAGTCGCCGGGTTGTTTAAAAAAAAGAGAGAGAAGTCTTTAGTAGAAAATTCCAATCCACTCTATCAAAGGCCTTCTCAGCATCCAAAAAAACCAGCACTGCAGAGATCTGTTTATTCTTCTCAAGATATTCCAGTAAATCTATAACTTGCCTTACATTGTCCTTCATGTATCTACCCTCTATAAACCCAGCTTGGTCGTCATGAATCACCTCTTGAATTACTGGCATCAGTCTGTTGGCTAATACTTTTGCATAAATTTTATAGTCATTATTTAGAAGAGATATTGGTCTATAATTTTCCGGTTTTTTGGGACCTGCTTGTTCTTTTGGTATCAAAGTAATATATGCTGATTTCCATGATGGGGGTATTTTACCCCCTTGTTGTATATTACAAAATAAGTCTCTAAGTTGTTCCACCATTTCTGCTTGTAAAGTTTTATAATACACTGCTGTCAATCCATCTGTTCCAGGAGCTTTAGCTGTTTTCAATTGTTTAATTGCTGCAATTATTTCCTCAACTGTTATAGGGTAATTCATTCTTTCTTTTTGTTGGCTAGTAATTTTTGAGACTCTTTTCTCTTCTAGATATTTTTCTATAAGTCCATTCTGCATGTCATTTTTAGCATATAATTTAACGTAGTAATCTACAAAGACTTCTTTAATCAGTTTTTGTTGGAAAATTTCTTTCCCCCCAATGTCAATACTCTCAATAGTCCATATACTCTGCTTTTTCCTTAAGGTATAAGCCAACCATCTCCCCGGTTTCTTGGCATTACAAAACGTATTATGCTTCGCATATTGTAGATTTGTTGCAGCTTGTTCCGCCAAAAGCATTTGAAACTGATCTTTCAAAAGTTTTATAGCACCACGTATTCTTTCATCTGTTGGGTTTTTAATAAGTAACTGTTCCTTATTCTTTATTTCTGCTTCCAATTCGAGTCTTTTCCTTTGTCGATTCTGTTTATGTTTGAAGTTCATATGAATAAGTACCCCTCTCATATAAGCTTTGCTCGCGTCCCAAACTATTTCAATTGGGGTACCCTTATTCAAATTCATTTCAAAAAATTCTTTCATCTGTTTTTTAAGTTCTATTATATTTTTTTCATATCTGAACAAATTTTCATTTAGTCTCCATGACCTTCTCTCAGACTTTCCCATCTCGATTTCTATCCATACAGAGCTATGATCAGTTAAAGTTCTTGGAAATATCTTTGTTCTTTTTGTTTTAATAAGTAAATCATTTTATAACAAGATAAAGTCAATCCTGGAGAAAGATCTGTGTCTGTCAGAGAAAAAAGTATAGTCCAGTTCTTTTGGGTTATATATTCTCCAGATATCCTTTAATTCCAAATCTTCTTTCATATCAAAAAAAGTCTGTGGCAGTCTGATCCTTGATTTCGCCAAACTTTTTTTATCTAGTTTAGAATCAATTACTCCATTCCAGTCTCCCATTATTAGAATAGATCTATAGTCCCATTGCAATATTTTATTATGTAGAGTCTTATAAAAATGATCCTGTTGTTGGTTCGGAGCATAAATTCCAATCAAAAGAATTTGGCCATTTGCTGTTTGCAATTCAATTGCAACAAACCTACCATCTTCATCTGCTTCTATAATTTTAGCGGACAGTCTTTTATTCACATAAATAACCACACCATTCTTTTTTTCCGAGGTTGAAGCTATAAAGTGTGTTCCTAATTTAGAATTTATCAAATATTTATGATCTTGAATTCGAATATGAGTTTCTTGTAAACAAATTATATCATTATTAAATTGTCTCAAATATGTAAATAATTTCTTCCTTTTTTGTGGTGAATTTAGTCCATTAACATTCCAAGATAAGAGCCTAATTGTCATCTTGACCTTTCTGAAGCGATGAGCTGCTTTGCCTAACTTCTTCTGAAGTCTTCGGCCTAGCTCCTCCCATGGCTTCACGTTTTTCTTTTATCTGCTTGGAAATTGCACGAGTTATACGCTGGTCTTTAACTTCAGGCATCCCAGCTACATCCAAAACAGCACCAGTTGACAGAATTGGGGAAGGTTCTGACAATGATTCCTCCAAAAGGCCTCCTCACCGTGCAGCACCCTGCATTTCCACTGGTTCCATCTGCTTAGACTGTTGTGCCCTCTCGTGCTGAGATTGCTTTTCTTTATCACTTTTTATCTCCAACAATGTAGATGTACGTGGGGATGATGATCTTTCTTTAAGGATATTATAATAAAAATATTCCGCCTTCTGAAAAGTATTCAATCGATGTCTCTCTCCATTATATTTCAAAATTATACCAGTTGGGGCATCCCACCGAAATGGTATTTCTTGCTTTTGCAATTCATTCACTAAGAACCTGTACTCTTTTCGATCTTTTAACATCTTAGGTGGTAATTCCTTATAGATTCCAATTTGAGCTCCCTCCACTTGCACAGAGGAAAGAAAGGATCTTTGCAAAATATCATTTCTTATTCTTCTATCAGTAAAATATATCACCACATCTCTGGGCAATTTTCTTTGTCTAGCAACCCATGAATTCATTCTGTAAATTTTATCTATTTTATAGACCACATCTGCTGGATCAATTTTTAGCAATACAGCCAAGGCATCAGAACAAATCTGTCTCAGATCTTGCCTATCATTCTCTTTAATTCCTCGAAGCCTAATAGCAAATTCCATGGATCGGAACTGTATCATTGTAATTTCGTTTTCAACTCTCTCCACTTTGTTATCCACATCTGCAATTTTAATATCAGCATCCTTCATTTTGACATTGACTTCTGATTTAAATTCTTCCAGTTTGGAGTCCACTTTAGTAATGGATTCTGCCAAGTCAGAAACCACATTTGACAATTTATCTGACACCTTATCATAATTTTCTTTCATTGCCTCTTTAAATTCATTAATTTCCCTCTTCATTTCCTGTTGTGATTTTTGAAATTTTTCATCCAAAGCCTGGGTAATAAAATCTTTTAAACTTTGCACATCAAAGTCCTTTCCCTCCCTCTGCTGACTGGGAGGGGGCTGCTGTTCTGGTTTGTGGGTGGGAGCTCCCTCCCCTGCCACTTTTCCTTCCTGTTTCTTTGAAGCCATTTTGCCACATAAATTAACTTTTCTGAAAGAAGAAAATCTTTTTTTTTCCTTTCCTTTGCACCTCCACAATATCCTTTGAAAAAGTCCCCCAGAATTAAATAGATTGAGGCAAGCTCAAATTTATTTTTCTTTTCTTTTCCACTCTTCTCCGTTCGCTTGCAACAGGCACTGCTACAATGTAGCTTGTTAGAATAGTTCTGCGCAATCACTCTCCCTTTCAGCTCGTTAACGCTGGAACGGCGCCATTTTTTCAAGCCGTTTCCACTCGCTCTAGCTTTTCCCCAAATCAAAAGTTCAAAAGAGAAGAAGTACTTGCAGTTTCTTGGTTTGGGGGTTGAGGTTGTTTTATAACAAAGTTATCTTCCCATCAGTTTAAATGTTTGCTGCAGCCGGCTTGCTCTGACGAGCAGAGTCGTCCCACGCCGTCCGGAATCTCCGCAAGTTAAAAGGGAGCCACACCCGTTTCCTCCCCAGTAGCAAACTTCTGGGGGTTCACGGGGGCTCAACCTGCTTCTTGCTTTGCTCTTCTCCTCAAATCCTCAGGATTCTGGAGTTTTCAAGCCGCTTCCCTCACTCGGGGCGGCTCTACAGGCGGCGGGGCTGGCAGCCGTTCAAAAGCGACCGTCTTCGCCGGTGGCAGTCAAACCCGGAAGCCCTTGCGCAGGGGCCATGCTAATCTTCTCTGTATCGTTCCAATTTTAGTATATGTGCTGCCGAAGCGAGCACAGGGTGGGAGATGGGGGGGTGAGGGTGTTGGAAGCCACAGTGCAGGTCATCCTCGATTTATGACCGCAACGGAGCCCAAAATTTCTGTTGCTAAGCGAGACAGTGGTTGAGTGAACTTTTTGTCCCATTGGATGACATTCCTTGCCGCTGTTATTAAGTGCATCACTGCAGTTAAGTTAGTAGGACAGTTGGCTTCCCTGTTGACTTTGCTTGTCAGAAAGTCGCAAAAGAGGAACCGCAGGACACGGCAACAGTCGTAAGTACGTGCGAGTTGCAAAGCGTTTGAATTTTTTAAAAAAATATCTTTATTAAATATTTACAGTAAAATTAACACACAATAATGATTGGAAAGCAATATAAGGAGTGAAATATAGAAACACATAAACACAAGACTAAAACGAAACAACAAACATGACTAACCGAGAGTTAAGCTCACTCTCCAATTAATATTAACTAATATCATCTTAGCCAAACATTTCAATGCAATCAAGTTCTTTTAACTATCTACAAAACAATTGGCCTGTTTTTATCAAAATTATAAAGAATTATATAGCCTAGTAAATATCTAGTTAATCTAATTAGACGATCTTATCACCCTTCTCCTAGGTTTAACCTTCTTTTGAGCCAGACAAAGCATCTGTCCCAACTTCTATTATATACTGAATCTTTCTTGTCTTTTAAGATATACATTAGCCTGTCCATCTCAGCACATTGGAGAATCTTGTTTATTATCAGATGGTCAGGGGGCATATCTGCATATCTGCGTCCAATCTCCTCTTAAAATTTCCAGTGACGGAAGTCTATAGAGATTCTCAGTTATCCACGTCATGGTCATAGACTGAGAATCTCTACAGACTTTGAGCTATACAATTTGGGGATGAACATCCTTGGAATGGTGTGGCAGTAGGAATGGATTTCCGGAGAGAAAAAACTGCAGGAACCAGGAAAACCACTCAGGTGACCCTGAGGACACAGATAAACCTCCAAGTGACCTCAATGACCCTCTAAAAGGATGCAAATGACCAGCTGTCTGCAAGGAATATCAATCCTTCTATTCTCCACTATCCTATCAAGAGCTGAAGAAACTTCTTGGATGAGAAGCGAAAAGTCTCCAAAGGAAAAAAACAGAAAGTCCAGTTGCCTCCTGAAAAAATCACCTTTGAGACAACCATGACCTGGAAGACTGAGAACCTCTACAGACTTTGAGCTATTCAATCTGGGGATGAATACCCTTGGAATGGTGTGGGAGTAGGAATGGATTTCTAGAGGGGAAAAAATTGCAGACTACAGGAACCAGGAGCATCACTCAGGTGACTCTGAGGACACAGATAAACCTCCAAGTGCTTCAACTGTCAGGTTTCGATGTCGTCTCAAATAAATTGCATTTCCAAACAAATAGTCTTTGATGAAATCTTTCATTTATTAAGCACGACAATCTGTCCCCGATTATGTCGTAGCCAACACTGACTTCCTGACCCCAAACCTTCCCTTTCTGTCCCCCAATTCTCTGCGTCTCATTGGCCATCTTCCAAATCACTCTCCCCATATCTACTACTTCAGCTTCCAGGAATGTCCCCCCTCCCAACCCATCTCCTAGGGGATATTATCTTCAGGGAAAATAAGTAGGTGAAAAGTCAAGCGTCTTCTTGCCAGCTGCCCCCTCTTCTCCTCCTGATGTCAGCACTGGAACGAATGTAGTTTGAAGTGCTGACATCAACATCCCTCTAAAAGGATGCAAATGACCAGCTGTCTGCAAGGAATATCAATCCTTCCATTCCCCACCATCCTGTCAGAGCTGAAGAAGCTTCTTGGATGAGAAAAGAAACGTCTTCAAAAGAAGAAACAAGAAAGTCCAGTTGCCTCCTGAAAGAAGCACCTTTGGGACAACCATGACCTGGATGACTTGAGAATCTCCATAGACATTTTAGCTACTAGAAGGTTGCTCCACTACCACCAGCTTTGGAGAATGAACACAAAGCCCTCTGCGCATGCTCCAACACGGCTCTTTAAGACTGCTTCCTAAAGTGCTCTGAACGTGTGCCCAAAATTCAAAGATGCAGCACTATAATTAGAAAAAAAAATAGTCAGATGGTTCCTTTCCTTGGTTCTTTTAAGAAAGGGAGGAAAATGAAATATTATTTTCTGGAAAAGTCATGAGGGGGGGACAGCATTTGCTTTTCAATTTCTTGAATCGAGGAGGGTCTTGGAACACGGGGAGCAAATTCCAAGTCTCTGGGAGTTGTGGGGTGGGGGTGGGGTGTTCCGTCCTTCGGCTGTGCAACCTTAAAAGCTTAGTCAGATAATAATATCTTCCATTAGTGACTCTCTTGTGTTTTTCCACTGCTTGTTCAGATCTGTTTCCAGCTCATAAAAATCCACAAAAAAGCAAAACATCAGGTGATAGGTAACACACACACACAAACACACACACACACAAAACATATCTCTGTCTGCATATCTATATCTATCTATCTATCTATCATCTACCTATCTATCTTCCATCTCTATCTATCATCTATCATCTATCTATCTATCTATCTATCTATCCATCCATCCATCCATCCATCCATCCATCCATCCATCCATATATCCACCCACCCATCTATCATCTATCATCTATCAATCAATCAATCTATCTATCTATCTATCTATCTATCCATCCATCCACCCACCCACCCAACTATCTACCCATCTATCCATCCATCCATCCATCATCTATCTATCTATCTATCTATCTATCTATCTATCTATCTATCTATTTGTCTATCTATCTATCCATCTATCCACCCACCCACCCATCTATCATCTATCATCTATCTACCCATCCACCCACCCATCTATCATCTATCTATCTATCTATCTATCTATCTATCTATCTATCTATCTATCCATCCATCCACCCACCCACCCACTCACCTATCCATCTATCATCTATCACCTATCATCCATCTACCTACCTACCCACCCACCCACCACACTATCTACCCATCTATCCATCTATCTATCTATCTATCTATCCATCCACCCACCTACCCATCTATCAATCTATCAATCCTATCTATCTATCTATCTATCTATCTATCTATCTATCTATCTATCTATCTATCTCTATCATCTATCGAATTTCCTAAAGCTTGTAAAATATTGAAAGTGAATGTGAAAGTATCTATGTTAGGAATATATATATATATATATATATATATATATATATATATATATATATATATATATATATCTTGAAGTCTCTATTTTTTAAACTTCCTCTTCACATTAATACTTTCACATCTCTTTCAATAATATTTTACACCCTTTACAAGAATTACTCAAGCATTATACACGAAGGAAAAGAACACATTTTCAAACCCACGTGCAAACACAAAACTACGTTAAAACTTTCTTTGAATTACATATATTGGATTGATAAAAATCTATCCTAACTCCAATTCAATCATTCAATTTACCAGTAAGTCATTCCCACCAGCTTATCCTCATGGAATGAAGTCTTCCCCTCCCCCTCTGGAATGTCTATCAAGTAGCTTCAAATTTTCATGCTGATGTCCAGGGAAAATTGGGTTATTCATTTTCCTGGGAAGAAGGGGTGGGAATTTGAAAGTGACCTGGACAACTTCAATTTAAGGCCCACATAAGCAAGGATGCTGCCTGGATTGTATGGGGTTCTAAAGCTGGCCTGTGCTGGTTAGCGATATGAGGTAGAAATTCGATGAAGAAAGATTATTGCTAGGTATGAATTAAATATAAAGATGGTTCATAATTACAAATATGCCAATATAAGTAATAGAATTATAAATAAGGTAACATAAAGAGAAATTTAGCCAGAACTATACTGTTAACATTATTACTATTGTTACCAGTATATGTGTTAATATTTCTTTTTGTTCTCTTTGTTTTTCTTTTGTAAATGATATATGCTGACAATACACTGTATTCAAAATGTTTATGAATAATTTAAAAAAAAATAACAAAAAAAGAAAGAATATTCTACCTGTCCTGAATGGCAACTAATACTAATACTAATACTAATACTAATACTAATACTAATAATATGACTTTCCTGTATCCAAAAAGTCATGGGAACATAAAGTGGAAAAAGTTATAGAAAATGAGAAGATGAAAACCTTGTGGGACTTTCAAATACAGACGGATCATCACTTGGAACACAAAATGCCAGATATCACAGTTGTCGAAAACTGAAATGTACAATTTATTGACATCACGGTACCAGGAGATGCCAGAATCGAAGAAAAAGAACTGGAAAAAATCACGAAATATCGCAACCTGGCCATCGAAAATACACGGCTATGGATGAAACATGTAACAGTGAAACCCATTGTCATCGGGGCACTTGATACCATGTCCAAGAATTTTATAAAATACATCAAGAAATTGCAGCTTCCTGCAATAACACCAGTGGAACTGCAAAAAACTGCGCTACTTGGAACATCATACATCTTAAGAAGGTACTTGGTTGATACCTAAGATGCTGGCAGCAACCCGTATCAACCATTAGCACCAGTCAATGGTATTTGTGATGCATTTTTTAATGTTCAGTTGACTGAGTTTCATATTTAATGAATAAAGATAACAATAATAATAAGAATAAGAAGATAAATCAATCAATCAATCAATCAATCAATCTGGCCTATGCATCACACTGAGCTGAGCTGTCTAAGGAAGGATTGTGGAACCCATCCCTAATACAGGAGGCATATATACTTTACCAGGGCAATGACAATATCTAGATTCAGACAAGAAGTTATGCCAGCACCAAACTATCAAAGCCACAGACCACCAGAGCAGGATTTTTGCCCAATCAGATTTGTCATGTGCTGAAAGGGAGATAGGGACCTGGGCAGGAATTTTTGAACCTAGGCAGTGGAAGAGGTTAGAGGTGGGAGAAATATTTAGATTGAACACCAAGAAGCAGAGGCAGACAGAGATAAAGATCCAAGAGAGGAATATGGGAGGCAAACCAAAAAAAAAAGCATAGCAATTAAAATATTGAAGCGGGCAAGAGATGTTGGATAGATGATTTCTCTTTTTTTTCTTGTTCTGATTTGCTTTTCCCCTTTTCTCTCTCTTTCCTTTCTTTTTTTTAGGTAGGTGACATGACTAGAAGTTAGGTAGGATAAAAAGAAAACGTTTTTTTTTTTTAAAATAAAGGGTGACATGATAAAAAGTTAGAATGAGAGATAGAAATAAGAGAAGAGGGAATATTAGTCTATACACTTTTATATAATAAAATAAAAGTAATAATAAGAGGAAACTTGGAATAAATAAATAACAAATAAATAAATAAATAATTTTATTTCTATACCGCTCTTCTCCCGAAAGACTCAGGGTGGTGTACAGCCTATTAAAAACACAAGACAACATCAATTAAAATAATTTAAAATTATTAAATGAATTTGGCTCAATTTAAAACCCCAGGAATTTAAAACCCAATTGAAAATTGTTATGTTGATAGCCCAGCCTGGCGGAACAGCAGGGTCTTGAGTGCACAACGAAATACCCGGAGTCGGAGATCTTATGTATTTCCGGGGGCAGTTCATTCCACAGAGCTGGGGCTCCCACAGAGAAGGCCCTCCCCCTGGGCGTCGCCAGCCGACATAACTTGGCCGATGGCACCCGGAGGAGACCCTCTCTGTGGGAGCGAACTGGCCGGTGGGAGGCTATTGGTGGCAGAAGTCGGTCTTGAAGGTACCCGGGTCCCATGCCATGGAGCGTTTTAAAGATGGTGACCAACACCTTGAATCGCACCCGGAAGACCACTGGGAGCCAGTGCAGCTCGTGCAGGAGGGGTGTCACGTGGGTACAACGGGTTGCGCCCATAAACACCCGCGTGGCCGCATTCTGGACCAGCTGGAGCCTCCAAGTGCTCTTCAAGGGGAGCCCCATGTAGAGAGCATTACAATAGTCCAGCCGGGAGGTGACAAGGGCGTGAGTGACCGTGCGCAAGGCGTCCTGGTCCAGAAAGGTCTGCAACTGGCGAATCAGGCGAACCTGATAAAAGGCCCCCCTGGCCATGGCCGTCATATGCTCTTCTAATGACAGCCGTGCATCGAGGACACCCAGATTGCGAGCCCTCTCTGTGGGGGGCAAAGATTCACCCCCAATAGTCAGCGATGGCACCTGCTGACTATATCGGGATGTCGGAAGCCACAGCCACTCAGTCTTGGAGGGGTTGAGTCTGAGCCTGTTCCTCCCCATCCAGACCCGCACGGCCTCCAGGCAGTGAGATATCACATCAAGGGCATCGTTGGGGTGGTCTGGGGTGGAGATGTACAGCTGAGTATCATCAGCGTACAGATGACACTTCACCCCAAAACCACGGATGATCAGACAGATTGCAACGTCATGTAAATGTATATCATTATTAGAAATATATACATTGATCGAACGTAATAACTATGATTAATTCTACTAGTTTTATTTGTATTGGAATGTATGACTCTCAGGTGCCACACTCTTCACGCATTGATATGTTTGTAAATAAATAAATAAAAAACTTGTTAAAAAAAAAAAGACTTGTCATGTGCAAAACTCGCTTGCTTTTCTAGATAAATGACTGGCAGGACATTTTTATGTCTCCCAGGAGGCTAAACCTATTATGAGTTACCAGCTGTATTTGCATAACACTGACCTGTAGTTAACAGGAGCCAGGGGTTTCTCAATCCTCTCCATTGTCTCCCTTTGCACAACAGGGTGGGAAAGCTTTATGTAATGTGTGAGCATAACCCACAGAGTCAAAAGTAACCCCGGGAGAGGGGATGAGTAGGGTGGCTTTGCAGAATGCCAGATAAGTCTCAAAGAGCAAGATCAGCTAGGAGAAGAGGGGGGGAGGGGGAGGAAGAGAGGAGAGAAGGCAGATCCATTCAACTTCTCCAGTGCTCTGCAAGGTTTAAAGTTGCAAAGGACCAGTTCAGTTCTTCTATTCTGCTCGGAATCCATTCCCCTGGCAGTGAGGGGTCAGAAAAGTCAAACCAACGCCCCCCCCCCCCAACTCAAGCTGGGTTCACCGAGTAGTACAGCACCAGGCATTTCGTGCAGTTGCTTGTTCAGAAAAATCTGGCTAAACCGTGCGACTGAGAAACAAAAGCACTCGGTGCATGCTCAGATGCACCACCCCTTCCCACAACTCAAAGGGGAAAATCCTAGTCCTTTGGCAAATCACAAGGGTCAGCCCAGTGGTGAAATCCATTTTTTTTTTACTACCGGTTCTGTGGGTGTGGCTTGGTGGGCGTGGCAAGGGAAGGATATTGCAAAATCCCCATTCCCTCCCCACTCCTGGAGGAAGGATATTGTAAAACCTCCATTCCCTCCCCACTCCTGGGGGAAAGATATTGCAAAATCCCCATTCCCTCCCCACTCTGGGGCCAGCCAGAGATGGCATTTGCCAGTTCTCCAAACTACTCAAAATTTCCACTACCGGTTCTCCAGAACCTGTCAGAACCTGCTGGATTTCACCCCTGGGTCAGCCCCATTTCAAACCAAATCAGTTTCAACCCCACAAAGATGGGTGCCTGCTCCTTTAAAAAAAAAACAAAACCTCTAATAGACTCGTTCCCACATGCTAAAATCTCAAAGTGCAACCATCAAGGCAGAGTAACTTTTACTGGAGCGACAATACTGCCAACAAAGGCAGACAGGGGATGATTTGAGCTCAGCAGGCTCAGCTGATTCAAAAACCAAAGGTGCACACCTGTCTAGATGAGTCCCAACGCAATTCCTCTAAATCCCAGCCATGCTGAATAGCAATAGCACTTAGACTTATATTCCGCTTCACAGTGCTTTCCCGCCCTCTCTAAGCAGTTTACAGAGTCAGCCTCTTGCTCCCAAGAATCTGGGTCCTCATTTGATCCACCTCGGAAGGACGGAAGGCTGATTCAACCCGGTCTGGATTGAACTCCTGGCAATCGGCAGAGTTAGCCTTCAATACTGCATTCTAACCACTGGGAAGGAAGGAAGGAAGGAAGGAAGGAAGGAAGGAAGGAAGGAAGGAAGGAAGGAAGGACAATAGCAATAGGACTTAGACAAACCGCTTAGCCCTCTCTAAGCCGTTTACAGAGTCAGCCTCTTGCCCCCAACAATCTGGGTCCTCATTTGACCCACCTCGGAAGGATGGAAGGCTGAGTCAACCTTGAGCCTGATGAGATTCGAACTGCCAAACTGCAGGCAGCCGGCAGTCAGCAGAAGTAGCCTGCAGTCCTGCACTCTTAACAACTGCGCCACCGTGGCCCAGAATAGGGAACCGTAGGACCCACCCCCCCATATCAAGACTTCTGGAACACCTCAAGGCATCAATCCTGACTAGGTGGCTCAGGATCCTGACTAAGATGGCTCAGTGGCTAAGACACTGAGCTTGTCGATCAGAACGGTCAGCAGTTCGGGCGGTTCGAATCCCTAGTACAGGTCTCCTGCGTGAGCGGGGGGGGGGGGGGGTTGGACTAGGTGACCTCCAAGGTCACTGCCAACTCTGTTACTGTTACAGTTGGCTTAGGGGTGAAGGCATGTATTCAGCGGATTTTCCCCCTTGTAGCACACCCAGGACTGGAAACTTGAAAGGAGTTTGGAGAGGTGAGGGATGAGGGGAGTAATAGTCCCTGGTGGCCTCGTCCACGCAGGACAAAGCAGGTTCCAAATCTCCGGAAGACTAAAAGAGGAGAGAATGTTGCCCACTTCGCTCCCTTTCACGTGGGAACGGGAACCTCAGCTCCTATATCTGCGTGGACCGCCGCGATCTCGGGTTGTTGCTTCGCCTTTCCTTGCCTAACCTGTCCGGTGCTTACCTGGCAGCGAAGAAAGGCGCCAGGTGGCCTCCAAAGGTGAGCCCGCCGCCGAAGCAGAGTCTTCGGGGCGGCCCGTGATGGGGAGAAGGGAGCGCGGTGGGGCTGAGCGAAGAAGCTAGCGCGAGCTCCGAGCCTGGCGTGGGTGAGGGGGGGGGGGGGGCGCTGCCGGAGAACCGCGGGCGGGGAGGTGCTTGAAAGGAGGAGCCGGCAGGGAGGGGCACCGGGGCAGTTCCTCCTCCTCCTCCTCCTCCTCCTCCTCCTCCTCTTCTTCTTCTTCCTCCTCCTCTTCTTCTTATTCTTCCTCCTCCTTTTCTTCTTCTTCTTCTTTCCTCCTCCTCCTCCTCTTCTTCCTTCTCTTCCCCTTCCTCCTCCTCCTCTCCTCCTCTTCCTCCTCTTCTTCTTCCTCCTCTTTCCTCCTCTTCCTCTTCTTCTTCCTTCTCTTCCCCTTCCTCCTCCTCCTCTCCTCCTCTTCCTCCTCTTCTTCTTCCTCCTCCTTCTTTTCTTCTTCCTCCTCTTCCTCTTCCTCCTACTTTTCTTCTTCCTCCTCTTTCCTCCTCCTCCTCTCCTTCCTTCTCTTCCCCTTCCTCCTCCTCCTCCTCCTCTTCCTCTTCCTCCTTTTCTTCTTCCTCCTCTTCCTCTTCCTCCTACTTTTCTTCTTCCTCCTCTTTCCTCCTCCTCCTCTCCTTCCTTCTCTTCCCCTTCCTCCTCCTCCTCCTCTTCCTCTTCCTCCTTTTCTTCTTCCTCTTCCTCCTCCTCTTCCTCCTCTTCCTTCTCCTCCTCCTCCTCGTGGTTTTTCTTCCTCTCCGATTCCCGGCCCTTCCTGCCCTGGCAGAAACGATGCGCGCCCTCCGGGCTGAGCCCCACCCCCGGGGGGAAAACCGCTCCAAGTTTCCCCAAAGAACCGGACCCCTTTCCCCTCTCCGGGGTCCCGCTCACTTAGTCAATCCTTCCTGAGCTGGTAAGGAGCAACTGCACGCTCCCCCCACCCCACCTCCCCCGCCATTCCCCTTTCCCGCCTCTTGTTGCAAGAAATGGGGTGGATTCTCACGACGCACGCGAAACACCGGACTGACAACGGGCTAAGAGCTGCGGTCGACGCGCCCCAGTGGCCGGAGCCTCCTGAGTCCCCGCAAACCTTGACAGAGGAGGCGCTGAAACTCCCGCCAGCTAGGCTACTCGAGGAAACCACAGTTAACCCTAGAAAAGCGTGTCGTGGGAATGCAACACCTCTCTTCCCACGAACTGCCCGGTAGATCCTCTCTTCCTCCCCTCCCCTGCCCATCTAAATCTTTGCCCCTTCCTTCAGAGGGAGTTTTTCTTGGTGCATGCCCCCCCCGGTCCCCTCTTTCCTGCACGGGATGATGGGCAATGTAGTCCAGCACACCAGGAGGGCACCAGGTGGAAAACCGCCTCCACCGCCCCTCCCCCCACCCGCTCTCCTGGATTTCCTACGCACAGCCGACGCCCTCCTTCCCGGCTCTCCTCACCTTCCAATCGGCTTCTCTTAAGAACCTCTCCGACGGCCGGTCCCTTCGGGCTAGCGCCGCCGCGCAAGCGAAGCAAAGCTTTGCCGGGCGAGGCTTAAACGGGGGTGGGGGGAGGGCTTCTTTCCCCCCCTCCCCGCGTCCCGTTCCCCCCCCCTCCCGCTCTCAGAGGCTGGCATTGCCGGCGACCCCTAGGGGAGAAACTCCGCCGGCGCACCTCTCCCGCCTGGGAAGCATGGAGCGCCCCTTCCCAAAAAGAAATGAAAATGAAAAGAAGGACTAGGGGAGACATGATAGCAGTCTTCTAATAACTCAGAGGTTGCCCCAAAGAAGAGGGAGTCAAGCTATCCTCCAAAGCACCTGAGGGCAGGACAAGAAACAACGGGTGGAAACTCATCAAGGAGAGAAGCAACCTAGAACTAAGGAGAAATTTCCTAACCGTTAGAACAATTGATCAGTGGAACAACTTGCCTCCAGAAGTTCTGAGTGCTCCAACACTAGAAGTTTTTAAGAAGAGGTTGGATAACCATTTGTCTGAATAGAGTAGAGTAGAGTAGAGTAGAGTAGAGTAGAGTAGAGTAGAGTAGAGTAGAGTAGAATAGAATAGAATAGAATAGAATAGAATAGAATAGAATAGAATAGAATAGAATAGAATAGAAATAGGGTAGGGTAGGGTAGGGTAGGGTAGGGTAGGGTAGGGTAGGGTAGAATAGAATAGAATAGAATAGAATAGAATAGAATAGAATAGAATAGAATAGAATAGAATAGAATAGAATAGAATAGAATTCTTTATTGGCCAATTGTGATTGGACACATAAGGAATTTGTCTTGGTGCATACTCTCTCCGTATACATAAAAGAAAAGTTACATTCGTCAAGAATCATAAGGTACAACATTTAATGATAATCATAGGGAAACAGTCAATATAAATCGTAAGCATACCAGCAACAAGGTTACAGTCATACAGTCGTAAGTGGGAGGAGATGGGTGACAGGAACGATGAGAAGATTAATAGCAATGCAGACTTAATAACTAGTTTGACAGTGGTGTAGGGTTTCCTGCCTAAGCAGGGGATTGGACTAGAAGACCTCCAAGATCCCTTCCAACTCTGTTATTCTCTTCTCTTCTCTTCTCTTCTCTTCTCTTCTCTTCTCTTCTCTTCTCTTCTCTTCTCTTCTCTTCTCTTCTCTTCTCTTCTCTTCTCTTCTCTTCCCTTCCCTTCCCTTCCCTTCCCTTCCATTCCATTCCATTCCATTCCATTCCATTCCATTCCATTCCATTCCATTCCATTCCATTCTAAATACAAGGGCCATCGCAGCCAATATGCGTCTAGGATTGGGCCCTTCTGGTTGAGTGTCCTGCCCAGACCAAGTTTGCTTCTAGTGCTGCTCTTTCCTTGGTTTGACCAAGGTTGCTCTGCCAAATGGTTTGGGAGATGCGTTCAGGGTAAAGAGAATAGAGAAGAGCCTGGGCCAGATACAGCTTCTCTAAAAACACAACCATTGGAATGGGCAATCGTGGACTCATGATCAGGATTAGGGGTGACATGATAGCTGCCTTCCAGTTACTTGAGGGGCTCCCATAGAGAAGAGGGGGTGAATCTATTCTCCAAAGCCCCTGAAGGCAGGACAAGAAGCAACAGAGGGAAACTACTCAAGGAGAGAAGCAACCTGGAACTAAGGAGAAATTTCCTGAAAGTGAGAACAATCAAATGGCTGGCCTCCAGAAGTTCAAATGCTCCATCACTGGAAGTTTTTAAGAAGAGATGGACAGCCACTGAGAGGCATATGCTTGGGCAGGGGGTTAGACTAGATGAGGTCTAGTCCCATTCAAGGTCCCATCCAGCTCTGTTCTGATCGAAACCTATCCTCCAAGCCACCTGAAGGCAGAACAAAAAGCAATGGATGGAAACTAATCAAGGAGAGAAGCAACCTAGAACAAAGAGGAATTTCCTGACAATCAGAACAATTGATTTGTGGAATGACTTGCCTCCAGAAATTGTGAATTCTCCAACGCTGGAAGCTTTTTAAGATGAGATTAGACAACCATTTGCCTGAAATGGTATAGCGTTTCCTGCCTGAGCAGCAAGTTGGACTGGAAGAACTCCAACATCCCTTCCAACCAGGGGTGAAATGCTTTCGGTTTAGTCCGGTTCGCCCAAACCGGTAGTAAAAAATGTTTTAAAAAGTTTTTTTTAAAAAAGGCTCTAATGATCACAGCTGTGCCGCGTGATCATGGGAGTCTTTTTAAAAAACTTTTTTAAAGCATTTTTTTACTATCTATTCACCTGAGCTGGTAGTAAAAAAAATGCTTTTAAAAGGTAAAAAAAAGGCTCTGATGATCACAGCTGTGGCACGCGATCATCAAAGTCTTTTTTTTTACAGGGGTGGGGGTTCATTTTTGCTAGGCAAAAAACGGGTGGGGGGTGGGGTCTGTGTTTGAAAGAGAGAGAGAGAGAGAATGAGAGAGAAAGAAAAAGAAAGGAAGGAAGGAAGAAAGAGAGAAAGAAAGAAAGAGAGAAAGAGAGAGAAAAAAAGAGAGAGAGAAAGAGAAAGAAAGAAAAAGAAAGAAAGAAAGAAAGAAAGAAAGAAAGAAAGAAAGAAAGAAAGAAAAGAGGGAGAGAGGGAGGGAAGGAAGGACTACAAATCTGGCACTAGACACAGCTTCAAAGGATAATCCAGGGCTGGAAGGGACCTGGAGGTCATCTAGTCCAACCCTGCTCCAGCAGGACATTCTTAGTGAGTTTCTGTCTTTTGACCCCCAGTCACATGGTTACATAGCCATGCCCACCCAGTCACATGACCCACCCACCAAGCCACGCCCACAGAACCAGTAGGAAAGAAATTTAGATTTCACCACTGCTTCCAACTCTGTTATTCTATGGTGAATGAAACATTCCAGACTAACCATTTAACCCCTGGTGCATCTAACCATCATTTTTTAAACTAAACCACAATTGGTTGGATTGGCACAATCCGCTAAAATGGGATTATCTGCTCCAGGCTGTAAATGTCAGATTTTTGTCAGCCAGTGTTGTGACCCAGGCCCACGTAGTTAATATTAAATGCAAAACAGTTCCAAAAAACAAACAGATTTTAATAAAACAGCTGAGAATTAACTCGTTCTCAGCATATTCCAAATTAAATGAAAGCAAAGTCCTCAAAACACCATTCTTCAATTTATCTCTGACTTTGGGATAATTAGGCAAACTGCCAAAGGCTTTTCTTGGCAACAGTTCAGGAACAGAAGACACTGACAAGAAAGAAATGTATCCAAACACGAAGCAAATCTCTCAACTATTGTTTTCCAGCAAAGAGCCCAAGAGCCGTTGCTGCTCTTTTAAGCCTTATGGGAGGGGCCAATCATCTCTTGGCCTTACTCCTAGGTCGTCCTCTCTGCTTTATCTGCTCCTGCCTTCTGGCAGCTCTTCTCATGCGTGCACTAGGAAAAGGCTCCTACTGTTCCTCTGCCTCTCTACTATCAGCCTCTGGAGGCTCCGAAGTCCACGCCTCACTCCCCGATGGCCCTGGCCCCATCTCTGCCTCCGACGCAGAGCCCTCATCCGGGCCTTCCCCAGCCTCCAGGACTGGCCCATGTTCTTCCTCGGCCTCATCGATGTCCGACTCCGCTGCCAGCTCCGCAGGTTGCTGGCGGACCACAACAGCCAGCACACAAAGACACACATACGTACACCCCACTCCCCACACCACGTTGAAGCATCCAAGCCCTCGTGCTTCACTTTGCTGAAGGGGGCACAGTCATCCGCAAGCAACCCGAATGCCAATCGTGACTTGCCTACCAGCTTGCCACTTTGGGGAATTTTTAAAGGCTCCTTTGCTTTCAAACAGCGGCGTGAAAATTGATTCCAGAAATGACCTGTGGATAAAATTTCTGCTCTCGTATCTGCCAACGGCTTTCCAAATTGCCTTGAAAGAAAGAAAGAAAGAAAGAAAGAAGAAAAACACTGCCAAGAACTGAAGTTTTATACCACAGTTCCAGAACCCTGGAGAGTGCCAATCTGCTTTTTTGGCAGAAATGAATGGACTTTCCTGTGAAATGTTTCTTTTGCTGGGGGCTTATATGCTATTGGCACAGGAGCAAGTGGGGGGGGAGTCCCTTTTCCATGTCAGCTCCTGCAATTTTAGGCTCCTGCAGGAAGGGGACTGCCTCCCCCCACCCCCTGTTTGAATTCAGCTCAGATCCGGCTGTAATCTTGAGGGTGACTGTAGCATGGCTGAAGCCACTCACTGCGACAACAATTTCTCCCCCGTCGTAACTTCGGCTTTCATGATCTGCAAGAGAGCGAGCCTTGCAACGTTTCTGAAGTTTTCATTCCGCATGAAACATCTCCATCGTCATCATCATCTCCTCTGCCTTTCCTCCTCCTCTTCCTCTCCTTCCTTTTCTTTCTCCTTCTCCAATCCTCCTCTTCCTCCACTATTTTCCTTCTCCTGCTCCACTCCTCCTTCTCCTCGACTTCCCTTCTCCTTCTTCAATCTTCCTCCTCCACTTCTCTCCTTCTCTTCCTCCTTCTTCTCCTTCTCCTCCTCTTCCCCCTCTTCCTTCTCTTTCTCCTTCTCCTCCTAACTCTGCTCCACTTCTCCTTCCCCTTCTCTTCCTCCTTTTTCTTTCCTTTCTCATTCTCCAAGCCTCCTCCTTCTTAACTTTCCTCCTCCTCCTCTTCCTCCTCTCCTTCTCCTCTTCCTCTTTTTCCTTCTCTTTTTCCTTCTCCAATCCTCCTCCTCCTCTCCTTCCTTCTCTTTCTTCTTCTCCAATCCTCTTTCTCAGCTCTCTTCCTTCTCCTTCTCCTGCTCCAATCCTCCTCCTCGACTTCCCTTCTTTCTTCATTCCTCCTCCTCGTCTCTCCTTCTCTTCCTCCTTTTCCTTCTTTCTCCTTCTCCAATCCTCCTTTTCCTTAACTCCTCCTCCTCCTCTCCTTCTTCTCTTCCTCCTTTTCCTTCTCTTCCTCCTTCTCTTCCTCCTTCTCCAATCCTCATCTTCCTTAACTCTGCTCCTCCTCTCCTTTTTCTCTTCCTCCTTTTCCTTTTCTTTCTCCTCCTCTGATCCTTCTCCTTAACTCTCCTCTTCCTCCTCTCCCTTTCTCCTCCTCCTTTCCATCCTCCTCCTCCTCTTCTACTTCTTCCATGTTTGAGTCAACTGTGGTACTCTCTTGATGCGTTTCCTGTTGAGCATCTTTCTCTCAGTGCTGATTATATAAAGCAAAGCTGTGGTTTCCCTTCAGCTTGTATTAATCTTTCCCTAAAGTCACATAAAAGAAGGCAACACAAATCTGGCTTCTTGGAGCTAAGCAACCCCCAAAACACCACATCCCACTCATACTGTACATTCCATCAAGATGCTCCTTGAAAGAAAACTTTCAAAAGCAAAAAGTAGTTTTATTATCAGCCTGAATGAAATCGAGTAGCGGAAAAGTGTAGGAGGAGGTTTTGTTTGCATTGCACGATGAATTTTTTTTTTTTTTACTTCTATCAAGTAAGTGAAACTCTTGTCCAAATTTGCACACCAACAGGATGCGGCTTAAATTTGCAAAACAAATCATCTGATGCAGGGGTGGGCTCTACTCAGAGTTGGGATTCAGCCAGTTTGCACCACTTTGGGAGAACCGGTTGTGATCTTTCTGAGCAGTTGGGTGAACTGGTTGTTGGAAGAAATCATTAGGGCAGAGAACCGGTTGTTAAATTATTTGAATCCCACCACGGGTTCTACTTAGCTTTACTACCAGTTTGCAATGGGAGCGTGCGTGCCCTCTTCTGCGCATGTGCAGATCACTGGTGATCACATCGTGGCGGTGGGCGGAGCTTCCTGCCGCTTTTACTACTGGTTCTATGGAACCGGACTGAACCGGGGGCAACCCACCACTGATCTGATGTAAGGGAACCTTCGAAGACTGGAAAGGAGATTTCAAATATTTCCAAATATTTCCAAAGTATCAAATTAAGAGCAAATTAAGGGAGATTTCAGGCTGATTTGCCCAAAGAGCTGTTGGCCCTGCAGTTCCATAATCTGCGAGAAAGAAGTTGAGATGATTTAACAGGTAATTTACAGGGAAAAAGAGCCACGGTGGCGCAGTGGTTAGAGTGCAGTACTGCAGGCTACTTCTGCTGATCACCGGCTGCCTGCAATTTGGCAGTTCAAATCTCACCAGGCTCAAGGTTGACTCAGCCTTCCATCCTTCCAAGGTTGGTAAAATGAGGACCCAGATTGTTGGGGGTCATAGGCTGACTCTGTAAAACCACTTAGAGAGGGCTGTAAAGCACTATGAAGCGGTATGTAAACCTAAATGCTATTGCTACTAATCCTCGATTTACGACCAATTTGACCCCAAAATTTCTGTCACTAAGCGAGACAGTCTTAAAGTGAATTTTGCCCCATTTTACCACCTTTCTTGCCACAGTTGTTAAAAGCAAATCACTGTCATTATTAATTTAGTAACACTGGCTTAAGTGTGAAGCGACTCTGGCTTCCCCATTGACTTTGGTTGTCAGAAAGTCACAAAAGGGGATCACATGACCACAGGACATTCCAGCCATCATAAATATGAATCAACTGCCAAGCGTCTGAATTTTGATCACGTGCAGATGCTGCAATGGTCATAAGTGTGAAAAACATTCATAAGTCACTCTTTTCAGTGCCATTGTAACTTTGAATGGTCACTAAAGGAACTGTTGTAAGTCAAGGATCACCTGGAGTGAGGTCTTGCCTTAATATCTCCCAAATGTGAGGTACTAATACCACTTACTAAAGCCTTAGTTAGACCACAGCTAGAGTCCTGCATCCAGTTTTGGTCACCACACTATAAAAAAGATCTTGAGACTCTGGAAAGAGTGCAGAGAAGAGCAACCAGGATGATGAGGGGACTGGAGGCTAAAACATAGGATGAACGGTTGCAGGAACTGGGAATGGCTAGTCTAGTGAAGAGAAGGACCAGGGGAGACATGATAGCAGCCTTCCAATATTTGAGGGGCTGCCACAGAGAAGAGGGGAACAAGCTATTCCCCAAGGCACCGGAAGGCCGGACAAGGAATAATGGATGGAAACTGACCAAGGAGAGATTCAACCTAGAAATAAGAAGGGATTTTCTGACAGTGAGAACAATCAACCGATGGAACAGAAGTTGCCTTCAAAAGTTGTGGGAGCTTCATCACTGGAGGCTTTCAAGAAGAGACTGGACTGCCATCTGTCAGAAATAGTTACTGTATTTTTCAGAGTATAAGACGCTCCGGACTATAAGACGCACCTACCTTTTTTGGTGAGGAAAACAAGAAAAAGAATCTGCCTCCCAGCAATTTTGCCTGGTTGCAGCAAACAGCAAACAGCCTGCTTTACTATCATTTTCGTTTTCAGCATAGCTTGATTAGCACAAGAAAAAAAAAATCTGCTCCAGCAATTTACCTCCTTGCAGCAAGCAGTAGAGGCCCGAACAAAACAGCTGAGAGCAAAACAGCTGAGAGTCGGGAGGGCTGATCCAATCAACTTGTCTAATTAGACTGTGCTGAAGCTGAAAGGAGCTGTTTCTTCTTGCTGCTTGCTGCAAGGAGGTAAATTTCTGGGAGGCAAAGGCCAAAGGGTGGGGGCCAGTGGGTGGGCGGGGCTACATTTGGTGTATAAGATGCACCTAAATTTTCACCACCTTTTAGGAGCTCCTGCTTGAGTGGGGGGTTGGACTATATGACCTACAAGATCCCTTCCAACTCTGTTAATCTGTTAAATAAAAAGGGCCTGGTAGCTCAGCAGACTGATAGCATTGTGATTAACACCAGCTGTCTGCAATTACTATAAGTTTGAATCTCACCAGGCTCAAGGTTGACTCAGCCTTCCATCCTTTCTAAAGTAGGTAAATTGAGGACCCAGTTGTGGGGGCAATAAGCTGACTTTGTATAAAATATACAAAAGTATGAAGGCTATTGCTTAACGCATTGTAAGCAGCCCTGAGTCTCTGGAGAAGGGCAGCATATAAATCAAATTTTTAAAAAATATATGATGTCTTCTGTTTGCCTTTTCAATTTTCGGGATTCTCCATTTGAATCTCTATTTTCTTGGCCGTAAACCTGATGATTTAGACTCCGGGTGAGTTTTATATCCTAGAATGATGCATTTCTGTTTTGTGATTTTGCCCGTGATGATGCCAGGAAGTGAAGTGAGGACAGGACATGACTTGAAGCGCCTGGCACCCTAGCCTGTCCATCTGGCGAAAGCTAGGATCGGTTTACAGTTCATTTAACCATGTTTTTTTTAAAGTTAAATCATTGGTCAGGCTGTTGGTAACATGCTGGAAAGTAAGGTAACTGCCTCAGTTGGAATCATACAGTAATGGCCAAAATTGTGGAAACCTTTTGGGAAAACTGTATTTTTGAGGTTTGATGGCTAATAACACCGCTTTTTTTGTTTTTGGATCCTCAAACATAGAAATGGAATGTATGATATAAAATAATAAAAAAAAATTCAAAAAAAAATTACGACCAACCTCTGTGGGCGTGTCTACAACTCCGTTTAAAAGTTCAGACAGCTGCCTCCTCTTATGGTGGCATAACCACATCTCAGGAACTATGCAGCCGGTCTGCATTTTTTATATAAATTTATAAATTTTATAATTACATACCTTATAATTTAATTGAAATTTAAATTAAATTTCTAATTTATAGGCCATCCCCCTTACCTGAAGGTAACTCTGGGCAGCTTACAATCATTAAAAATAAAATAAAACTGTATCAATAAAAAAAAAGTTTTTTGTTTATTTGAGTCAGAAGCATCACAATTAAAAACATAAATAAATTGATACAAAATTAAAAACACTACATCCCAATTTAAGATGGGGAAATGCGGAGCAGGATGGGGAGGGAGCATCCTGCCATCACGGGGCCTTGATTTTATGACAGTTTTGGCAAAAAAACAGCATTTACTTCCGTTTTGATTTTTTTTTGGCAAAACTTGACCAAAGTGAACTCTTGGTTCGTTTAATGACCACGGTGTTTGCTTAATAACCTTTGCAAAAAAAACCAAAAAGGTAGTAAAATCAGATCGATCACACAGGTGACCTGTTATACAATTTTCACAACCTGCAGCTGTGATGGGCACCTTCAATTAAAATGACCACGTTTGAAAAATACTGTTCTAGATTTTATTTTAATGCTTGTTTGGTCTTAACAGATTTTTATTTTTGTTTGGAGTGAGTGGCGAGCCTGGAAAATTGCAGAAAAGTATGAGAAAGGGATTGCTCGTAAGTAAAAGATGGTGGCTTATCAATTTCCTGAGCCATTTTGTACCATGAAGTACGTAAGTTTCCACCCCAAAATATCTTCCATGCTGACACTCATGTTCTCTAAAACCTGGAAATGTTGTGATATTTTACTGCCTTTAAGCCAAGTCAGAAACAGACCAGAGAGTGCCCCCTACTGGTGAAGTAAATTATTTTACATTAAATGCAAAAAGGAAAAGAAAGAAAGAAAGAAAGAAAGAAAGAAAGAAAGAAAGAAAGAAAGAAAGAAAGAAAGAAAGAAAGAAAGAAAGAAAAGGAAAAGAGGAATGTGAGACAAAATTCAACTCAAGACGATATGGTGAGAATGTATGTCCTGTAGTTCGGGCCATGAGATTGAGAGATCAAAGACAGAATACTGGAGTCTTCAAACCATGGTCTAAGCTTAACAAGTTGCATGAACTAGTTCTGGATTTGGTAAACTCTGATATAGCTTGATAAGAACACAGATCATGACCTGCTAAATAGGAACTCTGGCTCATCTAGTCCAACACTCTATTCTCATAGTGGCTTGCCAGCTGTGGAAGGAATAACAGAATAGTAGTATAACAGGAAGGGCCCTTGGAGGTCATCTATTCCAACCCCCTGCTCAGGCAGAAGACCCTATACCAGGGGTCGGCAGCCTTAAACACTCAAAGAGCCACAAAGGTCCTAACCGGAAGGCTCTCCTTCAATTCAATCACCAAACAATGTCGACTGGCGGCCCCCAGGGGGAGAGCCTTCTCTGTGGGGGCACCTGCCATCTGGAACAAGCTCCCCCCGGAGATACGGAGGATCCAAGACTTACGCATCTTCCGCCGCGCCCTAAAAACGTTTTTATTCCAACAGGCTGGTCTGGCCTAACTCTCCCTTTTAAATTGGCTTTTAAATTGGGTTTTAAATCTCTTTTATATAAATTGGATGTTTTAATCTTTGAGCCTAAATTATTTAATCTGTTTTTTAATAGTTTTTAACTTTTGTATGTCTTTGTATTTTATTTATGGCTGTTCACCACCCTGAGTCCTTCGGGAGTAGGGCGATATACAAATATGAAAAATAAATAAATAAATAAATAAATTCTGGTTGAAGGTTCCCCCACCATAGAGTCTCCTCCTAGTGCGGTGTCTTTTTTCCTCTATCTGTCCTAACCAAAAGCCCTACCAATTGTGTTGCCGACTGGCGACAGAGAGCCGCAGTAGAGGGATGAAAGAGCCACATGCAGCTCCAGAGCCTCAGGTTGCTGACCCCTGCCCTATACCATTTCAGACAAGTGGCAGTCCAATGTCTTTTTAAAAGCCTCCAGTGATGAAGCACCCACAACGTCTGAAGGCAACTCCTGTTCCACTGGCTTGTTGCTCTCACGGTCAGAAAATTTCTCCTTCTGTCTAGGTTGCTTCTGTTCTTGATTAGCTTCCATCCATTGCTTCCTGTCTTGCCTTCTGCTGCCATCAGAGTGTAGGAGATGACCAGACTGGGCACAAGGGTAGGGTCAAATTTATCATCAGCTGGAGTCACTACATCCATGATGGCGAACCTATGGCACACGTGCCACAGGTGGCACGTGGAGCCATATCTGTGGGCACACAAGCGTTGCCCCAGCTCAGTTCCAGTGTGCATGCATGTGCCAGCAAACTGATTTTCGGGCCTTCCGGGCCCACTGGAAGTCGAGAAATGGGCCACTTCTGGCCTCCGGAGGGCCTCCGGGGGTGTGGGGAAGGCCGTTTTCACTCACCCCAGGCTCTGAGAAAGCCTCTGGAGCCTGGAGAAGGCAAAAAATGGCCCATCGGAAGTTGGAAAATGAGTCATTTCTGGCCTCCGGAGGGCCTTCATGAGGGTGGGGGAGGCCGTTTTCACCCACCCCAGATTCCAAGAAAGTCTCTGGAGCCTGGGGAGAGTGAAAAACAGGCCTACCAGGCCCACCAGTAACCTTTTTACTGTCGTGTGCCAAAAGCGGGGGGAGTGGGGGGGGGGTTTGCACACCAAGGCAACCTGAGAGCTCCGAGGGAGAAGAGAAGTGGTGGGTTGCTCCCGGTTCGGCCTGGTTCGGGCGAGCCAGTAATTGTGATGATGTGACATCAGCGAACCGGTTCTATATGACTGTGAGCTGGGCCCTCCCGCCCGCCTCCGTGTTATACCTACCTTTATTTGTCGTTTTTTTAGCCCAGCTGATAGGTGCGGCTGGGTGGATTGCTGTGCCTCAGCTGGGCAGAAATCTAATGCGCTTGCACAGAAATCTAATGCAAAGCGCGTGCGCAAAGAGAATCTGTGGTAACACCAGTTGGAATCCACCCCTGGAGAAAAGGGAATGGAGCTGGCACAGAGAGGGACAGAGGCAAAGCCTGGGCCGTCCGTCTGCCTTCAGATGGAGAGTCAACAGCCCCCAGGTCTGGAAGTGGCTGATGAGGAAGAGGAGGAATAGCTGGGTCCAGGGCCTGACATGCGGATGTGAAGACAGAGGAGAGGAGAGCAGTGGAAATCTATGGGCCGGTCCTTGGGACAGAAGAGCCACCACTGCTAGCAAAGCCCCACCCTAGCTCTGGGGATAAAAGGCAGGAGGCGGAGATGAGTAGGTGTGTCAGACAACTATTCATCTTCTGGCCAGACAGACTTGTTAGCCTGTGAGAGAAACTTTTTGCCGGGCCTGTCGGCATTCTTAATAAAGGAATCTTTTGAATTCACGTCAGACGGTTTGTCGTGTTTGGGGACCTGAGTCAGAACATAAATCCGTTTTTTTCTTTCCTTGATTTACAGAATACTTTCAGCCTTTTCACTGCCCATCTCTCTTACAATCAATCCTCCTGACTTCCTCATTGCACAAATGTGGGCAGGTCAACACAAACATACACACACACACACACACACACACAGACACACACACACAGACACACACACACACACACACACACACAGAGAGAGAGAGAGAGAGAGAGAGAGAGAGAGAGAGAGAGAGAATCACAGGCTTGACAGCGCATCACGCTGATAACGAACCAATGTTCTGCTACTTTTGCTTGTCCCCACCGTTAAGGCTCACGTCACTTAAAGCCTTTCATTGCAGAGTTAATGCAAGACTTAATGAACAGCATAATTACAAATGCGTTTCATGTTTCATGATTTGTCAGAGGGCCCTGAAGCCAAGGGAAGGGTTCATGAAGAGATCTAAAAATATCACTGTCATTGGAGCAGTGGTTTAAATGTAAAATGTGTTACTACCGGTTCTGTGGGCGTGGCTTGGTGGGGGTGGGGGTGGTAATGTGAGTGGGTGGGCATGGCCAACTTTTTTTTTTTTTTTTAAGTTTTAAAACCAATTTTTCTACAACCTCTTCGGCTGAAGAGGTTTGCACAGCTGCTGGACCCCATGGCCTTGAACTTCTCTTAGAGAGGTTTGTTATGGCTATCTCTACTTCACCCATGCAATTCCCCACTCCCAACTTCCCACGGTATGATTGTGGCAGGCCTGGATCCTCAAGGCCAACAGGTAATATGGCTGCTAGGCGTGACATTCTAGAATTCAATCCAGAATTGGTTGTATTTACCCAATATTTTAAGGAATTAATCCCTAAACCTGGATTCTCACAACGCATTGAGGTATGTACAGTATTAACCATGGTGACTCCATGCAAAACACAGCAACTTACAAAAAAGCCAACAATTCCTTTGTGAAGCCATCAATGAGCAGAATTCAGAACCACGGAAAGCTCCCACCATGGTTTTACTAGCTAAACTGGGGAGAAAAACCACACCCCAGCGTGTATGTTTGAGAAACCATGTTTGCATGATACTGGCTTTGCTAAATTAACCATGGTTCTCTCAGATGACTTGCTTTTCAAAGTTAGCAAAATGCACAGATTCGTGTGCCCTACAAATTAGCTTTGCAAAACATACTTATTTCTGGTTATGTCAGGGGTCAGCAACCTGCGGCTCTGGAGCCGCATGTGGCTCTTTCACCCCTCTGCTGCGGGTCCTTGTCACTCAAAATATGCGTCACAACCACCAATGTGCGACACCCGACGACATGCAATTTATTGAGCTTTTCAACCCCCGGTAGGCCAACCATGGATAAATCCAAGAAAAGAAAAGTTTCAGAAGAAAACAGAACGTTTAATTCAACTACATATGCTAGTTTTGTGGCTGCTCAAGAAATAGTCAGGTGTTGGAAGGGTTTTGTGGCTCCTGGTGTTTTTTTTTTTCTGTGGGAAATGGGTCCAAATGGCTCTTGGAGTGTTTAAGATTGCACACCCCTGGGTTATGTGAATGCAGACAAATCTTTCAAAAGCCTAGCCAAGCTTGGTTTCCCTATCCTCTATCCTCTGCTTGAGGTCAGCTGAACCGATTCAAACAGCACGTATTTCAGTAACCTTAATTCTTCCATGTGAATGAAGAACTGGAGAAGAACATTCAATGGTGAAAAAAGTCAAGTTCTACAATTTAGGCAAGAAAAACCAAATTGAAATATACCGTGTTTCTCCGAAAATAAGACCCAATCGGAAAATAAGCTCTCCTCCATCTCCACCTCCTCTTCCTCTTCTTCTTCTTCTCCTCCTCTCCTCCTCCTCCTCTTCTCCTCCTCCTCCTCCTCTCCTCCCTCCTCTCCTTCTCCTCCTCCTCCCCTCCTCCTCCACCTCCTCCTCCTCTTCTTCCTCTCCCTCTCCCTCTTCTTCTCCCTCTTCTCTTCCTTCTCCTCCTCCTCTTCTTCTTCTCCTTCTCCCTCTTCTTCTCCCTCTTCTCTTCCTCCTCCTCCTCCTCTTCTTCCTCTCCCTCTCCCTCTTCTTCTCCCTCTTCTCTTCCTTCTCCTCCTCCTCCTCTTCTTCTCCTTCTCCCTCTTCTTCTCCCTCTTCTCTTCCTCCTCCTCCTCCTCTTCTTCCTCTCCCTCTCCCTCTTCTTCTCCCTCTTCTCTTCCTTCTCCTCCTCCTCTTCTCCTTCTCCTTCTCCTCCTCCTCCACCTCCACCTCCTCTTCCTCCTCTTCTCCTCCTCCTCCTCCTCCTCCTCTTATTCTTATTCTTATTAGCATATTCCCACAGGTGCAGGGGATCATTGAACACCACTTTGCATGATCAGCTGTGTCTCCAGGGTGCAGGCCCGTGGCTTGCATGTCTTTGTTGATGGTCTTTTGCCATCTCTGTTTTGGACGCCCACGAGGTCGCCGGCCGTTGACTTCTAGTTGGTAGGCAGTCTTGGCAATGGTGGAAGGTGCTGCTCTCTGGACATGTCCATACCAGCAGAGCTGGCCTTCTCTCATCTTCTCTATAATTGGTGTCACACCCAAAATGTTGTCAAATGGTGTCATTTGTGATGTGGTCAAGAAGGGAGGTGCCTGATATCCAATGGAGCCCTCACATTTCCATGGCATGGAGATAGTTTTCAGCCCCTGTTGTTGCTGCCCAGCATTCAGTGCCATTCAGTGCAACAGAGTGGATGGTTGTCTTATGTTCTGAGCAGAACATTAAGTCTAGAACTCAAAATTCTCCTCTTCAGATGCTTTCCCTAAGCATGACGGAGCCAAAATAGGGAAACTCCCGTTGATGGAACCAAGCATTAGAGGACGTTGTAGCTCTAGACAAACTCTTTTTATGACTCAAAACCAGTAATAAATCACTTGCAAGTAGCTATTTGAACAGGAGAGTAACAAAATCCAAGGTCTTAGCGTTGCCGGTGCAAGAAGAGAGACGGGACTGGAGAGCCATAAAGTAAAGTAAATCTAGATTATGGTTAAAGGATAACAGATCCGATTGCCGTTCTCCACACAGATAGATGCACAAGATAGACTGAACAACAACCAGTTGTGGTTGTTAAGTCAAGGACAAAAGGTAAAAAAGTGTCCCTTGTCCAGTTGCGTTCAACTCTAGGAGGCGATGCTCGTCTCCGTTTCCTAGTCACGGGAGCTACTGTTTTCGGAAGAGACTTCTGTGGTCATGTGTCCAGCATCACTACACACTGAGGCGGGGGTGAAATGTAAAATTTGTTACCACCGGTTCTGTGGGCGTGGCTTGGTATTGGTGGGGGTAATGTGACTGGGTGGGCGTGACCAACTTTTTTTTTTTTTAAACTTTTCAAAGCATTTTTTCTAATGCTTTGAAAAGCCTCTGCTGATCAGGCAACTCAGCTGGGATCGTCAGAGACTTTTCAAAGCATTTTTTTTACCACCTCTTCGGCCAAGAGGTTGCAGGAAAAAATGCTTTGAAAAGCCTCTGACGATCCCAGCTGAGCCACGCGATCATCAGAGGCTTTTTTTTTTTACTTTTAAAAGCATTTTTTCTAATGCTTTGAAAAGCCTCTGCTGATCAGGCAACTCAGCTGGGATCGTCAGAGACTTTTCAAAGCATTTTTTTTACCACCTCTTCGGCCAAGAGGTTGCAGGAAAAAATGCTTTGAAAAGCCTCTGACGATCCCAGCTGAGCCACGCGATCATCAGAGGCTTTTTTTTTTTTACTTTTAAAAGCATTTTTTCTAATGCTTTGAAAAGCCTCTGCTGATCAGGCAACTCAGCTGGGATCATCAGAGAGGCTTTTTAAAAAATGCTCTTCGGCCAAGAGGTTGCAGAAAAAAACACTTTGAAAAGCCTCTGACGATCCCAGCTGAGCCACGCGATCATCAGAGGCTTTTTTTTTTTTTACTTTTAAAAGCATTTTTTCTAATGCTTTGAAAAGCCTCTGCTGATCAGGCAACTCAGCTGGGATCATCAGAGAGGCTTTTTAAAAAATGCTCTTCGGCCAAGAGGTTGCAGAAAAAAACACTTTGAAAAGCCTCTGACGATCCCAGCTGAGTCGCACGATCATCAGAGGGTTTTTTTTTAAAAAACTTTTAAAAGCATTTTTTGGTCGAAGAGGTTGTAGAAAAAGTGCTTTTAAAAGTAAAAAAAAAAAACCTCTGATGATCGTGTGGCTCAGCTGGGCATGGGAGGGGGGGCAGGGATTTTTGCTACTGGTTCTCTGAACCACCCGCCACCATCACTACCGGATCAGGTGATCTGGTTCGAACCGGGAGCATTTCACCGCTGCACGGAGGCACATGGAATGTTGTTACCTTCCCACTGAAGTGGTTCCTAGTAAGACCACATCTGGAATACTGCAACCAATTTTGATCACCGTGGTACAAAAAAGATGTTGTAACAGTAACGGAAGGGACCTTGGAGGTCATCTAGTCCAACCCCCTACTCACGCAGGAGACCCAAATTAGGGATTCGACCCGCCAAACTGCCGACCTTTCTGATCGACAAGCTCAGCATCTTAGCCACTGAGCCACCTAGCCAGGTAAGGTGAGAGTTTGGAAAAAGTTCAGAGAAGAGCAACTAAGATGATCAAAGGCCTGGAGACTAAAACATATGAAGAACGGCTGCAGGATTTGAGCTTGGCTAGTTTAGAGAAAAGAAGAATTAGGGGTGACATGATAGCAGCATTCCAGTATTTGAGGGGCTGCCACAAAGAAGAAAGAGGGGGTGTTAGGATATGGTTTGAGCCTAACTATGTTGTCCAGGTAATATAAGTGTACTGTAACTTTAATCTGTAAATGTATTATGTGACTTTAATGCTGACTCATGCTGTAATTACATAATTACTGGTTGTGAGAGTATTTAAGCAAGGTATTGTAACATGTTCAGTTGCTGCTATGCTATGCTGCCATTGTGTATGAAAATGATGAGATGATGAAGCTGCTATGATAAGCTATCATTGAGAGGAGTTGTTATCTGCTAATCATCGTTTGATGGATCTGCAACCATCATGGTTTGTGAACCAGAGTGAGTTTGTTATTCTAACCAACTACTGTTTGTTGGGTAAGAAGATTCTGTAACTACTGGACTGATTTACTGGCAAAGACTTGGAATTTGTTTAAAGACTATGAGACTGTTTTCTACTATAAAGTAAGCTTTTGATAAACCAGTTTGCATATCTCTTATTCATTGCTCTCAGCAACGTTTCCTTGTGCATTTACTCTGCTGGTTGGTAACACAACACCAATATCCTTAACAGGGGGTCAAATTATTCTCCAAAGCTCCAGAGGGAAGGACAAGAAGCAATGGTTGGAAACCAATCAAGGAGAGAAGCAACCTGGAATTAAGGAGAAACTTCCTAACAGTGAGGACAATTAACCAGTGGAACAGCTTGCCACCAGAAATCGTGGGCACTCCATCACTGGAGGCTTTTAAGAAGAGACTGGACAGAGAAGAACTTCCGGTTTCAGCCAGCTACTCTTCTGGTGCGCATGTGCACGAGACAATCAGCTGGCTGGCGCACATGCTGACGCAAGAAAATGGAAGACCAGCTGTTCTGGTTTCCGGCACTGCCACATGCAAAAAGGCCAGCTGATCATGACACACGCATGTGCGTCAGAAACCCAGAAGAGGAATGGGGGATGCCGTGCGTGCCAGGCAACATGGCTCCGTGTGACACTTCAGGCACGCGTGCCATAGGTTTGCCATCACAGGTCTAGACAGTCACTTATCTGAAATAGTATAGGTTCTCCTGATTGAGCAGGGGGCTAGACTAGAAAACCTCCAAGATCCCTTCCAGATTCTATTCTATTCTATTCTATTCTATTCTATTCTATTCTATTCTATTCTATTCTATTCTATTCTATTCTTTCCTATTCCTATTCTATTCTATTCTATTCTATTCTATTCTATTCTATTCTATTCTATTCTATCTCTATTCTTTCTCTATTCTATTCTATTCTATTCTATTCTAATTCTATTCTATTCTATTCTATTCTATCTCTATTCTTTCTCTATTCTATTCTATTCTATTCTATCTCTATTCTATCTCTATTCTTTCTCTATTCTATTCTATTCTATTCTATTCTATCTCTATTCTATTCTATCTCTATTCTTTCTCTATTCTATTCTATTCTATTCTATTCTATTCTATTCTATTCTATTCTATTCTATTCTATTCCTACCCCTGTCCCTGTCCCTGTCCCTGTCCCTGTTCCTAAAATGTTGGCAGGATCTGAGATAAGGATTGGAGCTCACACCATTGCATGGAGCTCAGGTCTCAAACCTGGACTGCTGGTTTCCCAGCTGACAAGCTCAGCAGCTTTAACCACTGAGCCATTGATCCCACCTAAGTCAAGGACTTGGTTTAAGTCAAGGACTTAGCTTGTCGATCGAAAGGTCGGCAATTCAGCGGTTCGAATCCCTAGTGCCACGTAACGGAGTGAGCTTCCGTTCTTTGTCCCAGCTTCTGCCAACCTAGCAGTTTGAAAGCACATAAAAAATGCAAGTAGAAAAATAGGGGCCACCTTTGGTGGGAAGGTAACAGCATTTGGTGGGTCTTTGGTGTTGAGTCATGCTGGCCACATGACCACGGAGACGTCTTCGGACAGCGCTGGCTCTTCGGCTTTGAAACGGAGATGAGCACCGTCCCCTAGAGTCGGGAACGACTAGCACATATGTCTGAGGGGAACCTTTAAGTCAAGGACTACTTGTCCCATAAGCCATTTAGAAAGTTAACAACCGTGTAAACGGTGCAGCTAAGCCAAAAACCCAAGGAAAGCAGAAGTTCCAAAGAAGAAAGAGTTAATCCATGAAAGAAAGGCACATCCCCGGGTCTCTGAATGTGGATGGTATGCAGAGCTGCGGAGAATTTGACTTGCTAAACAGTGCCTGAAATAGAGGTTCCTGCAGCAAAACAGGCTTTTTATAGCAATTTCTCCATCTGGAGAGCAGTTGCTTCCGTGCAGATGCGATAAAGGCAGCTCTCTCTTGGCATGAGCCAACATCCGGGTGGTGGTGGTGGGGAGGACTTTAAGGCCAGAAGTCTTTTTTGGGGGGAAATAAAAAGGAGGGGGTAATGTGCTTTTTCCTGTGTTTTGAATAGCAAGGTATAATGCGCCAAAGTGAAGCGTTTCGCAACAGAATTAAGGGTGATGGACTCCCCGGCCCCAGGGGGCACTTCTGGATAGCGGAGGACAGAAAATCAAATAATTGACAATGCATTTGGTGATGCTTTTCCAGGTCATTTTGAAAGGTATCGATTTCCCATCCATCTTCTAAATAATTGGATGGATGAAAGGAAAGCCAAAAGAAGCTTCCACATAGCCAAACCTCTACAGCAGGGGTCAGCAACCTGCAGCTCTGGAGCTGCATGTGGCTCTTTGATCCCTCTGCTGCGGCTCCCTGTCGCTCAAAATATGCGTCACAACTGCCAAATATGCTTTACAACTGCCAATGTGTGATACCCGCCCGGCACGCAATTTATTGAGCTTTTCGACCCCCAGTAGGCCAACCATGGATAAATCCAAGAAAAGCAAATGTTTCAGAAGAAAACAGAACGTTTAATTCAACTACATTTGCTAGTTCTCTGGCCGCTCAGGAAATAGTCAGGCACGGGAAGGGTTTTGTGGCTCCCGGTGTTTTCTTTTCTGTGGGAAATGGGTCCAAATGGCTCTTTGAGTGTTTAAGGTTGCCGATCCCTGATCTACAGTATGTTTATTCCGCTTCTTCCATTCCATACTAATTCTTATTCTTATTCTTATTCTTATTCTTATTCTTATTCAAGAGGCAACTGGACTTTCTGGTTTTCCTTTGAAGACATTTCGCTTCTCACGCCAGAAGCTTCTTCAACTCTGACTGGATGGTGGGAAATGGAGGGATCTCAAACACACTTACGAAACAGATATTGTGAAAAATGTTCCATGCAGAAGGGCGTGCCTCCAGCTTCACTGTATTTCTTTTCCCGGGCGTTTTAAGGAACATGGCATTCCACGAAGCTTACGCTAGTAGGTAGCTGGCTGAAAAACCCATGTATTGTGAGGCAAGATGGATATCCAGTGGTACATTTGTTATTCCGAAGAAAATTCCAATTTTCAGAGCTGAGCTGAGCTGAGCCACAGAGGTAGAAGAAAGATTCGTGGATAAACAAACGAAGCATTAGGCTCAGCCTGGTTCCCAAGCAACGGATTTGTAGATGAAGCAGAAAAAACACCGGATACTGTGACAGGGAAGGAAGGACGCAGCTACTCGGTGTCTCAATGTGTTGTGTGAATCTACCAGTGTGTGTTATGCTTTCAGGTTTCCTTGTTGGGCATTAGTTATGGGTTTGAAGGTATACTTTTTTCCCCTTTGCATTTTATACAAGGGTGGGCTAGGGGTTCTCTACCTGGTTGCTGGGTGGGCATGGCCATGGTGGGCGTGGCCTAGTTGGACACCTGCGTCACGCCAGGGGGGCGTTTTTGCCCTCCCCAGGCTCCGGAGGCTTTCCTCGAGCCTCCGGGAGGACAAAAAGAGCAGTGGTGGGTTTCAAAAATTTTTACTACTGGTTCTATGGGTGTGGCTTGGTAGGTGTGGCTTGGTGGGCGTGGCAGGGGAAGGATACTGTAAAATCTCCATTCCCACCCCACTCCGGGGGAAGGATACTGCAAAATCCCCATTTCCTCCCAATCAGCTGGGACTCGGGAAGCAGAAAATAGATGGGGGCGGGGCCAGTCAGAGGTGGTATATACCAATTCTCCAAACTACTCAACATTTCTGTCCTTTCTGTCACCAATACGGAGTTTTGTTCAGCAGATATATTCTCATTGTGCTCAGAGAGAGAAATATCTGCCTCTACCTAGGATCAAACTCACAGCTTCCTGATTGTGAGGCGAGAGCTCCCACTCTAGGCCACTGCACCACTCCTTGACTTATGACAATGGGGACCAGAATTTTCATTGCTAAGCAAGTTGGTTGTTAAGGAGTCACGCCCAATTTTATCACCTTTTTTTTTTGCTATGGTTGTTAAGTGAATCATTTTAGTTGTAAAGTGAAATTATGCAGTCATTAAGCAAATCCAGCTCCCCGGATTTGCTTATCAAGTTGTCAGCAGGGGAAGGATACTGTAAAATCTCCATTCCCACCCCACTCCGGGGGAAGGATCCTGCAAAATCCCCATTTCTTCTCAATCAGCTGGGACTTGGGAGGCAGAGAATAGATGGGGGTGGGGCCAGTCAGAATTTTTACTACCGGTTCTCCGAACTACTCAAAATTTCCACTACCAGTTCTCCAGAACTGGTCAGAACCTGCTGAAACCCACCTCTGAAAAAGAGCCTCCCCAGGCTCCAGAGGCCCTCTGGAGGCTGGAAATGGGCCCGTTTCCAGCCTTCCTGACCTTCCAGTAGGCCCGTTTTTCACCCTCCCTAAGCCTCCACACACATCCTGCACTTACCTGCATCCAAAACAGGCCACGTGGGGACTCCTGGTAGGGGAGGGGCGGGTGGGGTGGCCGTGGCCAGCCAGAAGTGGGATTTAGGCGTTCTTTGAACTGCACAGAATCTTAGCTAGAGGTTCTCCCGAACCCCTGCGATCCCCCAGCAGCCCACCCCTGGTCTTATATACAGGTAGTCCTCGACTTACGACCACAACGGAGCCCGAAATTTCTGTTCTTAAGCGAGACATTTGTTAAGTGAGTTTTGCCCCATTTTATGACCTTTCTTTTTTTTGTTTTTTGATTTGATTTATATGCCGCCCTTCTCCGGAGACTCAGGACAGCTTACAGTGCGTTAAGCAATAGCCTTCATACTTTTGTATATTTTATACAAAGTCAGCTTATTGCCCCCACAATCTGGGTCCTCATTTTACCTACTTTAGAAAGGATGGAAGGCTGAGTCAACCTTTGTTCTTGCCACATTTGTTAAGCGAATCACTGCAGTTGATGTTAGTTACCCGGTTGTTAAGTGAACCTGTTTCTCCCCCCCACCACCACCACGCACCTGCATTGGCTTTGCTTGTCCAAAGGTCGCAAAAGGGAATCACACATGATCTTGGGGCACAGCAACAGTCATAAATATGACACGGTTGCCAAGCGTTTGAATTTTGATCCCATGGTCATGGAATGGTCGTAACTGTGAAAAACGGTCGTAAGTCACACTTCTCAGTGCCGTTGTTGTAACTTTAGAACTGAGAATAACTTTATTGTCACTTTTGAACGTACACTAATATATTTAAACGAAATTTCATTGCATGCAGCTCTCAAAGGGTCACCACCTCCAATATACACTACATAAACATGACAACGGTCACTAAACAAGCTGTTGTAAGTCGAGGACTACCTGTATTGCAAAATTCTTTAGCTGGAGTCAAAGAGGCATTCTCTCTTTCACACACACACACTGCCACACCTCCTTTGGCCAGGAAAGGAATCAGTTGCTTGCGAGACCAACCCCTTCCTGCAAACCCGTTTGCTACTATACATTTTTGAGCGATGCATCGTCAGACTGAAGAAATACCGGCACTCCCAGCTTCTGTTTCATTTTTGCAAGGGGTGTGTGTGTGTGTGGTGGTGGGGAATGAAAGGGAAAATGTAGAGTAAGAGACGCCTTTGGTGTACACTAGAGAATTGGATTCCTTCCCTGTGCCGTTCTGGAACACGGAGTTCGCCAAAAGGAAAAACCGGTCTCAAACCACCGGTAACCATGGAGATCTTTTGTGCACACTTGTTACAAGAATGTGGAGAGCATACCATCCAGGGTGCGAGAAGCCTCTCTTTCCATTTGCACTAAATCTGGGATGCAATCAAATGCCCAATGAATGGTTCGTTTGTTCTGGCTGCCATTTTAGGCTGATGCAAACTTTTAAGAATGACCAGAACTTCCCTTCAGAGAAGATAGGCGGTTTGAGATCAGGGTGTGTGTGTGTGTGTGTGTGTGTGTGTGTGTGTGTGACTAAACGCCAAAGGCGCACGGAACGCTGTTACCTTCCCACCAAAGGTGATCCCTATTTTTCTACTTGCATTTTTTTTCGAACTGCTAGGTTGGCAGAAGCTGGGACAAATAACGGGAGCTCACCCTGTTAGGCGTCACTAGGGATTCGAACCGCTGAACTGCCGACCTTTCGATCGACAAGCTCAGCGTCTTAGCCACTGAGCCACCGTTATAATAATAAGTACACTTATTATGTACCATAATAAGGTACATAATGATAATAGGGAGACGAATCCAAGCAAAAAATTTGCCAAAATGAATGCTGTAGAAAAAGAAACCCTGCCACCAATTGTCCGGAAAATACAATGGCATAAATCGACCCAGTGCAATCACGTATAATGGAACTGCCTTGCTTAGTAATGGAGTTGCCTGTCCCAACGGCTACCGTTAAATGAGGACTACCTTAATGTAAATAGGTCATGCTGTTCATACAATTCATCATTCAATAGCTATGATTGCAACAGTTCTGGGCTGGCACGGCAGTTGCAACCAATCGCAAACTCTTATCAACTTGGCCGGACTGCTGGAATGTTGTAACTAGACCCAGATTATTCACCAGTATATTTGCAATAAGGGACATTCCTTGGCTGCTGATCAAACCACATACTTAGCTTGCCATTTCTCAAGTGAAACCTGGAACCGGTGCAATGCTTTAGTCTTTCCCTTCAGCATTACAATATCTTGGCATCATGAATATACCATTTCTAAAGGATGGTAGAGCATGGATCACCCATATCAGGCTTAACAATCATAGGCAACCAGGGATCGCGTACTTACTAAGAGAACCAAATGGTTGATATTAGGCAAAGTTAATCAGTGGTCAGATGGTCAAGAAAGAATAATGAAATACAGGTAGTCCTTGTCTTATGACAATCACTTCTTTTAATGACCCCATAATCCCCTGCGGGGTGGAATCTGGGCAACTGAATGGTGTTTCCTGGCCAGATGCCTTTCCTGTCACCAATACGGAGTTTTGTTCAGCAGATATATTCTCATTGTGCCCAGAGAGGGAAATATCTGCCTCTACCTAGGATCGAACTCACAGCTTCCTGACTGTGAGGCGAGAGCTCCCACTTTAGGCCACTGCACCACTCCTTGACTTATGACAATGGGGACCAGAATTTCCATTGCTAAGCAAGTTGGTTGTTAAAGGAGTCACGCCCAATTTTATCACCCTTTTGTTTTTTGGCCATGGTTGTTAAATGAATCATTTTAATTTAAAGTGAAATTATGCAGTCATTAAGCAAATCCAGCTCCCCGGATTTGCTTATCAAGATGTCAGCAGCTGGCTCAAAAGTCGCAAATAGATCACATGATCTGGGTTGCTGCAACCGTCATAAATACATGCTATTTATGCACCTGAATATCGATCACATGACTGTGGGGGAAAATGCTATAATGGCCGTAAGTGCGAGGACCGATTGTCACTATTTTTCAGTGCTATTGTACAGTCACTAACCCAATGGTTGTTAAGTTGAGGACTGCCTGCAGCGGTGGAGTCTTTGGTGCACTTTGAGGTTGGTTGCTTGCTTGCAGATGTTTCATGACCCAACTAGGTAAAATCATCAATTTTCAGGCCTGAGTTAACAGATATTTTCTTGCATTGGAATGAAATAGTTTCCAAGAGAAATTGTGAAGAGAGGAAAATTGACGCCAGTCTTCACCAGGGTATATTGAATGGCAGAAACAAATTATTTTGCAGATTAAAAATGTTTGTTCTTGACTATTCAATAAAATATTTTATTTTTTGTGGTATGGGATCAGCACTTTGGGTTTGGCAAGCATGCTTAGTGATCTTAGAAAAAGCTACTAGCCAGGTTCACCTATCGTGCTAATGCTATCTTTGGTTTAGCATGCGGTATGAACCAGTGATGGGTTTCAAAATTTTTTACTATCGGTTCTGTGGGTGTGGCTTGGTGGGCATGGCATGGCTTGATGGGCGTGGCTTGGTGGGAATGGCAGGGGAAGGATACTGTAAAATCTCCATTCCCTCCCCAATCCAGGGGAAGGTTACTGCAAAATCCCCATTTCCTCCCAATCAGCTGGGACTTGGGAGGCAGAGAATAGATGTGGGCGGGGCCAGTCAGAGGTGGTATTTACCGGTTCTCCGAACTACTCAAAATTTCTGCTACCGGTTCTCCAGAACTGGTCAGAACCTGCTGAAACCCACCACCGGTATGAACTGAATCAAGTAGTTCATTCAATAAACTCTGGTTAAAATAGGCCAGGCACTGTCAATCAGACTCAATCCGTTCATCACCCATCCCAACGATTCGTGTGAAGAGTGTTACACCTATATATATGTTTACTGTATGCTTTAGAAATCTATAAGAGGAATGTCCAACCTTGGCAACTTGAAGACTTGTGGACTTCAACTCCCAGAATTCCCCATCCAGCATGGGAGTTGAAGGTTGGACACTTCTGGTCTATAAAGAAGTTTGATTGACTGGGAAAAGGGCTGTTAGCTTTCAACTATGCTGAAAATCCAGCCACTTTATTGCTTATTAGCGCAACTGAAAAGATCTAAATATTCAAGAATTAAACCACTCCATAATACATACATATATGAGTCCATAATGTATGGCTCATAATTCCTTCATCTGCTGCTTATCTGAGATCCTAAATTAGTTGCAAGCTCAGTACAACTAATACAAAGTAAGTCTCCTTGGATTTAAAGCTATGTTCTTGACAACTTCATGCACATGTTGTTTTCTTGACAACGCAACAGTTGAGGTTTGGCCTTGTCTTCTTCTGGGATGTTTTGTGACTTCCCAGCTTTGTCAAACTACAGGGCTGTCAAACTCCCAGCTACGGGCCAGACGCATCACACCAGTGGTGAAATCTAAATTTTTTTACTACTGGTTCTGTGGGTGTGCCTTGGTGGGGATGGTATGGCTTGATGGGCGTGGCTTGGTGGGCGTGGCAGGGGAAGGATGCTCCAAAATCTCCATTCCCACCCCACTCTGGGGCCAGCCAGAGGTGGTATTTGCTGGTTCTCCAAACTGCTCAAAATTTCCACTACCGGTTCTCCAGAACCTGTCGGAACCTGCTGGATTTCACCCCTGCATCACACGCTGGCCATGCCCATGCCCTGTTTAGAGAAGGGGGCAGGGAATCCTGATACGTCATGTGACACCACCAAGATGATGTGAGTTTGATACCCGTGGTCTATTGCCTTGGGACTTTCCAGTGGTCTACCGCAAAGTTTAATTAATTAAATTTAATTAATTAAATTTATATGCCGCCCCTCTCCAAAGACTCAGGGCGGCTAAGTTACTAACAAGCTAAGGTTGAGATCATCCAAGGCCAGGATGGTGTTAAGTGCCTATTGGTGTTTTATTATCTTTATTACAATCTTAATAAAGGATGTGGTGGCTCAGTGGCTAAGACGCTGAGCTTGATCGAAAGGTCGGCAGTTCAGCAGTTCGAATCTCGAGTGCCGCCTAACGGGGTGAGCTCCCATTCCTTGTCCCAGCTTCTGCCAACCTAGCAGTTCGAAAGCACGTAATAAAAAATGCAAGTAGAAAAATAGGGACCACCTTTGGTGGGAAGGGAACAGCGTTCCATGCGTCTTTGGCGTTGAGTCATGCCGGCCACGTGACCACAGAGACGTCTTCGGACAGTGGGAATGACTGGCATATATGTGCGAGGGGATCCTTTACCTTTAGTATAGGTAAGTATAGATATAAGTACTTATGTATGGTAGGCTGGTCTTCATTCATTTTTATGTTGCATTTCAGTTTAGCATGTTGTATGAACTCTGCCCTCAGTTTGTATACCGAGGACTTTGGCTTAGCTCATAGTGTGAATTGGATCCACCGGATGTTTGCATTTCAACCTTGATTGATGATCTCAAGGAAACTTGGCTAGTGGTGTAGAGGAGTACAGAGATTATGGAGACATATTTTAGTAAAACGTGAGCTCAGTCTGGGGATACTGAGGAAGGATTTTAAGACTGCTCTACTTTTGCTTTCTAAGAGTGAGGGAAGGGAAAATACTATCTTTCAAAAGACTTCGTCAATAAAAGTAAAATTCTACTATTTCTTCCGGTGTTCATTTCCTGACTTGGCCATCCTGAAGAAAGTAACTTTCTCATACTTTCCTGTTTGCTCAAACTGATCTTTTAACAGATTAACAGAGTTTGAAGGGACCTTAAAGGTCATCTAGTCCAACCCCCTGCACCGCTCAAGCAGGAGACCCTACACCATTTCTGACAAATGGCAGTCCAAACTTTTCTTGAAAGTCTCAAGTGATGAACTATTAAGTGATGTCACTTAATAGTTTAAGACAGTGGTGAAATCCATTTTTTTTTACTACCGGTTCTGTGGGTGTGGCTTGGTGGGCATGGTGTGGCTTGGTAGGCGTGGCAGGGGAAAGATACTGCAAAATCTCCATTCCCACCCCACTCCAGGGGGAAAGATATTGCAAAATCTCCATTCCCATCCCACCCATCCCCATCCCACTCTGGGGCCAGCCAGAGGTGGTATTTGCCGGTTCTCTGAACTACTCAAAATTTCCGCTACCAGTTCTCCAGAACCTGTTGGAACCTGCTGGATTTCATCCCTGGTTTAAGATCATATTGTTCTAACAATCTCCACATTATCTTCTGCAAAGTCATCTGTCTACTCCTCCACATTGCCTAGTCCTAGATGGAGGACTAGGAAGATATCCCACAAATGTAGTCTAAACCAGGGGGTCTCCAACCTTGGCAACTTTAAGCCTGGCGGACTTCAACTCCCAGAATTCCCCAGCCGAGTTGAAGTCCGCCAGGCTTAAAGTTGCCAGGTTTGGAGACTCCTGGTCTAAACTATAAAGAAAAACAATCCCCAAATCCATCGCATAAATCAGGGGTGTCAAACTGGCGACACGCGGGCCTGATGCGTCACACATAGGCCACACCCACCCCAGCTCTGCAAAGGCAAAAAAAATTCGCAATACGTCACATGACATCAACGTGATGCGGCGAATTTGACATCCGTATTGTAAGAAGACAAGGGCAAGCCACCTCCATATTGTTGCCTGCAAAACATGACCATGTTCATAAAGCCCCCGGGAGTTGAATTTGACTGAGATCCTACCTTCACCTTTGTGTCTGCCTATCAGGAGTAGTCCATAGGACAGGTCTTCATGCACGACCAGATTGGGCTAATACTTAGGCAGGACATCACCCGAAATTAACTCACACAATTACCAAGAAAACCACCTAGAAGTATCCAAGTTCAACTTGATGGAGCCTTTCCCTTTTTATTGCCAATTGTGATTTATTCAACAATCCATAATCCAACAAGCCATGTTTTAGCTGGCTGCTTTGTACAGCAATATAAACCCCCCTCCATATTCTGCAGTGATATCTCATATTTCATCTAACTTGTATAAGATATTCTGCTGAAAAGCAAAGAAAACATTCCTATAGGACACATCTGAGGAAAAAATTTGTGTCCTCGGCTCAGTGTCTTCTTTCTGTGGAGGACTCAGCTTCCTCCCCACTCCTGATTTTCCTTCTTTACTCATAATCTTCTCGCTTCTCACAACTAGGGTTTTAAAACAGAAGCTGGAAAGACTATAGCACGCTGGTTTCTCCAAATTCATTTTTAGGCCCTGGATCGAACTTCTAGTCACATCTGAAGGGCTCACATCTAACGAGGGTATAATTCACAGAGGTCTTGTAGTGAATGAAGATAGGGTCAACTCAACTCTTTTGAGGAAATGAGATCAGTCCATTCAACATAACCACAAGTATAAAATAAAACAGGCCAAAATTTAAATCACGTAATTATAAGATTTGAAGTACCATCACCGTCATCACCTCAGATATCTATAACCTCTGCTACTCCTGGAGCCATGCTTCTTGGATCTCAGCATGTCCAGCAGCATAAGCCAAGGTGGTGTCCACACATGCATGTGTGTGTGTGTGAGATGGGTAGAAGAGCCATCTATGCCGGTGTGGTCACAAAAACCATTTTGTAAGAATAGGCGAAGTCCACGATGTAGGCGATCAGGTTGAAGAAGGAGAGGAACGTAATTCCCAAGTCATTGTCCCACACGACACAGCGGCCAGGAGAAATATTACACCGAGGTCTTGGATTGTCCCGAAAGCTGTATAGAGGCCATACGACTACTACAGTAAGATACATGAGAACAGCCAAGATGTTGTAGGCAATGAGAGTCTTCTCCACAGGGATGGGCAAGGAACCAAGGCAACGTCCAATGGTCAGAATGATGATCACCATGGTCAGAATGAAGCAGATGCAGTAGACGGCCACACACCATTCCAGACCAGGAAATTTCTTGTAATCGGAAATGCCCAGCAAGGAGAAGATGAGACAAGCTACGTAGGCCTCAAATACCTTCAGGAGGCCAGGGATGGTGGTCAGGAAGTTGCTGAGCTCCCCTGCTTTGGCCCTGGTGAGTCCTACTTCCACTGCGTAGGCGATGAAGCAGAGGCAAGACATGATGGTAGCCCCAATCTGATAACCACAGTGGTACCTCTGGCAGGAAGGTATGAAGGTTGCTGGGTAGACCACGGAAGTTGTGAAAATCATCAGAGTGGCCAGCATGGAGAAGGCAGAGGTGAAGTCCTGCCAGGAAACAGGCAGGGCCGCATCCAGGCTGATCAGCTCCATAATCACCACAAAGACAGAAACGATAAAGCAGAAGCACCAAGTAAACATCGACCAAGACCCATAGTTTCCGCCGTAATCTTTATAGGTGGCTGCTAAGCTGAAAGCAGTGCAGGAGAAGAATATCTCCAGCAACCGAATGATCCCCAGCGGAGAAATCAGGGAGCGGCCATTGAATTTAAGAGCTAGCATGGTGACCGCGATGCCAGCAGGGCGACGAGCCCACAGGAAAGATTAGAGACCCAGCGAAGCGTCTTGAGAAGCCGATGGGTGCGGTATGGCGTTAATCTAGGCACCGTCCCAAAGCAAAGACACGCCCAGTCGGAGGGATGGTTGAAGGTCTCAATGGAGGGTGGAGCTCTTCCATTGCTTTAGGGAAGCTCTCAACTTTTGCTAAATCTGGGACAGGCCAGGGAAACGAAGCAGCCGCAGGAGGGCTGCAGATCTGCTAACAATCCTTCCCTGTCAAGCTTTCCCACTAGCTGAAGTTTTTTTTTTCTCATGGAAGAATGCAAAGTTGGTTACATCACCTTCAGGAGCGTTCGCCTAAGGGAAGGGGCGAAGCAGCCCGCTCTGGGTGTCAAACTTGTGTTCTCTGGATTGCAGCCTTTCACTGCAAGCGGTTTCTGATTCAAAGCAGGAAACGGCTTGTCCGGAAATGAGAGGCAGGTAGATGATTAACGAGACTGAATTTGATAAGGTAAGATCAAAATGGCCATCTACTGCACCTGCTGTTGGGGCAGGGAGCCAAATGTTTCAGACCTTCATCTGAAGCCAGGAAGGATTTAAGGTGCTACCTGTATGATCCAGGTCAGAGGTCTTCAAACTTGGCAGCTTTAAGACTTGTGGACTTCAACTCCCAAAATTCTCCAGCCAGCTGGAGAATTCTGGGAGTTGAAGTCCATAAGTCTTAAAGCTGTCAAGTTTGAAGACCTCTGATCCAAGTGATAAGAGTTGAAAATGAAAAAGGTTTTGGGTCCTCCCCAAAGGCTGCCTCCCTTTCTGAATTGTGGTTCTTTTTTTTTCCCCCAAAAAAATTGCTTTCTAGTGAAGGTAGAAAAATCACATCGTTTTGTAATCGGTTCAAAGTACACCCACCTACTCCCAGTTTCCCGAGTTCTGATCATAGGGTCAAAAGTGATTTACGTGCTTTAGAATCTTTTTGAAGCACAATTCAGATTAAATCCAAGGATCTTGAAAAAGACACAGAAGGACATGCCCTGACCTCTGCACTTCTGGATTTGCAGGGGCTTCTGGAGAAACAGCCCATAATATTTGGCAAGGGATAGGTTGGCCTCTTTCTCCCTACCATCACCCTCACTTCTAATTGCTTCCGACCCTGGCAATGGAACAGGAGCTTCCATATCTCTTGAAAAAAAGCTCAATTTATGAACTTTGTCCTAAATATATGGCAGCTCTGAAAAGGATAGAGGGGAATGGAAAGATTTATATTCCTTGCAGACAGCTGGTCATTTGCATCCTTTTAGAGGGACGTTGAGGCCACTTGGAGGTTTATCTGTGTCCTCAGGGACAGGGGTGAAATCCAGCAGGTTCTGACAGGTTCTGGAGAACCGGTAGCAGAAATTTTGAGCAGTTCGGAGAACCGGCAAATACCACCTCTGGCTGGCCCCAGAGTGGGGAGGGAATGGGGATTTTGCAGTATCCTTCCCCCAAGAGTGGGGTGGGAATAGAGATTTTGCAGTATCCTTCCCCCAGGAGTGGGGTGGGAATGGGGATTTTGCAATATCCTTCTTCCAGGAGTGGGGAGGGAATGGAGCTTTTGCAATATCCTTCCCCCAGGAGTGGGGAGGGAATGGAGATTTTGCAGTATCCTTCCCCTGCCATGCCCACCAAGCCACACCCACAGAACGGGTAGTAACAGAATCTGAATTTCACCACTGCTCAGGGACACCTGAGTTAGTGCTCCTGGTTCCTGTACTCTGCAATTTTTTTCCCCTCTGGAAATCCATTCCTCCTCCCATACCATTCCAAGGATGTTCATCCCAAATTATATAGCTTAACATCTGTAGAGATTCTCAAGTCATCCAGGTCAGGGTTGTCCCAAAGGTGCTTTTTTCAGTTTCAACCATGACCTGGATGACTGAGAATCTCTACAGATGTTGGGCTATGCAATTTGGGATGAACACCCTTGGAATGGTATGGGACTAGGAATGGATTTCCAGAGGGGGAAAAAAATTGCAGACTACAGGAACCAGGAAAACCACTCAGGTGACCCTGAGGACACAGACAAATCTCCAAGTGGCCTCAACGACCCTCTAAAAGGATGCAAACAACCAGTGTCTGCAAGAAATATCTAGCCTTCCATTCTCCACTAGCCTGTCAGAGCTGAAGAAGCTTCTTGGATGAGAAGCGAAATGTCTTCAAAGAAAAAGCAAGGGAGTCCAGTTGCCTCTTGAAAAAGCACCTTTGGGAACTGCAGGGGAACAGTTACTAATTCTACTATGGTGTCACCTATAGCAGTTCTTTGCCTTCGCCTAAGGTAGGGGTGTCAAACTTGTAGCCCACTGGCCGGATGCATCACATGCAGACCACGCCCACCCCAGCTCTGTGAAGGGGAAAATGTCACAAAGCATCATGTGACTGCATTATTCCACGAGGTTGACACCCGTGGCCTAAGACAACAGTCAAGTCTCCCAAAACAGTAACCTACCTGGAACGCTTATAGTTGACCCTCAAAAGGATTACACCTTCCTTCCCCTTTTTTCTACACGAATGACTCTCCTTGATTTGTTCCGTTTATAGTAGCTTTGCATGATCAGCTATCCTTTGGCCTTTGTAATTCAGATTATAAGAATCATAGTCCCGACAGATTTATAGAATGCTAGATAACCCATTCTCTGTTACACCATCCTTTCAGAGATATTTCTTTAAACAGAAAAACAGGTAGGCAAAAAAAAAAATTGCAATGGGGGATTTATGACTTCCTGCCAGCTTCACCTGTTTCTTTGCTCTCCAGCAGTCAATAGTGAATCTTCCTGATCACCAGAGAGCTAGGATGGATCTGATCTACCTGATCTCCAGTAGCTGATGAAAGGGAGGCCAATCTACCCGATCTCTGGAGCTCCGTTCTACATTGAAGTTAAATCACCCCTGACAAAAAAAAAAAAGAGAGAGAGAAAAACGCCAAACCTTCTAAATTGGGATTTAATGTAATAACTGGAAAGAGTCGCAAGTTGACCAAGAGCTCTTCACTCAGGAGTGTCATTGTCATGAAGGGAACCAAAATCTTGGGCAGCTGAGCAAATTCTGGAAAATGGAAAAAAGTTTTCCCAGGTCTCTTCTTTTCTTGCACCAACATGGGGCCAGGCTGGAACTAATCTTCTGCATTGTTCCAGGCCTGTGGATCTCAGGATGAGAAATCTCCAGAAGGAGCATTCCACAGTCAGAACCTCATAACTTTGTACAAGGTGACAGAGGTCTCTTGGGAGAAGGTTGCTTGTAACATGCCATTCCTCCTGCTGTCCAATCACTTTCCAGATGAGTAATTTTGGTCCCGTCAGTCAGGCCAAGTCACATAGGAAGGTTGGTTCCTTCACCTGAAGGCCATATTTGCTCTCATACCTTCTTACAGCTACCAACCTCCCAGTCTGGGACAATCTACAACGAAGAAAGAGTCACCCACTTGGGTTAACAGAGTTTGTGAGCTCCATCTTTGACCCAAGGCAAAACCTTCACCCAAACCTCGACCACCCCACCCCATAAGTGTGGCGGGGAAGTGCCATGGAGCCGCTAGCTTTAGGATGAAACCAAGGAGAGAATTAGGTGTTGGATAAGGAAGGAAGGAAGGTCTGCTAGGGACAGTGGGCTCACATCCAAACATCTGAAAAGAAGAACCCTGCTTCCAAAGGCAGCAATGGATGTTTTCCTGAAACGACAGCACAGAGTTTAGCTGAGAAGCAGAGGTCACAAAAAAGATGGTCCGGATGGCATAGAATGTGAAAAGTTGGGCTAAATTGCCAGCTGGTCCAACATTGCTCTTCTCCAAGGTGTGAAATTGGATGGAAGACAGATGGAAAGGAAGGTATCCAGCAGTGGGGCATAGACGCTGAGAAAACACACAAGGGCTACAGAGGGAATGTGATGTCTTCTGGGAACATTGCTCCAGCTGATTTCCCCCCTCCCCCCCCCAAAAAAAAAATAGAAAGGAGGAAGGAAGTGGAAACCAATGTGCAACAGCTACTGGAGGGGTGGTGGGGCTGAGGCAGTGCAGGGGAGACCATGTTGTCCCTGTGGCTCATAGGTGAGGGAGCTCAGTGCCAGCCACTCGCCACCTTTGGCCAACCGGTTGCTTTCATTGAGGCGCTGGATGCGGTATTGTTCATAATGTACACTGTGAGTGATGTCCTTGAGATCCTGGAGGTGAGACCTACAGAGAAGAAAAAGGGGCATCAACGAAATCCTTCCCTTCCTCATCGTTCAGCTAGAACTGAAAAAGCTTCTTGGATGAGAAGCAAAACGCTTTCAAAGGGGGGAAAAAAAACCCCCAAGAAAGTCTAGTTGACTTTTGGAAAAGCATGGTCAACCATGACCTAAATCGCACTCAGGAGCCTGAGTGGCGTAGGAGGCTAATGCCTCCTACTAAGGCAGCATTTAACATCCAGCTGCCTGAAATTACTGCGAGTTCAATTCTCACCAGGCTCAAGGTTGACTCAGCCTTCCATCCTTTCTAAGGTGGGTACAATGAGGACCCGGTTTGTGGGGGCAATAAGCTGACTTTGTATAAATATACAAAAGTATGAAGGCTATTGCTTAACGCATTGTAAGCCGCCCTGAGTCTCCGGAGACGGGCGGCATATAAAAATAAATAAACTAATTAATTAAAGAAATTATTAAATTAGAATAATACCAAATTTTTAAAGGGGATATACACTAAAAAGATCTAATATAAAGAAAAGGAAAGAAAGAAAAGAAAGAAGCCAAAAACAAATGGGGGAAAAAAAGATAAGAAATAGAACATAGAATTGTTGGGCTAAAAATGAATTTAGGGGTCTTCTAGTCCAACCCTTTGCCCAAAGCAGGAGATTTTATGCCATCCTGGTCAAATGGTTGTCTTGTCTATTTTTGAAAACCTCCCGTGACAGAGATTTTCAAAAATAGAAGTGATAGAAAGAAGGAGCTTCTGATTTTCTTTACAGCAATTATAAGGACAAAACCAAAAAGAGCTTCAATTAATCCGTGGAACAATTTGCCTCCACAAGTTGTGAATGTTCCAACACTGGAAGTTTTTAAGAAGAGGTTGGATAACCATTTGTCTGAAGTGGTGGAGGGTTTCCTGCCTAAGCAGGGGGTTGGACTAGAAGACCTCCAAGGTCCCTTCCAACTCTGTTGTTCTGTTCTGTTCTCTTCTACGTTTATAAAGACAAGCTCTTTTTTTTCTCCTTCTTCTCATCTGTTTTTTTTCTAATCATTTCTCATCATTCAGCTAGAACTGAAAAAGCTTCTTGGATGAGAAGCAAAATGCTTTCAAGGGGAAAAAACCCCCAAGAAAGTCTAGTTGACTTTTGGAAAAGCATGACCTGGATGATTGGGAAGCTCCATAGACATCAGTGAAAGAGGTTGGAAACCATCGGGCAGAGCAACATCTCAACCATTCCATGAGAGAGTTGGATGACTTTTGTTAAAAAAATGTTTAATTTAACAATATTTAATGACTGCTGGAACAGTAAAGAGTATAACAGGCCAGAACACACAGTTGTAGTTGATTGGTTGGAGAGTGTGGGCCCCTACGTTATGATTGGTTGCTGGGTGAGAAGGGGGAGTTTCCCTTTTCCCCCGCCTTTTTCTTCTGTGGGCTCTGTATGCTGTTCTGCGATTTACCTGACAATTTACCTCAGGATGCAATGATGTGCCTGACTATCTTGTCTGCTGTAGATGTAAAATATATCTATTTATATGAAACTACAAGTTCGCTTCAGCGTCACTGACTTCATTTGGACACCTGCTGCGCAATTTCCTCACAACTTCCTACCAATTCTCCATTGTTTGGCTCCCAAACAATTTCTCTCATCCCAGAAACTTCCAGAATGGAATATGCAATCCACGACACACAACCTTACTTCTTTCTGATAGACTCTATAGGACCATTTTTCCAAAATTGTTGAGTGTCATGACTTGGGATAGCTTCTAAAGTGAATGGACTTGAGGGATATATCCGAGCGTGAAGATCCAACGAAAGTCAATTTTGGTGGAGGGTTTGAAACCCACAGAATAACACCTGGCTACCCACATCTGGAAATTCCGAATAGAGAAGGAAACTGGTACTCTTCTGGTGATCAATATCATTGAAAATCTTGTCCCAGAAATAAGTCAATCTGAAAATGAAACTTCATTTATAGCAATGGTGGATTGCTACCGGTTTGTCCCGGATTGAGCAAACTGGTAGCGGCGGTGGCAGGAGGCTCCGCCCACCTGCCTGGATGCTTCTGCGCATGCGCAGAAGTGTCACGCACACAGGCGCAAGTGCGTGTGTGCCCACGAGCGAACTGGTAGCAACGGGTTTTGAAACCTGCCCCTGATTTGTAGGACCCTAAGTAGTTCTATAAAAATAGAATGCCCCTCTTGGCAAACCATACCTGGAAAGACCTGGTCCTTTTAAATGTACTTAAACTTAAATACTTTACTGCTCCAGGCCACTGTTCCCTTTCCGGTAGACCTTTGGCATTGGTAGAATTGTGTATTTCTCACCAAGAAGGCGACTGAGGAGTAATTCCAGTTGCAACTAGGGCTAATCTTTGTTATAGCAGCAGCTGGAACTGCTGGGTTCCCCTGTTTATTTATTTAGTATTTATTTGTATCCAGCCTTTATTATTTTTATAATAAACAACTCAAGGTGTTGAGAATACTTAATACCCCTCCTCCTTCCTCCTATTTTCCCCACAACCATGATGTGGACTGAGTTGAAAGAAAGGGGCTAGTCACTCAGTTGACTTTCATGCCTCAGGCAGGACTAGAACTCACCATCTCGTGGTGATTGGTTCAGAGTCACCCAGCTGGTTTTCATGCCTAAAGTGGGACTAGAACTCAGAGTCTCCTGGTGTCTCCTGGCCCAAAGTCACTCAGCTGGCTTTTATATCTAAGGCAAGACTAGAACTCCCAGTCTCCTGGTGATTGGCCCAAGGTCACCCAACCAGTTTTCGAGTCGGAACTCGAACTCACTGTCTCCCAATTTCTAGCCTGGTGCCTTAATCCAGAGATGGCGAACTATGGTCCCATTATGACTTGTGAACTTCAATGCTCAGAATTCCCGAGCCAGCCACAAATCATAGTGGGGCCATAGTTCCCCACCCCTCCTTAATCACTAGATCAAACTGGCCCTTCTTAAGGTAAAGGTTCCCCTCACACATATGTGCTAGTCGTTCCCGACTCTAGGGGGTGGTGCTCATCTCCGTTTCAAAGCCAAAGAGCCAGCACTGTTCAAAGATGTCTCCATGGTCATGTGGCCGGCATGACTAAATGCCAAAGGTGGACAGAATGCTGTTACCTTCCCACCAAAGATATTCCCTATTTTTCTACTTGTATTTTTGACGTGCTTTCAAACTGCTAGGTTGGCAGAAGCTGGGACAAGTAACGGGAGCTCACCCCATTATGCGGCACTAGGGATTCGAACCGCTGAACTGCCGACCTTTTGATCGACAAGCTCAGTGTCTTAGCCACTGAGCCACTGTGTCCCTGTTTGGCTCTTATTAGCTGACCTCATACTACTCAGTTACTCCAGTAAATATAGATCCAGTAAAAATATTCCAGGTATCCTCCACAATTTTGGCCCAGAATTCCTGCAGCACATACAGAGTGCATACCAAGGGAGAATACCAGAGTGCCGAGGAATGTTGCCAGAATGATCATCAAAATGCAAGGCTTGTGACTCTCCTATTTCCTTTCTGATTGGCTCATTAGGTTTCCAAATGCGTCAACCCCCTGCAATTCAAAAATGGTTAAGATTCCCGAATCCACAACTTACCGGATTAAAAGATCCCGCAGCAAAGGAAACTCACAGTGGGCCGAGTTTTCCACTGAAAGAGAGAAACACAGAAATGCATTTCGAAAGAGAACCAGGAGAGAAGAAGTGGGGGGGTGGGGTGGAATTCAAAGGGAATGAAGGGACCAGGAGGTTTCTGGGAGCAAGGCCAGGCTCTCTGCACCCAAGAGAGACAATTGCATTGAAGTGTGCAAACAGCCATAGTGCTCCGCTAGACAAAAGCAGCATTTCAGGCATCTACAGGGGTGGGCTTCAAAAGTTTTAGCAAGGGGTTCTCTGCCTGGTTGCTGGGTGGGTGTGGCCCAGGGGTGGATTGTAAATTTTTTTACAACTGGTTCTGTGGGTGTGGCTTATTTTGTGGGTGTGGCTTGGAGGTCATGTGACTAGGTGGGCGTGGCTAGCTGGTCAGTCATTTCTGGAAGGTCCTCGCACTTACAACCAGTCCTCGCACTTACGACCCAACTCATTTGTTTGCTTTTAACACTGATCAGCTGTAGGACGGCCCTTTGAAGCCCGGTGGCAAGAATATAAACAGGTTTTTTCCCTCTAGTCATCAGCTGGGACTCAGGAGGCAGCAATAGATTGGGGGTGGGACCAAATAAAAGGTAAGAATAACGTGGAGGGGGGTTGGAAGGGCGGGGCGGGGGGGAGAACCGGTTCGGTGACGTCATATTGTCACCGCTACCGGCTCGGCTGAACCGGACCGAACCAGGAGGAAACCACCACTGGTGTGGCCATGGTGGGCGTGGCCTAGTCAGCCTCCTGCACCATGGCAGTGGAGTGTTTTTGCCCTCCCTGGACTCCAGCGGTTTTCCTCGAGCCTCCAGGAGGGCGAAAACGGCTTCCCCAGGCTCCAGCAGCCCTCTGGAGGCTGGAAACGGGCCCATTTCTGATTTTCCTGAACTGCCAGTAGGCCCATTTTTGACCCTCCCTGAGTCTCCGCACACTCCCTGCACTTACCTGCATCTAAAATGGGCTGCGTGGGGACTCCTGGGAGGGGTGGGTGGGGCGGGGCGGGGCCAGCCATAACTGGGATTTGGGGGTTCTCCAAACTGCACAGAACCTTAGCTAGAGGTTCTCCCGAGCCCCTGCGAACCCCCATCAGCCCACCTTTGGTCATCTAAATCAAGGCACCCCATGGATGGGGCTTCGCTTGTTTGGGCTGCCCGGTTTCTGGCACTGGTCCATGGACCAGGGGTTGGAGACCCTTTATCTAAATCGCAAATTGTTAAATTAGAATAATAGCAAATTTTTAAAGGGGATATACACTAACAAGGTCTAATATAAAGAAAAGGAAAGAAAGGAAAGAAAGAAGCCAAAAACGAACGGGGGGAAAAAAGGATAACAAATAAAACATAGAATTTTAGAGCTAAAAAGGAATTCAGGAGTCTTCTAGTCCAACCTTCTGCCTAAGGCAGCAGATCTTATTTTATTTATTTATTTATTTATTTATTTATTTATTTATTTATTTATTTATTTATTTATTTATTTATTTATTTATTTTTAAATTTGTATACTGCCCTTCTTCCTGAGGACTCAGGGCGTTGAACAGCCAAGTAAAAGCATAAACTACAAACATTAAAATACAATTAAAAAGATATATATAAATTTGGCCCCATAATTACAAACAATAAAAAACAATAAAAAACATTTTAAAAAGTGTTATGGCCGTCTTGGTCAAATGGTTGTCTAGTCTATTTTTGAAAACCTCCAGTGACAGAGATTTTCAAAAATAGAAGCGATAGGAAGAAGCAGCTTCTGATTTTCTTTACAGCAATTATAAGGACAAAACCAAAATGAGCTTTCTGGTCTACGCTTATAAAGACAAGCTCTTTTTTTTCCCCCTTCCTGTCATCCGTTTTTTTTTTTTTTCCTAATCAAAAGAATCATAAATCATGAATTCATTTTTTTCCCCTGTTACAGTAAAAATGTCTACAAGGCATTTCTAATTGCCAATAAACATAGATATTCTCTTTTCTGTAATCAAGGGAGTCCATTTAACCATCTCAGCAAGTTCCTAAAACCATCAATGGTTTTTTGTTATTTTTTTAATGCAAACATTTCCCTGCTGTTTCTGTAATTCTGCGCCCTTCACCCTCTCCAAACACAGAGACATCACTTCTGGTTTGCCATTCAAAAAATATTATCTTCGAGGATTTCAGGAAGTGCATAATTTGGTCATCCAAGCAGAAGGATGATGAAGAACGGTTGCAGGAATTGACTAAAAGGTAAAGGTTCCCTTCTCATATATGTGCTAGTCGTTCCCGACTCTAGGGGGTGGTGCTCATCTCCATTTCAAAGCCGGAGAGCCAGCGCTGTCCAAAGACGTCTCTGTGGTCATGTGACCGGCATGACTCAACGCCAAAAGCGCACGGAATGCTGTTCCCTTCCCACCAAAGGAGGTCCCTATTTTCCTACTTGCATTTTTGACGTGCTTTCGAACTGCTAGGTTGGCAGAAGCTGGGACAAGTAACGGGAGCTCACCCCATTACGTGGCACTATGGATTCGAATCGCTGAACTACCAACCTTTCGATCGACAAGCTCAGTGTCTCAGCCACTGAGCCACCACGTCCCTAGGAATTGACTACAGTATGTCTAATCTAGTAAAAAGAATGACTAGGGGCGACACGATATCCGTCTTCCAATACTTGAGGGGCTGTCACAAAGAATATGAGGTCAACCTATTTCTTGACTTCTATTTCGGACTTCTGGAACTTCCGGGAAGCCCATTTTTCACCCTCCTGGAGCCTCCGCGTGGGATCTGCACTTACCTTGCATTCCAAAACGGGCCACGTGGAGACTCCTGGAAGGGGCAGGGTGGGGTGGGGGGGCCAGCCAGTCCTTGCAACTATCGGTTCAGCAAACCAGATGTAAAATTAAAATTTGTTTCACCCGAACTGGCTGAATCCCATCCCTGGGACTGACCCTAAGTCACCCATCTGGCTTTCATAGCTAACACCTGGTTTTTTATGTTTTTAAAAATTCACCTCCCTCCCTCAAAAGAGCAAGAAAAAATGCCAATCTAGATGTGCAGAATTCAGTTTTGCTAAAATAGTTAAAAACTATAAATTGATGTGACGGATGGCCCTTCTATTAAAAAAAATAATAATAAGCCATCGCATACAGATCCTCACTTCTAGGAGTGTAACCAAACAGAGCAAAGTCCACAGATCAATGGGGAAGTAATCTATAGTTAAGTGCAAATATTCACTGTCATTTAATTCCCTGTAAAATATCGCAGGGCCTAGGACTAAAGATTTTCCCATGCTGAAGAAAAGAAACTGATCTTGATAGTGAATTCTTGGAGGCTTGCTCTAAGCATAAGGGACAGCAAGTGCTGGCAAAGACATTGACATTTGCAAACTCAAAAGTGCTTTTTCAAGAGGCCATAAAGTCCAGTTGCCTCTTGAGAAACCACCTTACCTGGAATACTGCAACCAATTTTGGTCACCATACTGCAGAAAAGATGTTAAGACTTTGGAAAAAGTTCAGAGAAGGACTCAATTAAGATGATCAAAGGCCTGGAGACTACATAGGCAAGCTGGTTCCACTGGTTGATTGTCCTCAGTGTTAGGAAGCTTCTCCTTAATTCCAGGTTGCTTCTCTCTTGGATTAGTTTCCATCCGTTGCTTCTTGTCCAGCCCTCTGGTGCTTTGGAGAATAATTTGACCCCCTCTTCTTTGTGGCAGCCCCTCAAATACTGGAATACTGCTATCACCCTTAATTCTTCTTTTCTTTAGTCTAGCCAGACTCAAAAACCTGTAGCGTTTCTTCGTATGTTTTAATCTCCAGGCCTTTGATCATTTTAGTTCCTCTTCTCTGAACTTTTTCCAAAGTCTCAGCATCTTTTTTTGTAGCATGGAGACCAAAATCGGTTGCAGTATTCCAGGTGTCGAAGAAGTTGAAGAGTAGAGAATTCATTCCTCTGATCTTTTTCTTCCCTTTCAAATCACACCTTCCCTAAATTCGCTCAACCACACAAGTCCTTGTTTCTCTATCTATTCCTTCTGCCAAATGTTTGGCTTGAGCCATTTGGGTCAAATTTTGGAATTCACAGGCAATGATTTGAATGTCTCATGTCTTGCTGGGAATAAGTCTTTCCTGAGCACTAGGGGGCACTGGATACCTAAATATTGTTTTGCCAATAGTGGAGAAAAGTTTAAAGCTACTGTAGTTTTAATCAATGATCAGACTGCAATTCTGATGCCTAAAGGTCTCTGTTTGAAAACCTATAGAGAGCTGCCCAGGCCAATCAATAAAAGTGATTTTCCCTGTGCTCTGTGAGTTGTTAAGTGAGTTTTTATGTCCTTTCTTGCCACAGTGGTTAAGTGAATCGTTGAAGATGTTAAGTTAGTAACAGGGTTGTTAAGTGAATCTGGCTTCCCCATTGACTCTGCGTGTCAGAAGGTCACAAAAGGGGATCCCATGCAGGATTTTTTACTACTGGTTCTGTGGGTGTGGCTTATTTTATGGGCGTGGCTTAATGGTCATGTGACAATTATTTAGGATTTAGCAGAGGTACTGGTCTACCAGGCTTTTAACTGCTTGCAGAGCTGTACTGATTTACCCATTTATTTTTTGCAGGCACCGGTCTACCCATTTATTTTTGCAGACACTGATCTACTCATGTATTTTTGCAGGCACCGGTCTACTCATTTGTTTTCTTTTAAAACTGATCAGCTGTAGGGCGGCCCTTTGAAGCCCCAGGGCAAGAGTTTAAACAGTTTTTTTCCCTCTAGCCATCAGCTGGGACTCAGGAGGCAGCAATAGATTGGGGGTGGGGCTAAATAAAAGGTAAGAATAACGTGGGGGGGTGCCGGGGGGCAGGGGGACAAAACCGGTTCAGTGATGTCATATCATCACCCCTACTGGCTCGGGAGAACCAGGCCGAACCGGGAGGAACCCACCACTGATCCCATGACCCCGGGACATTGCAACGGTCATAAATATGAGTCACTTGCCATGCCATGTGAATTTGGATGACGTGACCATGGGGATGCTACGTTGGTCATGTGAAAAAAAATCCTGAGTCACTTTTTTCAGTGCTGTTGCAACTCTGAACGGTCACTAAATGAATGGCTGTAAGCGAGGACTGCCTGTACCTTCAGACATTCTAGAAAGTTTGCCTGCTCTCACAATACCAAGGGTACATCGTTTTGTAAAGAATCCTAACAGTGTGGATTTTAGTCTTTGTGACCACACATTTTCCCACTGATCCATCTGTATAGAGTAACCAAAGTTTTTAGCTCATTTCATCATACATTTCTTAGATCCGTGATGGTGAACCTATGACACGTATGCCACGCATGGCACCCGGAGCCATATCAGTGGGCACACAAGCTCAGGTCCAGCATGCATGCATGTGCTGGCCAGATGATTTTCGGGCCTTCTGGGCTCACCGGAAGTAGGGAAGCAGGCTGTTTCCTGCCTCCGGAGGGCCTGGGGTGGTGGGGAAGGCCCGTTTTTCGCTCTCCCCAAGCTCCCCAAGCTCCAAGCCTCTCTGGGCCCACCGGAAGTCAGCAAATGGGCCATTTCTGGCCTCTGGAGGGCCTCCGGGGGATGGGGAAGGCCGTTTGCACCCTCCTCAAGCTCCTAGAGAGGCTCTGGAGCCTGGGGAGAGCAAACAACGGGTCTACCGGGCCCACTGTGCCATCATATGCCAAAAGCAGGGGGAGTGCGGGAGGGGGAGTACGCACATGCACGGGGGACGGGGCACATAGAATTTTGGGTGTGGGTACATGTGTGTGACCCCCCCGTGCTCTCCCTGCTTTTGGCACGTGATGACAAAAAGGTTATCCATCACTGTCTTAGGTCGTTTTTCTTCCATTTCAAATTTCAGGAAAAGCTTAGACATTTTGGCAGTTACATGGCCCCAGATCACTGTTCTGGTGGGAGTAGCATCCCTTTCCTAGCCAAGGGTGTAAATAAGCAGCTATCAGTGTAGGGCACAAAGCAGGAGAAGCAGAAGAAAGTAAAAAACACAATGTAAGAGAAGGAAGGCAGAACCTGGAGGTGGCGTTAAGAGAGGGATCAGCCTAGAATCCTTATGTCACCACAAGCAAGCTTAGTCCAACTCTGTCAACTCTGAAGCGAGCCTGGCTGAAGACATCTTCTGCCCTCTCATAGTTGCCACAAACTCGTAACGGGGAGGGGGGAACTGATAGCCTAGCCAATAGTCAAAACAAAAAGCTTTCTCATGGGAACCAAGGACAAATACACAAGTTGAAGAAGGAGGAAAGTTAACCAAGGAGCCCGCCAAACATCCTGAGTGGAGAATGTGACCTGTGACAATAGGGGAGGGAATCAAATGCTGTTTTAATGATGTCATTACTGGGGGAAACTTTTCAGAATTGGTTTTCCTTGGCTGTGCCGATTTGATGCATCCAATAAACATGTTCTTTGAGGAATCTACCTGCCTCGGAGTTCTGCTTTCGATGGGTGCATTACGCGGAACCTTGACACTCCCCTTGAATTCCATTGACCCGCATCTAACTCTGAGCAGGGACCGAGTGTTAGTTGAGAAGATTCCTATGCATAGGCACTATTAGCAATTTAACTGGACCTTCATGTGTGGACCTGGTCTCTCATGCCTGACATTAATCATTTGCTTGTGGCTATGTAGGGATTCTAAGCTGAACCCTCTCTTAAGTCTACCCCTTGGTTCTGCCATTCCTTCTCCTACACTCAAGTGTGCACAAGAGATTGACTCTAGGGACTTTTCTCAGATGGACCTCTGCAGGCCAGCTCTTCCTCCAAGAAGGCTTACCTTCAATGATTCCCCACTTGGTCTTGCGACCCAGGACCTTCTTCCCATTCACCTGGTGCTCCTTGTCCGCGCCTACGACTGCAAAGGGGATTTTCTCCTAGATTAAGAGAAGCGAGGAATTCAGTTCTACCACCTTGGTGAAGAAAAAAAGTCAGCAGAGTTTATATATGTATAGCGGTTGATAGACTCAGAACTTTGACTAAACCAAAACACACCTTCAGAAGCTGAACGCATTGCAATCCTGTTGAGAATCCCCAACTGGTTACAGGTAGTCCTCAACTTCAGTAGTGGGTTTCAAATTTTTTTACTACCGGTTCTGTGGGTGTGACTTGGTGGGCGTGGCATTTCTTGGTGGGCATGGCTGGTGGGCATGGCAGGGGAAGGTGACTGCAAAATCCCCATTTCCTCCCAATCAGCTGGGACTCGGGAGGCAGAGAATAGATGGGGGTGGGGCTAGTCAGCATTTTTAGCCACTTGTTCTCCGAACTACTCAAAATTTTTGTTACCGGTTCTCCAGAACTGGTCAGAACCTGCTGAAACCCAACTCTGCTCAACTTACAGCCACAACTGAGCCCAATATCAGCGTTCCAGAACAACCCAACTCCAACTAAAAACTCCGAGGCAAGCATCTTCTCAAATTTCCCATTTATTAGAGTAGGTATACTGGCACATCTAGGAAAACCCGAATCTGAGAGTTCCGGGTTTTCCCTCAGTAAATCAAAGCCCCCAAATCCATCCCTTGCACTCATCAGTCCATCACATGGTCCAATCACCATCCGTATCCCAACTTGAGGCCCAATTCAACCACTCCTCCTCCAGATGCAGGAACACCCTGACCTTGACCGATAAGAAAAATGCTATTATGTCTAACTAAAACCTCTTTACTAAACCACCCCTCCTCTACTTTCCCAAGTGCAAGAAGGTGGCAGCGTGGAAGCTTCCAGTGCTAATATGGCTTCCAAAGGGAAGTGCCGCTGGTGGCGAAGAGCCGGAGGGCCTTGTTCCAGTGGGACTGCATCATGGCCTGGAACTGGCTGACCATCTCAGCCCGCTGAACCTCCAGGCGCCGGTATCTGGCCTTGCAATCCCGCAGGTCTTCCCTCTGCTTGGAAAGCCTATGCTTGTAGTCCTCAGTGAGGTGCTTCTGCTGAGCCTCCTTCTCGGTCAGATCTAATTTGAACTGAGCAGCTGTTTTGCCAACACTTTCTCATGGTGGCTGCTTATCTCCTACAACTGCTTCCTGTTGGAGCCCTAAGGAGCCCAGGTGGGCAGGCGAGGAGTGGCTGGGAGGGGAGGGGTGAGTAGAGGCCAACGAGGCGCCCCTCAACGCAAGTGACACCCAGTTGGCCATGCCCACCTAGTCACATGACTACCTAGCCACGCCCACCCATCTGGTCATTAGGCAGATCATATTAGTGGTCATAATTTAAATTATGAATTTAGTGGTCCCTGAGGTCCGAAAGGTTAGTGACCCCTGCTCCATAATGTTCTCCCCATCTCCACTGACTTACCCGGATTTTATCGTTCAAAAGTCGATCGTCAGGATCATCGTCAAAGTCTACTTGGGGGTAAACATGGATGCCGTGGGCCTTCAGGTCTTTTTGGACCTGCCAAGATAAAATGGTAGTCATGATCACGACTGGGAGAAGAATATTCCTTTCTTTTATAGAAGGACAACAAGTGAAGAACAATCTGCACTTTGGGGTTGATCAAGACTATCACAACATGCTATAGAAGAGATCTGTTTTGCTTCTACATGATATTCCCTATTGTTGTACCCGTGTTTTCCCCAAAATAAGACCGGGTCTTATATTAATTTTTGCTCCAAAAGACTCATTAGGGCTTATTTTCTGGTTAGGTCTTATTTTGGGAGGGGAAATACGGTACTAAATGCATCCATCTGGCTGACAGTCTTAACTGGGGCTCATTTTGGGGGATAGGGCTTATATTACGAACATCCTGAAAAATCATACTAGGACTTATTTTCCGTTGGGTCTTATTTTCGGGAAAACAGGGTATGTATACTGAGAGCTTATGCTCCAGAGACAAATTCCTTGTCTGTCTAATCACACTTGGCCAATCAAGAATTCTAATTCATTTAGATGTCATATAGAAGGAAGATTGAGCTCCTCAATATTCTTGCTCAGCCCCCAGAGTGCAGATTTCTTCTCTTTTTTTGTCCCTTGGGTTACAGAAGTGCTGTAAAACTCTTTTACAGAATCCAATCAACCATGAAAGCTAGAGGAATTTTGTAATTGGATGCTTTTCTGTTTACAAGCAAAAGATCAGAAAGTCATATTCAAATCCAAACTCCCCCACCCCCCACCTCCCCGAGATAAACTTTTGGGATTTTTCTTCCCTTTTAAAGAAAGCATCTGTTATTTTAGATGGCCGGTTCAGTTTTATTCTTTGAGACCATGGTATTAAGTTTAGCATTCAAAATCAGAATGGGAAATTCTGGGAGCTGAAGTCCACACTTCTTAAAGTTGTTAAGTTGCTAAGAAAACCCTGGGTTAGAATCCTGATTCTGAATTATGGATTCAGAATCTATACGCCTATCAATAGCCCTCTGTACTAGATTTTGGTTACCACCTTTAAAGCGCTCCATGGCATAGGACCTAGTTATCTTCGAGACCGCCTGCTGCTACCGACGACCTCCCACCGACCTGTGCCTCCTCAGGGTGCCATCAGCCAAACAATGTAGGCTGGCGACCCCCAGGGGGAGGGCCTTCTCTGTGGGGGCACCTACCCTCTGGAATCAGCTGCCTCCGGAGATAAGGAGGATCCAAGTCCTCGGTGCCTTCCGCCGTTCCCTTAAAAATTTCTTTTTTCAGCAAGCCGGGCTGGCTTAACATATTTTTTAATATTTTTAAATTTTTAATTGGTCTGTTATCTTAAATTGGGGCCAAATTAATATATATCCTTTTAACTGTTTTTAATGTTTATATTGTATGTTTTTATCTGGCTGTACACCGCCCTGAGTCCCTCGGGAGATGGTGCGGTATATAAATTCGAGATAAAATAAAATAAAAATAAATAAAATTTTATTCCTAACAAAATCCAAATGACTTCTTTTGAGGTTGTCATACTTTCTAGTTTTCCAAGACTCACTTTTCTGTAACAACAGAGGATGGAAACTAATCAAGGAGAGAATCAACCTAGAATGAAGGATAAATTCCCTGACTGTGAAAACAATTAATCAGTGGAACGGCTTCTTTCCAGAAACTGTGGGTGCTCCAACACTGGAAGCTTTTAAGAAGAGAATAGACAGCCATTTGTCTGGAATGGTACAGCGTCTCCTGCTTGAGTAGGGGGTTGGTCTAGAAGACCTCCAAGATCCCTTCCAACTCTGTTATTCTGTTATTCTCCCCTTTCGCTAGGTCAGTCCACCATTTTGTCAATATGCGTTTATGCTCGTGCTGGTAGTTATTCTTACTCTCTGTTTAAACTCTGCCCTTTCCTCGAGGGTCAAGGTGTCCGCTTTGGCGATGACCGGAACCACATTGGTGATCTTACTGAGACGTCTCATGAACTCCAGGTCCAAGGGGCGGAGCCTGAGGGGAAAGAAATGCAAGAAGGCCTCTGTGTGATATGAACAGAGCTGCTATTCCCAACGAAGCCTATTGTTCTGACCCAGGCTCCCTTAAAAAGCAGGAAGCAGAGACTTGGGCCTGGCAAAACCCCTTTTATTTACACGACTGTGAATTCCTTTCATTCACAGTCAGCAAGGCCTGGCAAGCAGTCTTTCAGAGGAATATTTATCAACACAGACCTTATCTCGCTTGGAAAGCTGCCAGGTAACTAGTTTCCAAACACAGTGTAAGGCAAAACTTGGCACAGAGGCTCCGAGAGTCACAGACAGATCTTCCCACTCTCTTGAAACGACCGAACAAACAAATTGTTTCCTGCAAAAGCCCCCTCCCCGTTCACTCCTCTTTTGTTTCCTATGGGAGGGGCCAATCACCTCCGAGGTGTGGCTTTACTCCCAAGTCGACCCTGCTTTCTTAGTTGTTCTTGTCTTCAGCTTTGCGTATGCCGACACTGGGAACGGGCTCCAGCTGTTCCTCTGCCTTGCTGCTGTCTTATCTCTCTCCCTGTCTTCGATGCAGAACCCTCATCTGAGCTTTTCCCAGCCCCAGGACTGGCCTATGTTTCTCCCCAACCTCCTCACTGTCCAGCTCCTCTGGCGACCAGTACACCATAACACCTCTTGGAGGATTCATCTTCCCTGGAGAAGCTGACTACGCAACTGCTCAAATGTCAAGTTCGAAACGGATCTGGGCTGCTGCAGCCATCTTTTTGTTTCTCAGCTTGTCACACAGTATGGGAGGGGGGAAAGAGGCTGGAATGTCAGACCAAATGACAACAACAGATCATCCCGTGAGAACCAAGGTCATCTCAACAGGTGCTAGCTGGAGACTGGAAGGAGTTACCAGAGAACACAGTTCTCTAAAACAGTTCTTTGAGAAAGCTGTCCGTACTCAGAGTGCTGAATTGGTTGAGTTCATCAGGTGGAACCTTGACATCAAACACATTTGGTGGTGGGTTTCAAAGATCACCTGTCACAGGTTTGGTTTTGGATTAAGGAAAGCCTTCTCCCCGGCTTTGGATAGGAGGTATAATCTAAAGACCATCTAGATAAGATGCTATGTCTATTTGTCCTGCTGTCTAAAGGTTCTAGGTTCTATCATATCTCAAGACCTAACATGGACACCTAACATCAAAAACGTCATCAAAAAAGCACAACAAAGAATGTTCTTTCTGCGCCAACTCAGGAAGACTCAAACTGCCCAAGGAGCTGCTGATCCAGTTCTACAGAGGAAAATTATTGAGTCTGTCATCTGCATCTCTATAACGGTCTCGTTTGGCTCTGCAACCCAACAAGACAGACACAGACTTCAGAGGATAATTAGAATTGCGGAAAAAACAATGGCTACCAACCTGCCTTCCACTGAGGACCTGTATACTGCAGGAGTCAAAAAGAGGGCTGGGAAAATATCTACAGACCCCTCGCATCCTGGACCTAAATTGTTTCAACTCCTACCCTCAAAAAGACGCTATAGGGCACTGCACACCAGAACAACTAGACACAAGGACAGTTTTTTCCCGAACTCCATCACTCTGCTTAACAAATAATTCCCTCAATACTGTCAAACTAGCTACTAAGTCTGCATTACTACTACTATTAATCTTCTCATTGTTCCTATCACCCATCTCCTCCCACTTATGACTGTATGACTGTAACTTGTTGCTGTATCCTTATGATTTATATTGATTGTTTCCTAGTATGATTTGATTCAGAGGTGGGTTTCAGCAGGTTCTGACCAGTTCTGGAAAACCGGTAGCGGAAATTTTAAGTAATTCAGAGAACCGGTAGTAAAAATTCTGACTGGCCCCGCCCCCGTCTATTCTCTGCCTCCCAAGTCCCAGCTAATTGGGAAGAAATGGGGATTTTGCAGTATCCTTCCCCTGGATTGAGGAGGGAATGGAGATTTTACAGTATCCTTCCCCTACCACGCCCAAGCCTTGATAGTACAGTGGTCTACGCACCCTGTTATTAACACAGCTGCCTGCAATTTACTGCTGGTTCGAATCTCTCCAAGGCTCAAGGTTGACTCAGCCTTCCATCCTTTCTAAGGTAGGTGAAATGAGGACCCAGTTTGTGGGGGCAATAAGCTGACTTTGCATAAATATACAAAAGTATGAAGGCTATTGCTTAACGCATTGTAAGCTGCCCTGAGTCTCCGGAGAAGGGCGGCATATAAATCAAATTAAAAAAAAAAAAAAAGCCACGCCCACCAAGCCATGACATGCCCACAAAGCCACGCCCACAGAACCGGTAGTAAAAAAAATTGAAACCCACTACTGATGATTGCTTATTTGTACCCTATGACTATCACTAAGTGTTGTACCTTATGATTCTTGATGAATGTATCTTGTCTTTTTATGTACGCTTGAGAGCATATGCAAAGACAAATTCCTTGTGTGTCCAGTCACACTTGGCCAATAAAGAATTCTAATCTAATCTCCTCTAAGATGAGTAACCTTCTCCATGCTTTGTTCTGAATAGAGCTGGCCCAGCTTTCTATGATCTCCTTTTTGGTTATAATGAGAGGTGGGGGGATGGACTCTCATAGCAAAGGAGGACTTACCAGTGACCTGTCGGGGGGACAAAATACACACAGGCATGTACACGGGTATCTGGGATTTTCTGCTTGCGATTGATCAGGATTTCCTCTTTCAAATAACGCTCATACTGGTCATTGATATATTGAATTATCGGTACCCAGCTATGAGAAAGGAAGAAATAGAGTTTCAGTTTCCTGGACCATCGTGAGCAAAACTTGCTGTTTATTGCTTAAAGCAAACTAGCAAACAAATAAAGGATGAAGTTCTTTTGAGAAAATACCTTCACTGTAAGAACATCAAGATCAGGGGTGAAATGCTCCCGGTTCAGACCGGATCACCCAATCCGATAGCAATGGTGGTGGATGGTTCGGAGAACCGGTAGCAAAAATCCCTGCCTGCCCCCCATGCCCAGCTGAGCCGTGCAATCATCAGAGGCTTTTATTTTTTTACTTTTAAAAGCATTTTTTCTAAAACCCCAAAGAGGTTGTAGAAAAAATGCTTTTAAAAGTTTTTTAAAAAAAGCCTCTGATGATCGCACTGCTCAGATGGGATCGTCAGAGCCTTTTAAAAGCATTTTTCTACAACCTCTTTGGTCGAAGGCTCTGACGATCCCAGCTGAGTTGCCTGATCATCAGAGGCTTTTGTTTTCTTTTAAAAGCATTTTAAAATGAACTGGCAGAGACATGGTAACAAGGTCAGCCAATGAATAGGCAAGCAACTAAGTCAGCCAATTGGGAGCTGAGACAGACTGGAGACAGGGCATGTCTTAGTCTGCAGCTTCTGAGTCTGTGCAGAGAATTGAAACTGAAACTAAGCAGTCTGTGCATGCTTGTCTGCTCTGCTGAAATGATACTAACTGTTCTCTCCTGCCTTGTGCTCTGCCTGTAACTTCTACCACGTTGAAAGAAACTGTTCTCTGCTGTTGGTATTGTGTATGTATATTCTTATATATAAAGAAGTTTCTTATTTAAATCAATTCTGTTGAATCAGTCTACTTGTGTGTGCTTTCTGGATTTAATTTCTGCAAGAAACTCTGATAAACCACTGTTCCAGGAGGGTGGTCTTTAAAAAGAGATATCTACATTGAATGAATGAATCAATGAATCATCCAATCAATCAATCAATCAATCAATGAATATTGAAAAGAGGAAATCAATGCCAGATCTTCCATGTAAGGTCCTAGTGGTCCATCCCCCTTCTTACCAGTTTTGATTGTTAATCTGGTCCCCAAATCCTGGGGTGTCTGTGACCGTCAGCTTCATCTTCACTCCTTTTTCTTCAACGACTGTCAGAAGAAGAGGAGATTGGGTTAGGTCATATTTCTGAATCCAGATTCAGACTCACCTGCTTCCTTCTTGCTTTTCAACTGAGGGGGAGGAGACAGGGAACATTCTCCCACCACCCTAAAAGTCAAATAAACTCCATCTTTCTCTTGAAAAGTCCCTCCAGACCTGCTTATGTTACCGGACTTGGGGTCCCAGGGAATTAATGATGTCTCAAGGTGGCTCCTCTATTGATATATTATTCCTTCTCTCCACACCTGTGGTTTGTATAGTTTACTTTGTAATCTATTTTAAGTTTTAAACAAGGATTCTTTTAGATTTATAGAATGATTGCATTTGTATGAGTGTTGTTTTTATTTGATTGTTGTAGGCCACCCAGAGTCCTTTCTCGTGAGATGGCTGGTTAGATATATTTGCTAGATAGATTGATAGGTAGGTAGGTAGGTAGGTAGGTAGATGGATGGAAAGATGCATGGATGCATGGATGGATGGATGCATGGATGCATGGATGCATGGAGAGTAGAGTAGAGTAGAGTAGAGTAGAGTAGAATAGAATAGAATAGAATAGAATAGAATAGAATAGAATAGAATAGAATAGAATAGAATAGAATAGAATAGAATAGAATAGAATAACAGAGTTGGAAGGGACCTTGGAGGTCTTCTAGTCTAACCCCCTACTTGGGCAGGAAACCCTCCACCACTTCAGACAAATGGTTATGCAACCTCTACTTAAAAAACTCCCAGTGTTGGAGCATTCACAACTTTTGAAGGCAAGCCCTTCCACTGATTAATTGTTTCTAACTGTCAGGAAGTTTCTCCTTAGTTCTAGGTTGCTTCTCTCCTTGTTTAGTTTTCACCCGTTGCTTCTTGTCCTGCCCTCAAATGCTTTGGAGAATAGCTTGACTCCCTCTTCTTTGTGGCAACCCCTGAGATATTGGAACACACACACACACACACACACACACACACACAGAGAGAGAGAGAGAGAGAGAGAGAGAGAGAGAGAGAGAGAGAGAGAGAGAGAAGGAGGGAGGGAGGGAGGGAGGGAGGGAGGGAGGGAGGGGGAGAGAGATGATAGCTAGACAGACAAATACATTAGCTATATATATTAAATGATAGGTAGATGGGCAGGTAGGTAGGTAAGTAGGTAAGTAGGTAGGCAGACAGACAGACCCTTAGATATGATGGATAGATCTAGAAATAGACAGACAGACGGACAGACGGACAGACGGATAGACGGACAGACAGACCAGACCCTTAGACATGATAGATAGAGCTAGAAATTGATTGATAGATCAATAGACAGACAGACAGAACAATAGATAGATAATTCTGATTATCAGGATGAGGAGTGGGTTAGCAGCTCTCCTTGAATCTTTCAAATCAATGCCAGATGCAGACAGACTCCTGATGGGCTTTAGAACTGGGAGGGCAAAGGCACTCTAATTCCTGTAGCCGAGGCTGGAAGGCTGCAGAAAGCCTTCTGAAATGAGACACCCACACTCCATCACAGATCTGTGGTTGCCTGAGGTAGGGAATGATGGATCCATTCCCCCCCTCACCCCTCTACCAGTGGTGAAATCCAAATTTTTTACTACCAGTTCTGTGGGCGTGGCTTGGTGGATTTGGTGGGCGTGGCATGGGATACTACAAAATCCCCATTCCCTCCCCACTCCTGGGGGAAGGATACTGCAAAATCCCCATTCCCTCCCCACTCTGTGGCCTGCCAGAGGTGGTATTTGCTGGTTCTCCCAACTATTCAAAATTTCTGCTACCGGTTCTCCAGAACCTGTTAGAACCTGCTGGATTTCACCCCTGCCCCATACTCCATGTGCAACTGGACAGACCTTACTGACCCTTAGCATCTTCCCTTGGATCCTAAAAAAAGCCCTTCAACTTTGGGTAGGATACCATTTCCACCACCACCCCGTGCCCCCCTACAACGAGTGCTGCCTTCGAAAATCTCTTCCCTTAGTCTCCTCCCCAGGCTGGCACTGGGAAACCGAGCCCCTTTCTTGGAGAATGGGTGGGGAGGGGATGTCTCTGATTTCAAAACTATGAGGCCAGTGGTGGGCTCTTCCCTTTTGGAAGAATGACAGAATACCCCTCTTTTGAAAAGCAGCATGAACTTCCTGGGAGGGTAGCTATAGCAACCGCTTTAATGGGTCAGTGGGAGTCTTGCACAAGACCCCTTTTGTTCCCAGAGAGCTGAAACGGACGGGCCCAGCTCCTTTCACAAGGCCTGCTGGGTAACTGAGGAGTGGGAGGAGGAGGAGGAGGGGGAGTTGAAGGATGTGGAAGAAGAATAGTCTAGTTTAGATACAGCACAATAAAGGGGCCTCCTCCTTTTTCATCAACCCACCCAGTAAGCCTTCGACCCCTTCCGGTTTGCCCTGAGATCGCTTCCATCACACAATCCCTTTGCTGTGCAGTCAGTCAGCCAGCAGTCCATCTATTTTTCAGAAGGAAATAGTTATCCCTCCATTCTTATTAAAAAAATGTGGGCGATTTCCTCCAGTCCTTACAGAGAAGTTCACCAGTTTGGAACCATCACCATGTTTCTACTACTGCTTTTAGAACACAGAATCATAGGGTTAGAAGGGATTTTCGAGGTCTTCCAGACCAACCTTCTGCCCATTGCAGGAGACCAGGGGTGAAATTCAGCAAGTTCTGGAGAACCGGTAGCGGAAATTTTGAGCAGTTCGGAGAAATGGCAAATGCCATCTCTGGCTGGCCCCAGAGTAGGGAGGGAATGGAGATTTTGCAGTATCCTTCCCCTGGAGTGGGGAAGGAATGGGGATTTTGCAGTATCCTTCCCCTGGAGTGGGGAGGGAATGGGGATTTTGCAGTATCCTTTCCCTGGAGTGAGTTTTTTTTTCCTGGATATTTTACCCTATTGAATTTCTCATTAAATTAACCAAATCACTGGATCTAGCGTTTGCATTCACACATTCTGCTTCTCTGGGTTTGTAAGAGAATAATGTGTTGGAGGTATCTCCATATACCTCCTTTGCTTGTTTAGGTTGGGTATCCTGGCCCAACTCAGACAATCCAATCTCCAGATTAAGTGTGTTGGATGAACACATGTATAGGTCATCTTTTGAACCAGCTTAAAAAAACTAAAATAGTTTTGTCGTGCTAAGGGTGATGGAGAAAGGGATGGAGAAGAGTGTAAAATTCCTAGTGGGTTTTCCTAGACCTTTGATGGTTCTACTGGCATGAAGATGGCAAAAAGGGAGGGAGAAGAGATACCATACTTTTCAGAGTATAAAATGCACTTCCCCCCCACCCCCACTAAAAGAGGGTGGAAATGTTAGTGTGTCTTATACACCCAATACAGCCATTTTTGGCCTCCCGACAAACCACCCATACGTCCCATTTTCTCCAAAAACAGGCGCGTTTTTTGCAAAAACAGGATGTGCAGAGGGTTTGGGAGGCCTGCAGAGTACTCCTGGAGGCTGGGGAGGGTAAAAATGCGATGTGTGGGGGGGTTGGGAAGCCAAAAATGGGCCCATTTTTCACAAAAATGGGATGTGCAGAGCAGGGGTGAAATCCAGCAGGTTCTGACAGGTTCTGGCGAACTGGTAGCGGAAATTTGAGTAGTTTGGAGAACCGGCAAATACCATCTCTGGCTGGCCCCAGAGTGGGGTGGGAATGGAGATTTTGCAGTATCCTTCCCCTGCCACGCCCACCAAGCCACGCCCACAGAACTGGTAGGAAAAAAAAAATAGAATTTACCCCTGGTGCAGAGGGTTTGGGAGGCCTGCGGACTGGGGAGGGCAAAAAACTATTTTTTTCCCTTGTTTTCCTCTTTGAAATCTTGGTGTGTGTTATACTCCAGTGCGTCTTATAGTCCAAAAAATGGGGTACTTTCTCTCGAAAACAGAAGCAAGGAGCTCGCTTTTTCATATTACTTACTATGGGTGACAGAGAGCAGCTGCACAGTTTTGGGAATACGTTCCTCGTACCCGGAACAGGCTGATTTCCGACTGATCTTAGATTTAAAGAGGGTGTTGACCATGGTAGATTTGCCAAGACCACTCTGTCCTGCAAAGGAGAAAGGAGGAGGATGTGGTAAAACATTCCAAACTCTGTTAAGTAGCGGATTAACAAACTCTTAACTCTTAAAGAACTCTTGCATATTCAATATAGGGACGATGATTGCTTAAAAAGGTAAAGGTAAAGGTTCCCCTCGCACATATGTGCTAGTTGTTCCTGACTCTAGGGGGCGATGCTCATCTCCATTTCAAAGCCGAAGAGCCAGCGCTGTCCAAAGACGTGTCCGTGGTCATGTGGCCGGCATGACTGGGGGTTCGCAGGGGTTCAGGAGAACCTCTAGCTAAGATTCTGTGCAGTTCGGAGAACCCCCAAATCCCACCCTTGGCTGGCCCCTTCAACCCCGCCCCTCCCCTCCCCTCCCAGGAGTCCCCACACAGCCTGTTTTGGATGCACCTAAGTGCAGGGCATGCCCAGAGGCTCAGGGAGGGTGAAAAACAGGCCTACGGGAAGTTCTCCGGAGGCATGTGACACAGGTGGATGCAGAGCCATATCTGTAGGCAGGGGAGCATTGCCCTAGCTCAGCTGCAGTGCGCATGTGCGCGCTGGCCAGCTGATTTTTGGGCCTTCCAGGCCCACCGGAGGGGCCTCTGGAGGGCCTCCAGGAGGTGGGGAAGGCCATTTTCACCCACTCCAGGCTCCAAGAAAGCCTCTGGAGCCTGGGGAGGGCGAAAAACAGGCCTACTGGGCCCATCGGTAACCTTTTTGCCATTGTGTGCCAAAAGCGGGTGGACTGCAGGGGAGGTCATGCGTGCATGCGCGGGGTGTGTGTGTGTGGGGTGCAGGGGATTGAATTATGGGTGTGGGCACGCGCAACCCCCCCCCCACACTCCCCACGCTTTTGGCACGCAACAGCAAAAAGGTTAGCCATCTCTATACAATGTCAGACAAATAAATACACACACACACACAATACATATACATACATCAGAGGTGGGTTCTAAATTTTTTTACTACCGGTTCTGTGGGCGTGGCTTATTTTGTGGGCGTGGCTTGATGGTCATGTGACAATTATTTAGGATTTAGCAGAGGTACTGGTCTACCAGGATTTTAACTGCTTGCAGAGCTGTACCAGTCTACCCATTTCTTTTTTGCAGGCACTGATCTACCCATTTATTTTTGCAGGCACCGGTCTACTCATTTGTTTTCTTTTAACACTGATCAGCTGTAGGACGGCCCTTTGAAGCCCCACAGCAAGAGTTTAAACAGTTTTTTTCCCTCTAGCAATCAGCTGGGACTCAGGAGGCAGCAATAGATTGGGGGTGGGGCCAAATAAAAGGTAAGAATAACGCGGGGGCTGGGGGGTGGGGGTGGGGCAGAACCGGTTCGGTGATGTCATATCATCACCGCTACCGGCTCAGGAGAACCGGGGCGAACCGGGAGGAACCCACCACTGACATACACACGCAGCTGTAATTTACAATTAATGGCTTCATTAATATATAAAATGGTTTTATTCAATTGCTTTATAGGAGAATGCTTGATCGGTAGACCACCTAGTATATCTTCAAGAGGAAGAACTGTAGGATAAGTCAAGTCAAAATGAGAATGTCTGCTCTTCAAATGAAACCAAGCCCTAGGAAGCCTGGAGCTCCTTCTCAGAATACAAAAGTTGCTTCCCCCCCCCCCCCATCCATGAACACCGATGGGCCACTGGGGCCTTCTACACACAGAGCTGTCAAGCAGAGAAGGTCCTCATCAAAGCCTCTTCTCCTTCTGACTGACAACAAACCGTTGGCCATGGCAGGCTAAAAAAAAAAAAAAGAAGAAGAAGACGGTGTCTAATAAAACACTGGCTCCTTTCTTGCATCCCTTAGATCTTTTTCCTCCAGGACATAGGACCTTCTCACCTTTGGCCTCAGCTGGTCGAGATGTAGTCGCTGGAGGCCTCCTAACTAGGTTTGGATAGAAGGGAGATTTCTACATTCTCTTGCAAAAGCAAAGGGATGAAGGAAAACTTTTGATAAATTAAAAAAAAAAAGAGAGGGAGTGTTTGGGCTGCACAGGGACAGAAGAGCTACAGCATAGTAGGATGGATACCAAAGGCGAGGAGAAAAAACAACCAAAAATAGATGAACATCTCAAACAATCTTCATGTTGACATTTGCTTATGTATATAGATAGGTGCACATTAAATTCTGATTCATTAAAGGAATGGGCTATCTGAGATCCTTGGCTGACATGTACTGTATTTCCCAAATCTACCTACCTAACTATCTACCTACCTATTTATCTGTTGTGGTCCACCAGCAGCTTGCGGAACTGGCAGCAGAGTGGGACAGTGAGGAGGCTGGGGAGGAACGTGGGACAATCCTGGAGTCTGGGGAAGGCCCGGACAAGGGCTCTGCGTCAGAGGCAGAGATGGGGCCAGGGCCATCTGGGAGTGATACGCGGACTCCGGAGCCCCCAGAGTCAGACAGCAGAGAGGCAGAAGAACAGGAGGATCCTGTTCCTTGTGCATGCATGCGCAGAGCTGTCAGAAGGCAAGAGCAGCTAAAGCAAAAAGGACGATTCAGGAGTAAGGCCAGGAGATGATTGGCCCCTCCCATAAGGCTTAAAAGAGAAACAAAGGCACTTGGGGCCTTTTGCAGGAAAGCAACGTTGCTAACTCTGTTTCCAGTCAGTGTCTCTTGTTTGTTTCTGAACTTCGTGGGGCTTTGCCAAGTAAGGCCTTTGGCAGGGTGTCAAAGAAGATAAAGGTTGGTGATTATCCTGAAGGACTTCTTCCGAAGGACTTGTTTTGCTACTAATTAGGACTCAGCTGGGAATGAACATAATTCTCAGCTGTTACAATAAAATAGATTTGTTTGGGACTAATTGTGTATTGTAATGGCTCAGTAAGCCTAGGTCAGAACTCTATCTATCTATCTATCTATCTATCTATCTATCTATCTATCTATCTATCTATCTATCTTCTATTATCTATTTATCTATCTATCTATTTATCTATCTATTTATCTATCCATCCATTCACAGATCTATCTACAATATCTGTCTGTCTGTCTGCCTGCCTGTCTGTCCGTCCATCTGTCCGTCCATCCATCCATCCATCCATCCATCTACAGTATCTATCTATCTATCTATCTATCCATCCATCCATCCATCCATCCATCCATCATCTACCAATATACTCTACTCACTCTACTCTACTCTACTCTATTCTACTCTACCCTACTCTACTCTACCCAACCCATCAACCAGCACTTGAATTGCACCTGGAAACACACTGGCAACCAATACAGCTCACAAAGCAATGGTGTTATATGTGTCAAGTACCCAACACATTATTACACCTCTATTATTAACATGTTATTTCCTTGGGAACTAATATCTCCATGCACTGGAATAAGCACACAATCTCCATTGGTCAACCTGAGGTGGGACACAGAGGTTCTCCAGAGACGGCAGGCCTCTCACTCATCCCAAATTATTCATTTTATCTGGGTAAATGTACTGCCTGTATTTTGGGGGGGAGGGGAGACCGGGACGAAGATGGGAAATACAGCTGCTGCCCAAAGCTGTCATTATCTAAGACTCATGAGATGGAACAGTCTTCTTAAACCAACTCTTAACCCCAAATCCTTCAGAGTTCATTTTGTTTCTTGCTTGTTTATCTCACATCTGGTCAGAGAGATCTTTATCTGGTTTGCGGGGGCTTTTCTCCTCCCTGCCCAAAGCATTTCTGGTCTTCTCCCTCCCTCTCTCCCCAAACACACACACACATACACACACCCCTTTCAAGTTCGACAAAGTCAAACCCTCTCGGCATGGGAGGGAGAAAAGAGATTCCCAGGCACGATCAAAACCAGATGCGTGCAACCAGATGTTCAAGGGTCAAAGGAGCCACAGCTGGGATGTCTTCCTGCCTTTCCACTCCTGGTCTGCAATTGGTCAATGCAGCACCCCAGGAAGGGGGCTCAGGGCAAGCCACCGGAACAGCCATCCCCCACTGCCGGAGCAAAACCGGGGCAGGAAAGCAGGAAAATAGAGGGGAAAGGACACGCAGGGTCTTGAAAAGAGTACTCTTAGGTTGGAAGAAGGTACAATTCCAGCCTTTCGCAGAACAGGAGGAGGATTAGATTTTTCTCCTCGGATAACTGGGATAATTAGAAAATGGTGGCTAGCTTTTTAAACTGTGGAGTATACTGTAACGAAAAAGGGGAAGGCGGTGTGTTTTCTTAGGGGGGAAGGAAAGTCATCTCAAATTCAGGGTCAACTTCTTTTCAAGTGCATATGGTTTTACATTTTTCTGGAGAACCTTCAGGCAACCAGCAAAGATGGAACATCTGGAGCAGTGTTTCTCAACTTCTTGGCAAGTCTTTAGATATGTGCACTTCGACTCAGAACTCCCCAGAATAATACAATAACAGAGTTGGAAGGAAGGAACCTTGGAGGTCTTCTGGGCCCAACACCAGGGGTGGGTTCTACTTACCTTTACTACTGGTTCACATTGGGAGCGCGTGCTATGATGACACGCTCCCTATGATGACGTCCACTTTTACTACCGCTTCTTGTGAACCGGTCCGAACCGGGGGCAACCTACCAGTGGTGGGTTTCAAATTTTTTTTACTACCGGTTCTGTGGGCGTGGCTTGGTGGGCATGGCAGGGGAAGGATACTGTAAAATCTCCATTCCCACCCCACTCCAGGGGAAGGATACTGTAAAATCTCCATTCCCTCCCCAATCCAGGGGAAGGTTACCGCAAAATCCCCATTTCCTCCCGATCAGCTGGGACTCGGGAGGCAGAGAATAGATGAGGGTGGGGCCAGTCAGAATTTTTACTACCGGTTCTCCGAACTACTCAAAATTTCCGCTACTGGTTCTCCAGAATTTGTCAGAACCTGCTGAAACCCACCTCTGCAACCCACCACTGCCCTATACCGGTGATAGTGAATCGTTTAGACACGTGCCCAAACTGCACGCACGCACATGCCCAAATGGAAATGTGCACATGTGCGTGCGAATGCACACCATGGACATGTGTGCGCACATGCGAGTACACATGTGCGGACATGCGTGAACATGTGCATTTGTGGACATGTGCAGCAGAGACCCAAAAACCAACTGGCCAGTGGGAGGCAGGGCATCCCAACACCGGCAGCACGGCAAGAGGTGAGATCTTTTTCTTTCGTGAGCTTCTGTTTCATCGTTTGCAGGGAAACAGAAGCTCATGAAGGAAACACCACGGAGATCTGACCCGGGGTGATAGCACACATGCCAGCAGAGAGGGCTCTACGTGCCACCTCTGGCACAATGCCAAAGGTTTGCCATCACAGCCCTATACCATTCCAGAAAAGTGACTGTCCAGTCTCTTCTTAAAAGCCTCCAGTGATGAAGCACCCACCACTTCTGCAGGCAGGTTGTTCCACTGGTTGGTTGGTTGGTTGGTTGGTTGCAGGGTGGATTTGATTTAAATCGAGTTGATTTAAATCACAATTGAAATCATGATTGAAATCACTAGTAAAAAGGCTTGATTTAAATCAACTCGATTTAAATCATAATTTTTAAAGAGCAACTGTCATCTCTGCTACTCCTTGGACCCACTGTTGACTCACCGATAGTCCCAGTGTTGCAGAATATACCGCCTCCTGCTACATAACTAAGCTCCATTTCATGCTGAATAAACTAAATTATTTATGTATCTTAAATAGAAAACTATCTTACGATAGATTTTTACCCCAAAAGTTTTTTATTAAAATAAATACGATAAAAATAAAAAAAAATCCGATTTAAATCAAAAAAATCCGATTTAAATCAAAAAAATCTGGTTTTTTTGATTTTTTTAAAAAAAATCATTGATTTTTATCCACCTTGGTTGGTTGGTTGGTTGGTTATATATTCATATTCATATTCATATTCATATTCATATTCATATTCATATTCATATTCATATTCATATTCATATTTATTTATTTATTGTCAACAAGTACAAGGAAACAAATAACAGTATAGACATAGACATGGACACATGAAAAAATTGGCACAAATAAAAGAATATAAATAGGCAAAACATAACCATAAACACATAGAATGAGTACATATAAATGGGGACGATAGGACAGGGACGGAAGGCCCGCTGGTACGCTTATGCACGCTCCCTTAGGGACTTCTTAAGAAACATGAAAGGTCCTCGGTAGACAGTTTAAGGTCAAAGGTATGGGGGTTAGACAGATTAACAACAGGATCAGGTTGAGTGTTCCTGACATTTACTACTCTATTGCAGAAGTCATATTTCCTACAATCAAGATTAGAACGAATTACATTGAGTTTGAATCTATTGAGAGCCCTTGTGTTATTATGGTTGAAATTAAAGTACTCATTTACAGATAGGACTTTTTGGTAAATAATCTTATGAATTAAGCATAAGTCAGAACGTAGACAGCGTAGTTCAAGGCTATCCAGGCTTAAAATAATTGTCCTGACTGTTAGGAAATTTCTCTTTAGTTCGCTCCATTGTTTCCGTCCCTTGTTTCTTGGCAGCTCTTAAGATATGTGGACTTCTACTCAAGAATTCTTCAGCTAGCAGGTTGACTGGGAAATTCTGGAACTGAAGTCCACCTTTGAAAGTTGCGGAGGTTGAGAAATGCTGTTCTCAAGGCCAATGGCCAAAGAGGATATGAAGAGAAGCAGAAGTTGAAGTGGCCTCAGGAAATCCTGAAAGTTTTGGTTTCTGACCGGCCATGCTTTGCTCTTGAGCTTCTGCTGGAAGCAAAAATCCTGAATCCAGAGTTAACTTTCTGGAGAGGGGAGACTGATTGCTGTATCTGGCACCAAAGCACAACCTTCAAAGCAACTGTGTCAGGCTTCTAAGAAATATGGTTTCAAGGAGAGCAATTTAGTTGTGTTAATATGTTCTACTAAGCTCCTTTTCTGGAAGACTTTGGGCAGACTTAGTAAACTGCCAGATTCGCCACGATTGTTGATGCATTATTGAGAACTGTAAGATGTCAAAGCACCTGAAGCAGGGGTGAAATCCAGCAGGTTCTGACAGGTTCTGGAGAACTGGTAGCGGAAATTTTGAGTAGTTCGGAGAAGCAGTAAATACCACCTCTGGCTGGCCCCAGTGGGGTGGGAATGGAGATTTTGCAGTTCCTTCCCCCAGGAGTGGGGAGGGAATGGAGATTTTGCAGTATCCTTCCCCTGGAGTGGGGTGGGAATGGAGATTTTGCAGTATCCTTCCCCCAGGAGTGGGGAGGGAATGGAGATTTTGCAGTATCCTTCCCCTGGAGTGGGGTGGGAATGGAGATTTTGCAGTTCCTTCCCCCAGGAGTGGGGAGGGAATGGAGATTTTGCAGTATCCTTCCCCCAGGAGTGGGGAGGGAATGGAGATTTTGCACTATCCTTCCCCTGGAGTAGGTTGGGAATGGAGATTTTGCAGTTCCTTCCCCCAGGAGTGGGGAGGGAATGGAGATTTTGCAGTATCCTTCCCCTGGAGTGGGGTAGGAATGGAGATTTTGCAGTTCCTTCCCCCAGGAGTGGGTTCGGAATGGAGATTTTGCAGTATCCTTCCCCTGGAGTGGGGTGGGAATGGAGATTTTGCAGTATCCTTCCCCTGGAGTGGGGTGGGAATGGAGATTTTGCAGTATCCTTCCCCTGCCACGCCCACCAAGCCACACCCACAGAACCGGTAGTAAACAAAATTTGGATTTCACCACTGACCTGAAGGCAGGACAAGAAGCAAAGGATGGAAACTAATCAAGGAGGGAAGCAACCTAGAACTAAGAAGGAATTTCTTGACAGGACAATCGGTGGAATGACTTTTGCCTTCAGAAGTTGTGGATGCTCCATCATTGGATATTTTTAAGGAGAGATTGGACTACCACTTGTCTGAAGTAATATAAGGCCGTGATGGAGAACCTATGGCATGCGTGCCGGAAGTGGCACGCAGAGCCATCTCTCCGGGCACGCGACCCATCGCCCATTGCTCATCCGGATTCCAGCATGCCGGCCAGTTTGTCCTCACATGCGCTGGAGTGCCAGAAACTGGAAAAACAGCCACCCGGTGCGCATGTGTGCCCTGGGAAGATGATCTTCCAGTTTCCAGCATGAGCATGCGCACCAACCAGGTCTTCCGTTTTTTGGCACGCATGTGCACATGAAGACTAGCTGGCCAGTGTTCATGCACATGCCAGAAACTGGGAAATCATCCTCCCGGCACACACATGTGCACCAGGCAGCTGCTCTTCCGGTTTCCGGTGCGCACTCGCGCTCCCGTTTCAGCGCTCGGTGCTGAAAAGGTTCGCCAACACTGATATAGAGTCTCCTACTTCAACTGTGGTGTGTGTGTGTGTGTGTGTGTGTGTGTGTGTGTGTTAGACTAGGACCTCCAAGATCCCTTCCATCTCTGTTATTTTGTTCTTCTGGAAGCTGACTTTTCAGGTTCACGAGGACTAGAAATGTTGTCCTTGATTTTGAAAACCTGAAATGCCTAGGAGAGTATGGGTCTGACTCAGTAGGTTCAGCCAAGGGGGTGTTTTCAAAGGGAAATCTATTTTTCTTCTATGACAAAACCCAAATGATGGGTCAGTTCTTTTCTTTCCAAGCAATTTCTATAATTTCCAACGCACCTCCATAACTGTCTGGTTTGGTTCTGCAACCCAACAAGACAGATACAGACTTCAGAGGATAGTTAGGACTGCAGAAAAAACTATGGCTACCAACCTTGGTGGTGCAGGGGACTAAAAAGCTGTTAAAGTAGCACTTAGCTGCCAGCTGCCTGCAATTACTGCGAGTTCAAATTTCACCAGGCTCAAGGTTGACTCAGCCTTCCATCCTTTCGAGGTAGGTAAAATGAGGACCCGGTTTATGGGGGCAATAAGATGACTTTGTATAAAAAAGAACACCGCTGTGGGGAGGGGGTGAAAGCCCTACTAAGCAGGTATATACAAAAGTATGAAGGCCATTGCTTAACGCATTGTAAGCCACCCTGAGTCTCCGGAGAAGGGCGGCATATAAATCGAACCAATAAATAATGAATAAATAAACCTGCCTTCCATTGAGGACCTGTATACTGCACGAGTCAAAAAGGGGGCTGTGAAAGTATTTACAGACCCCTTGCATCCTGGACATAAACTGTTTCAACTCCTACCCTCAAAATGACGCTATAGAGCACTGCACACCAGAACAACTAGACACAAGGACAGTTTTTTCCCAAATGCCATCACTCTGATAAACAAATAATTCCCTCAACACTGCCAAACTATTCACTAAGTCTGCATTAGTATTACTATTATCTTCTCATCGTTCCTATCACCCATCTCCTCCCACTTAGGACTGTATGACTGTAACCTTGTTGCTGGTATCCTTATGATTTATATTGATTGTTTCCTAGTAGGATTCGATTGCTTATTTGTACCCTATCACTATTATTAAGTGTTGGACCTTATGATTCTTGACAAATATATTTTTTCTTTTATGCACACCAAGAGCGTATGCACCAAGACAAATTCCTTGTGTGTCCACTCACACTTGGCCAATAAAAAATTCTATTCTATTCTATTCTATTCTATTCTATTCTATTCTATTCTATTCTATTCTAATTCTATTCTAATTCTATTTTCACCATTTTAGCCAGAAACCTACCAGCTAGCTCATATCTCTTGAAGCTAAAACCCTTCAGGGCCAGAAGCAATTGCTTTATTCATCCCTTGTTCCACCATTTTATTTTATTTTTTATACTAGGAAACCTGGAAAGCTGTATCGGAGTTAGGGTTACGTCCGCAATACAGCGTAAAATTTCTGTTGTTAAGCAAGAGTGTTGTTAAGTGAGTTTTGCCCTATTTTATGATCTTTCTTGCCAGCGTTGCTAATTGAACCACTACAGTTGTTAAGTGAGTAATACGGTTGATAAGTGAATCTGGCTTCCCCATTGACTTTGCTTGTTGGAAGATCACAAAAAGAGAACCACATGACCCCAGGACAATGCAACGGTCATAAATATGAATCAGTTGCCAAGTGTCTGAATTTTGATCACACAACCATGGGGATGCTCCAGTGGTCATAAGTGTGAAAAAGAGTCATAAGTCACTTTTTTCAGTTCCACAGTAACTTCAAACGGTCGCTAAATGGGCTGTTGTAAGTCAAGGACTACCTGTATTTTGCTGTGCTTTTGCTTAAATTCTTTGAAACAATTTCCCTTAATCCTTTCCCTTGGAAGGATGCTGAAGCCCTCAATGAAATCAGCCTTCTTACTCGAAGTTGCTTTCTGGCATCTCCAAGCTGGCTCACGGCTTTTGATCTGGGAATATTTACTGCCAAGTGCAGGGGAGAGTCATGACTTCAAGAAGAGAATTCTGTGCAAAGTTTTGAACTGCATTGGGGAGGGGAGAGAGGGCAAGGAGAAAACGTTTGGGGAGGAAAGAGGGTGGGAAAGGGCATGAGGGTTGCTCGGAAGGAGGTGGTTCCCAGAAATGAATATCAAAGAGTAACATGTACAGGGTGCAAAGTTTTTTTGGAAAGCAGGTAGTTCTTGGAGAAAAGCAACCCATGGACTGGGAATTGGTGCAACGGAAATGCACAGCAGCCCCCAGGAAGGAATGAACTTAAAGGTGCCAGCTTTCCCAGGTCATTCAGACAGGAAACACGACCAAATGGGCTAACGCTATTTTATTGCACGGCTACGGTTAACAGAACCTTGCAACTTTCAAAGTTACTCTACGAGAATCCTCCGGTGTCTCCTTAACCACCTGAGAAGCTAGGAAGGGTTCCTCAGCCCATCTCTCAAGGGCTTTTTCACACACCGTTACGAAAGGCCAACCAGTAAAAAGTTAGGCAGCTCATTCTCAGGAACTGGGAATGGTGCTTGATAGAAAAACACAGCAGCCCCATGCAAGAATCATCACCCAAAGGTTAAACCAGATAGGAAGCATGAGCAGATGGGCTAATGCTATTTAGTGTTATGGCTACATTAACAGAACCTTGCAACTTTGAAGTTGTGTTGGGGTGTGTGCAATGGCTCAGCAGTTGAAGACACTGGGCTTGTCGGTTGGAAAGCTGACAGCCTGGGTTCGAGACCCGAGTGCTGCGCGATGGGGTGAGTTCCCGTTACTTGCTCCAGCTCCTGCCCATCTAGTAGTTTGAAAGCATGCAAATGCAAGTAGATAAATAGGTACCACGTTAGTGGGAAGCTAACAGTGTTCTGTGCACCTTTGGCGTCTTGCCATGCTGGCCCTCGTGACCACGGAAAATGTCTTCAGACAATGCTGGCTGAAATGGAGATAGGCACTGTGCCCTGAAATAGGACAGGACTGGACAGGGAAGCCTTTATCTTTACCTTTACTGAAACCTTGAAAGTACTGTATAAATCCTCAAGTGTTAGTATGAAACAAAATTTCATTTTAATGTATGCTGATTAATGTACATTCAAAGCAGGGGTGGGCTTCAATAATTTTAGCAAGGGGTTCTCTGCCTGATTGCTGGGTGGGGGTGGCCATGGTGGGCGTGGCCTAGTCGGCCTCCTGCACCATAGTGGGAGGGGCGTTTTTGCCCTCCCTGGGCTCCGGAGGCTTCTTTCGAGCCTCCGGGAGGGCAAAAATGGCCTTCCCAGGCTCTGGAGGCCCTCTGGAACTTCCCGAACTTCTGGTAGGCCCATTTTTAGCCCTCCCCGAGCCTCTACGTGCACCCCGCACTTACCTGCATCCAAAATGGGCTGCATGTGAATTCCTGGGAGGGGAGGGGCAGGGTGGGAGGGGCCAGCTGGATGTGGGATTTGGGGGTTCTCTGAACTGCATAGAATCTTAGCTAGAGGTTCTCCCGAAGCCCTGCGATCCCCCAGCAGCCCACCCCTGATTCAAAGTAATAATAAAGTTATTCTAAGTCTCTTTAACAGGGTAAGGAACTAGGGAGGGTTCCTTCTGGGTCTCTTTTAATCAGAATAGAGCTGGAAGAGACTTTGGAGGTCTTCTAGTACAACCCCCTGCTCAAGGAGGAGACCCTATGCCATTTCAGATAGGTGGCTGTCCAGTTTTTTCTTAAAAACCTCCCAGTTATGAAGCCCCTGCAACTTCTGGTGGCAAGCTGTTCCACTGGTTAATTCTCCTCGCTCTTAGGAGGTTTCGCCTTAATTCCAGGTTGCTTCTCTCCTTTTGTTAGTTTCCATCCATTGTTTCTTGTCCTGCCCTCTGGTGCTTTGGAAAATAAATGGACTCCCCACAAAGTTTTCCACGTCCATTAGGTAGCTCAGGCCTACACCGTCTCTTATTTGACAATTCCCTAGGCAACATTTCCTCACCCCGTCTTCTCAAGGTCAATAAAATAAATAAATACTGTGCCGCATTTTAACCCTGCCAATGGCCCTCTTGCTGAGCTGAAGATCTCTCGGTAATTTTTTCCTGTTGAGTTGGCCCTCCTTGGCAATGAACTCTTCAGCTAACTCTGGAAGGGATGGTCCCAAGTGAACTGTGCTTTGAAAAGTGGGACAACCTGGCCACCTCAGATGGAAGGACCTTGAGAGGAGGCCATCAAGTCTAATCTACCCCCAAAGCAAACAGGAAACTAGGAACTCTAATCCAAGGCAGATGTTCTCCCTTGCATGGAGAAACGATAGCTCACAATTAACTTCTTCTCTGAGGAGGAGGGGGCGTTGCTTGGCTGAAAACCTCAAGTCATACTTTCTGTTCTCCAGACAGATGGGGAAATTCAAGGACCCAGTCTGGGAGAATCAGCTGGGGGTGGGGGGGGGAGAAAGCCATTTGATCCACCATAACTGAGCGACCTTCCAGTTTTTATACTTTTTCCGAATTATTTCTTTTTTTAGGATACTTAGCAGGGGTGGGCTTCAAAAAAGTTAGCAAGGGGTTTTCTGCCTGGTTGCTGGGCGGGCGTGGCCATGGTGGGCGTGGCCTAGTTGGCCTCCTGCACCAAGGCAGGAAAGGGGGCGTTTTTGCCCTCCCCAGACTCCGGAGGCTTTCCTCGAGACGCCGGGAGGGCAAAAACGCTCCGGAGGCCCTCTTCCTGAACTTCCAGTAGGCCTGTTTTTCGCCCTCCCCGAGCCTCTGTGCGTGCCCTGCACTTACCTGCATCCAAAACGGGCCACATGGGGACTCTTGGGAGGGGTGGGGCAGCCAAGGGTGGGATTTGGGGGTTCTCCAAACTGCACAGAATCTTAGCTAGAGGTTTTCCCGAACCCCTGCGAACCAGGAGAGGGGGGATTGCTTTGGGTTATTTGGGGGTGAAGGCACTGCACTCATGTTTTCCTAAAACAAACATATGTGTGAAGAGAAGGGAACCCTCTGCTGAAAAAGGGCCAAATTCCGGCTATGCAAACGTGGGGTTTCTGGAAAGACTGTGAAATCAGGGTGTGGGAACCAGATGCACAAGCTGAAGGTCATACAGTCTTATGTTCCTTCGCAACGCTGATTGTTTTCCTTTTTGCTTTTTATCAGTTGGCTTTTGATCTCGTTCTTGATGAGTATCTCCCGTTTATCTATGTATGTGTGTGTGTGTGTGTTGAAATCCTCTTATTCCGACCGAACCCTCCTATAAATATTTATAAGGCCTATCAGTTCTTTAAACAAAAGGGGGCCAGAAACCCCCTCAAATGTACAGAGGGGAACGATGCTTGGCTCGTCCAGGGCCATCCGTGCTCGATGAGATCACTGTCTTGAGGCTCAATTAATCCCAGACTGGCTTTGGCCGGAACTGAACAAGCTTCGATCTTATGGCATTTTCCATAAAGGGAAGGCTAAAAAGGGCCACATTTTTCCCAATAAATATATTCTGCTGGACCAGACAGAAAGCCTATCTAGTTTGGCTTTCTGTTGCCACAGTGGCTGCTAGATATTTTATTTATTTATTTGTAGTGTCCTCGGTGCTCTCTGAGCTTGGTGGCTTTCTTGCAGACCTTTCATTACCACACTAGGTAACATCATCAGCTCTAGAAGGGAGCGGGGTTTTTCTCCCTGTCATTATCCTTTCCAGTTCTGATGATGCTACCTAGCTTGGTAATAAAACATCTGCAAGAACACAACCAAACTCAGAGAGCAATAAGGAACCCACAATCCTTCCCCTCTCCTAGCAACAAAGCTGGTCTACCCAGCAACAGGGGCTGGACTAAGAATTATTGGCAGACTCAGTCCTTCAATCTGATTGGGCGAGTACTACCCGCACTGGCTGCTGTCTCCACTCTCAATGGAGAATGGGACAGGATCTCGTGCTGGAGCCCATCTTCAGGGAACTTCTCTCTAGCAGTGTGTGTGCTGTTCTCTGTGTGGTATTTACCGTATTTTTCGGACTATAAGACAAACCTAAATTTAGAAGAGGAAAACAACAACAAAAAGTTTTTGGCCTCTTTTTTTGGGGGCCTTTTTTCGGGCCTTTTCCGGCCTTTTTTTGGCCTATTTTTCAGGTCTTTTTTGGCCCATTTTCGAGGCTTTGTTTTCCAAAACATTTTTTCTACAACCTCTTGTAGAAAAAATGCTTTTAAAAATAAAATAAAAGCCCCTGATGATCGTGCGGCTCAGCCGGGCATGGGGGCAGGGCAGGGATTTTTGCTACCGGTTCTCCAAACCGCCCACTGGCATCGCTACCGGATTGGGTGATCCGGTCCGAACCGGGAGCATTTCACCCCTGATTTTAACCCTTTTGTTTATCATTGGCTCTAGACCAGGGGTGTCAAACTCAAGACCCGGGGGCTGGATCTGGCCCACAGGGTGCTTAGATCCGGCCTGGGGGTTGCCCTGGAAACAGCGAAGGACCGGCCCATAGTGCCTCTGCCACTAAAAACGGAGCTTGCGAGGGCCACAGGCGGCATTCCCAAGCTCCATTTTTGCTGGCAGAGGGTTGCAGGACGCCATCGCAGCCAAAAATGGAGCTCGGGAACCCATTTTCACTGGCAGAATACTCTGGCCACCACAGGTGCCCCCGACATGAGTGACATCAAGCTGGACATACCCACCCTGGCTACATCCCCCCCAGTCCCTCCCCCCGAAGTCAAACACAGTCCTGATGCGGCCCTCCATGAAATCAAGTTTGACACCTCTGCTCTAGACTTTCACTTTCCCCATAACCCCATTCCAAAAGACGCAACTTTCCAATCTGTTGTGTCCTTCCTTATTATTTTGTCTCCGGCGTTCAACGTCATCTCAGCTTTTCTAGATTTACTTTCCCCCCTCGATTTAAGCTCTTTACCATTTATTGCTTGGACGTGCCAAGCCATCCTTTTCTTTACCCCATGCTTCTCAGGAGGTGTTGAATTCTGATGCTTATCTGAAGCTTTGCTCAATTTAGGTTTCAGATAACGCTTTCTAGCAAGTTAGAAAAGAGTTTAGAGACCGCCCAACAGTCGTTTGTGTTCCTTTGCCCAGGCAACATTTTCGGCGAATGATATCACCTTTACAAGCCGCCCAATTACCTGCGTTCCATCCGTTAGGGGGTTACATGCAATTTATTGCCAGTTATTCTCACCCACAAATTACAATAAATGGGTTGCAATTTGCCTTGGTGTATGTATTTCTCACGTTGTACGAGTAGTCCTCAACTTACAACAGTTTGTCCAGTGACTGTTCGAACTTACGATAATACTGAAAAAAGTGACTTACAACCAGTGGTGGGATTCAGCCGGTTTGGGACCGTTTGGGCCAGTTCAAGCAAACCGGTAGTTTAATTGCTGGCTGGTCCCGCCCCTTCCCTCCCCGCCCCTTCCCGGAGTCCCCATGCACCCCATTTTGGCTTCCAGATAAGTGCAGGGAGGCATACTACACCCTACTACGGGAGGGGTGCGCCCCCCTGTGGCCTGTTTTTGCTCCCAGGAGGCTCCAGGGAGGCCTACTAGGCCCAAAATGGGGCACAGGGGGGCAGTGAGTCCCCCTCCTGCAGCCTGTTTTTGCTCCTGGGGGTGCAGGAGGCTGAGTGCAGCCTGTCACACCCCCTGGCCACGCCCACAATGGGCATGCCCACCCAGCTGGTCATTAGGGCAGAGAACCGGTTGTTAAATTATTTGAATCCCACCACTGCTTACGAGTGTAAGTAAGAAGGATGATTTCGTTGAGGGCCTCAAACATCCTCCCAAGAAGAAGAAGAGGAAGGATTAAGGGGAATTGTTTTAAAGAGCTAAGCAAAAGCAGGAGCACAAAATACAGGCAGTCCTTGACTTACAACAGCCCACTTAGTGACCGTTTGAAGTTACAGCACTGAAAAAAGTGTCTCATGACCATTTTTCAGACTTACAATCATTGCCACATCTCTTGAGTCCATGTGATCAAAATACAGATGCTTGGCAACTGACTCATATTTACGACGGTTGCAGTGTCCCAGCGTCACTTTTTACGACCTTCGGACAAGCCAAAGTCAATGGGGAAGCTGGATTTACTTAACAAACATGTTACTCAATTAATAAATGCAGTGATTCACTTAACAACTGCAGCAAGAAATGTCGTAAAATGAGGCAAAACTTCACATAACAACTGTCTCACTCAGCAACCACGATTTTAGGCTCGGCTGTGGTCATAAGCTGAGGACTACCTATACATGGGAAAGGCAAAGAATACTGCAGTTTCCCCATTCCCTCCCCACTCCAGGGGGAAGGATACTGCAAAATCTCTATTCCCTCCCTACTCCAGGGGAAGGATACTACAAAATCCCCATTCCCTCCCCACTCCTGGGGGAAGGATACTGCAAAATCTCCATTCCCACCCCACTCTGGGGCCAGCCAGAGGTGGTATTTGCCGGTTCTCCCAACTATTCAAAATTTCCGCTAGCGGTTCTCCGAACTGCTCAAAATTTCCGCTACCAGTTTCCCAGAACCTGTCAGAACCTGCTGAAATCCAGTTTCAACCCTGATCCAGTTGCCTTTTGAACAAGCACCTTTGGGGGAAAAAACTGATCCAACTATTGATCTGAATTTTGATGGCCCAGAATTGGTTGCTCAGCGTTTCGTGGAGCATTTAGGAAAACGGTTTTACTGATTACAAAAACCTGCCCAGATGCAGTCTCTGTAGGTCTGAAAGCTCCTGAGACAGAGAGAGATTCATGCTCACCTACAACCATGATGTTGAACTCAAATCCGGTTTTCATGGTCTTGATACGCATCTGGTCCAGGACGGCCTCAATCCCCACGTAGCCGAATAGTCCGCCATCCGTGGTCTTGAGGGCTGGGCCATCCTGGGGAATTGGTTCTCCTGCTAGATCGTCCTCCATGCTCAGCTGCTGAAGCTTGGGATGAATCTCTGCAAAGAGGAAGAGAAAATATAAGTTATAGGCAACCTCCTCCTTTTCTTGCAGGCTTTGTTGCACTTCTGTATATTAAGTTTGGAGCAAGAACGAAAGCGAAAGATAAAACACATTTTTCCCTTTGGAAGCAGAAATGCAGCCTTGAAAGAGAAACAACATCTGTCTAAAGTTGGGTGTTGCAAGAGACGGTGGAGAGGCTGGGACAGGAATGGAAGAGAGAGGAGACCTAAACAGCCAAGAAAACAGAAGGGGAAACCATACTGGCAGCCTATCTCATAAACAGCAACTCAGCTCAATAAGACAACAGAATAACAGAGTTGGAAGGGGCCTTGGAGGTCTTCTAGTCCAACCCTTTGCTCAAGCAGAACACCAGACAAATAGTTGTCCAGGCTCTTCTTTAAAAACTTCCAGTATTAGAGCACCCACAATTTCTTCTTTTTTTGTAAATTTTTAAATATTTTTTTACACAAACACATAATACATCAATCCTTCCGTGTGTCATCTCAGTGTTTCTTCAGTAACTTCTTCTCCTTTTTGATTACTCCTCCTATCTTCATTTCTTCCCTTATAATTTCCATTTCTCTATTTTTTTTATTATTATTTTTATTTTTTAATTAGATTTATATGCCGCCCTTCTCAGGAGACTCAGGGCGGCTTACAATGCGTTAAGCAGTAGCCTTCATACTTTTGTATATTTTATACAAAATCAGCTTATTGCCCCCACAAACTGGGTCCTCAATTTACCTACCTTAGAAAGGATGGAAGGCTGAGTCAACCTTGAGCCTGGTGAGATTCGAACTTGCAATAATTGCAGACAGCTGAATGTTAATAACAGGCTTTTAGTCTGTTGAGCTATTCAGGCTCAACAGGAAATATTACAATATTCCCCCCCTCCAAGTACAATACATTTAATATAATATTCTCCTATTTTGTTATCAAAATCTTTATCTATTTTTCTTTTTTAACCAATCATAAAATTTCCCCCATATCTTAAAATATTCCGTATCTTCTCTCTCTTTAATCACCAAGGTTAATCTATTCACTTTTGCACAGTCTAATTTTTTTTTAATTACTTCCCCTTCCAACGGAATTTTCTCTACTTTCAATTGAGCTCGATAGATGGCAACAGTTATGGGAAAGGAACTATAAACTAACAATGTCCACTGCACACAAAGAGAATCAATATAAAATGTTTTACAGATGGCATATGCCCCTTGAAAAATTGGCAAAAATGTTTAAAGACAAATCAGCTATATGTTGGAAATGACATCATATACCAGGAACTTATTATCATATGTGGTGGACATGTTCAGAAGCTAGAGTCTATTGGAACAGAATTAAGATTTGGTTAGAGGAAATGACCCAACAACATATTGATTTAAAACCGGAGCTGTTCCTACTGGGTATCCTACCAGAGAAAATTAGTAAAGAAAATGTATATTTGATTATTAATATAATAACTGCAGTGAGGATAGTATTTGCGCAAACTTCTGAAGGCAAGCCATTCCACTGATTAATTGTTCTGTTAGGAAATTTCTCCTTAGTTCTAGTTTGCGTCTCTCTCCTTGATTAATTTCCCTCCATTGTTTCTTCTCTTGCCTTCTGGTGCTTTGAAGAATTGGGTAACCCCCACTCTTTTTTGTGCCAGCCCCTCAAATATTGGAAAACTGCTATCATGTCACTCCCTAATCCTTCTTTTCACTAGATATATCCATTTCCTGCAACCGTTCTTTGTATGTTTTAGCTTCCGGTCCCCTAATTATCTTTATTGCTTTTTTTTGACACTCTTTCCAGAGTCTAACTACAGTAGTGGCCAAAATTGTAGAAATCTTTTGGGGAAAGTGTCTTTTTGATGTTTGATGGCTAATAACACCATTTTTTTTTTTTTTGGAGTTTCAAGATAATCCTATTCCATTGCTGGAATGGCCTGGGAATAGCCCAGATTTTAACCCAATTGGAAATCTATGGAGCTGACTAAAGAAACCTGTTAGTCAGAAGCGACCCAGCAATGAAACCCAGTTAATAGAAGCCATCCTTCAATCTCGGTTTCACATGATAACAGCTGCAGAACTAAAAGACTTGGTTCACTCCATGGGAAGACGTGGTAAGGTCATAAGTCATGCTAAAGGTTGCCCAACTAAGGATTAACTGACACGGTGATCATTTTTGAATATCTCGTTTTTTCTATGGTGATCATTTTTGTATATCTCGTTTTTTTTCTATGTGTTTCACTTTTCTTCTTTCTACTGTAACCACTATTCTAATAGCAAATCCTTCCTAAAAGTTACTGCATTACATTCTTGATTAAATTATCTTTTCATTGATATATAATTTTATGGTACTACTCCCCAAAAAAGTGGTGTTATTAGCTAGTTTTAGAAAATACACTTTTCCCAAAAGGTTTCCACAATTTTGGCCACTGCTGTATCTGAAGCATCTTCCTTGACATGAGCCGAGCCTCCATTGCGCTGGGTTTCCCATGCAGCATTGCATCCGGGTTATATGATGTTTGTCTTTGATAGCCATTAGGCCAGGGAGAAAAAAAAGAGAAAGAGAAAAGTGAAAGTGAAACTGAATTCAAATGCACAGCAACGTCTCTGACAAAGGTCAGACCTTAAAGAGTAGCTCAACCAAAGAGGCTGGAGGGGCGCCTCCATTAGGGAAGGGAAGGGGTGGGGAAGAGGGTTGGCACCCAGCCCAAAAGTTGGGAAGCTTTGCAGAGGAACTGTGGGAGGGAAAGGGGTTAGTTTCTTCCCCCACCTCCCCAAATAAAGAGTGGACGGGAGGAAAGTCTCTTCTTAACTGGGTTGGTAATGAGGGGAGTTGTTCAAAAGTCTGGGAAGTTGGCAGGGGTGGGCTTCAAAAATTTTAGCAAGGGGTTCTTTGCCTGGTTGCTGGGTGGGTGTGGCCATGGTGGGTGTGGCCTAGCTGGCCTCCTACACCACGGGGTATGTGTGTGTGCGTTTTTGCCCTCCCCAGGCTCCGAAGCCTTTTCTCAAGCCTCCGGGAGGGCAAAAACGGCCTTCCCAGGCTCTGGAGGCCCTCTAGGAGGGCCCGTTTCCAGCCTTCCTGAACTTTCGGTAGGCCCATTTTTTGGCCTTCTGAGCCTCTGCGCACACCCTGCATCCAAAACAGGCTGCGTGGGGACTCCTGGGAGGGGCGGGGTGGGGCGGGGCCAGCCAGGAGTGGGATTTGGGGGTTCTCTGAACTGCACCGAATCTTATCTAGAGGTTCTTCTGAATCCTAGCAGCCCACCTCTGTTTATGATAGAGATGCAGTGTTCAGCATAAGCAACTTGAAGATGGGTGGACTTCAGATGTGTGTGTGTGTGTGTGTGTGTGTGTGTGTGTGTGTGTGTGGCATTTTTGTCCTCCCCAGGCTCCGGAGGCTTTCCTCGAGCCTCTATTTCCCCTATCCAGTTTTATTTCTGCCTCTTTCAGCATGACTGGCTGGGGAATCCTGGAAGTTGAAGTCCCCCCATCTTCAAGTTGCCCACGCTGAGGAACACTGGTGTAGAAGCATATGGACTTCCGGATTCCCCACCCGCTCCAAATCTAAGGCAACTGATATTTAAGAAGGGGGGGGGGGAAAGAGCCAGCCAGAGTTTGGTGACCCTCAAAAGGCCAAAGAAGCCAGAAACCTTGAATCTCACATCTCCCTTTGCTTTCTCTGGCCAAGCAGATTTTAGCCTTTCATCCTAGCCTTGGGGGGCAGCTGCTTACAATTATTCAAGAAGAAAAAGATGACAGAAATCCTGCCTTTATCTCTTTTCCTGTCCACCCCCTTTTCCCAGAGGGTGTAAGGATCAATCCATCTGCTTTTGGAACAGCGTGGGAGCAACTTCCTGTTGTTCTCCCCAGCATACGGCTCTGGCTATATCCTTCAAAAGAAAAGACGTTGGCCAGGATCAAGGACATCCATCTCTTCTCCTCCTCTTCTTCTTCTTCCTCCCCATCCAATATTCCCAGCTGGGCCAGAGCCACGCAAGCAAAGACGAGCATCTGAACGTTTCCTTAGTTGACTCCGTCATGAAGAAACCCTTCTGTCAAAAGATACTTTTGGAAGGGAGATAGGGGCCTGGGTAGAAATTTTGGAGACTAGGCAGTGGAAAGGGGTAGAGGTGGGAGAAATACCTAGACTGGACAGCCAAGAAGCAGAGGCAGACAGAGATAAAAATCCAAGAGAGGAATATGGGAGGGACCATTCAGAGGTGGTAATTTACCAATTCCCCGAACTACTCAAAATTTCCACTACCAGTTCTCCAGAACTGGTTAGAACCTGCTGAATACCACCTCTGATTCCAGGTCACAAGAACACAATTCCAGGGTTGTTCTGCAGCCTTGAAATTTCCTACAGAGGGACCCCCGTTTCATCAATCTAGGGTGGTCTTCTCAGATGCAAAAAGAGATTGCAGGGATCTTTGGCTTCACCACTGCCCTTGACTTGGTGTGGCTTGCCCTAATAGCCATACCTATTGCACCATTAGTAAGAAAGGGATGATAACTCTTGAGGTTCCTCATCAACACACATCATCTGGGGAACAAACTATTGGATAGGTGACAGTCTTCTCCATCATGGAGTATCTCTTACCTACATTCCCACGTAGGCTACAATGGGGTGGTGTTTATAGTCCTCTAAGTGATAGGAAAACCAGCTATTACCTTTATAGGCTGTGCAAATTAAGTCACCCTGTGAAACCCTCATCCCATTGCAGTGGTGAAATCCAAATTTTCTCACTACCGGTTCTGTGGGCATGGGGAAGGATACTGCAAAATCTCCATTCCCACCCCACTCTGGGGCCAGCCAGAGATGGTACTTTTTTTTTTTTTTAATTTGATTTATATGCCGCCCTTCTCCGAAGACTCAGGGCGGCTTACAATGTGCTCAGCAATAGCCTTCATCCTTTTGTATATTTATACAAAGTCAGCTTATTGCCCCCACAACTGGGTCCTCATTTCACCTATCTTAGAAAGGATGGAAGGCTGAGTCAACCTTGAGCCTTGGCGAGATTCGAACCCTGCAGTAATTGCAGGCAGCTGGTCTTAATAACCAGCTTAATAACAGGGTGCCTTAAACCCCTGTACTACCAAGGCTCTTATATGTTTTAGGAAGGCTGCATTGCTCTGGGAACTGATGGTCAATCTCCCAAAGATATACTCCATGCGTTTAATCCTCATCCCAAGTGAGAATTTTTTAGTAACACTGAATCTGCAGTGATTCAGACTTGCACATCAGACGCTACAGATGGAGGGGAAAGATTGCAGTTTAGGCACTTCCGATTCAAATGAAAACATCACCCACATTTACACATGTTTGCACCAGCAAATGTCACACGGATGAATCTCGCCTTCTTTCTGGCACAAGTACAAAGCCAAACTTGTTTCTAGACATGCCACTCCAGATAGCACTACTCAGATAATAAGCATATTGGGAGAACAGCTCCCAATTCAACCTGTCCTACACTGTGGTTAGGACACTAACTTTTACTTCCAGAAGATTCTAGTTCTGAAATTACATTGAGAAACCTTTAGTACTACAACTAGTTCAGAAAAGAAGCAAGTGAGAGCAATCAACCCATGGAACAGAAGTTACCTTCAGAAGTTGTGGGAGCTTTAGACAAATCAGCTAAATATTGGAAATGTCACCAGTTACCAGGATCTTATTACCATATGTGGTGGACATGCCCAGAAGCTAAAAACTATTGGAATAAAATCAAGACATGGTTGGAAGAAATGACACAACAACGTATTGATTTAAAACCAGAGCTGTTCCTACCTGGTATCCTCCCTGAGAAAATTTGTAAAGAAAATGTTTATTTGATTATATATGTAATAACAGCTGCATAGATTGTTTTTGCACAAAATTGGAAAGCAGAGAAAATACCTTTGGAAGGAGAAGTAATTAAAAATTTTTTAGAATGTGCAGAAATGAATAGTGATGATGATTAAAGAAAGGATTCAGAATATTTTAAGATATGAGATCAGTTTTACCATTGATTAGAAAAGAGATATAGACACGTTAATTGATAGTCATGTAAAAAAAATGGTATAACTAGGATATTGTACCTTTGGAGATATGTTGTAATAGATTGGGTGATAAATGAAGATAGAAGAAGCTACAAAAAAGATGAAGTCATGGAGAAAACACCACCGAGATGTCGCATGGAAGGAATGACTGATGTATTAAATGTTTGTTTGTGTATAAAATAAAAAAACTTTTTCAAAAAAAAAAAAGTTGTGGGAGCTTCATCACTGGATGAAGCTTCAAGAAGAGACTGGACTGCCATCTGTCAGAAATGGGTCTCCTCCTGGCCGGGGTGGGGTGGGGTTTAAACACCGTGCGGGGTGGATCTGGCCGACAGACGTTGACTAGAGACAGCATTGCCTTCTGGATTTATTAAATGTAAAGGTAAAGGTTCCCCTCGCTCATCGTTCCCAACTCTAGGGGGCGGTGCTCATCTCCGTTTCAAAGCCGAAGAGCTTGATTTCTAATAAAACTATACCTTTCTCAACAAATGAAGCCAAGGATCTTTTCTACTTAGGGGTTTAAGTTGTGACAAGACTGACACCAGCCTAAACAACCTGTCATGACTCCAACTAACGAACCCAAGCAAATCAGAACTCTGAGACCAGAATCCTCCCCAAAGAACTTCTTTATTGGGTACATTGTATCGGCACAGACAAGGGTAAAACCAACTCTAACTATTCCCTGCGGTTTTGGTATAATTAAAATAGTAAATGATTCCCTCCCCAAGCATCACTAGTCACACTGTCCAATTGTGGCAATTGGACGGCATGCCAGGGTATAGCCAATGACCTCAAAACCTTAGATGACCCACAATGTAGATGATTCTGCTACTGCTAATGATCCTACTCATCAACAAGTCATCTGTCCAACATGAAAAGGGGAGAGAAGGTCTGGATGATGATTTTCATGAATCCCACCTAGCAGAGCTACAGGCCCAAGACCTCTGGCAGCAAGGACCTCACTTACCTGCCCTCCAGGTAAAGGTAAAGGTTCCCCTCGCACATATGTGTTAGTCGTTTCCGACTCTAGGGGGCAGTGCTCATCTCCGTTTCAAAGCCGAAGAGCCAGTGCTGTCCGAAGACGTCTCCGTGGTCATGTGGCTGGCATGACTCAACACCAAAGGCGCACAGAATGCTGTTACCTTCCCACCAAAAATGGTCCCTATTTTTCTACTTGCATTTTTTACGTGCTTTCAAACTGCTGGTTGGCAGAAACTGGGACAAGTAACAGGAGCTCACCCTGTTACGCGGCACTAGGGATTCGAACCGCTGAACTGCTGACCTTTCGATTGACAAGCTCAGTGTCTTAGCCACTGAGCCACCTCATCCCTCCGGATATATTAGGCTTAACCAATTCAGTTAAAAAACCAACAGCTGCATTCATACAACATCCCCCACTCAATGTTTTAATCTTGCTTAGAGCAATCAATCAATCAATTATTCAGTGGAAGGTGTTGCTTTTAGAAGCTATGGATGCTCAATCACTGGAGGTTTTTAAGAAGAGATTGGGCAACCACTTGTGTGAAATAGTCTCCTGCTTGAGCAGGGGGTTGGACTAGAAGACCTCCAACGTCCCTTCCAACTCTGTTACAGGTAGTCCTCAACCTTACAACCGTTCGTTTAGCGATCATTCAAAGTTACAACGGTACTGAAAAATGTGACTTTTATGACCGTTGTCCACAGTTATCATGTGATCAAAATTCAGACGCCTTGGCAACTGCTTCAGATTTATGACCGTTGCTGTGTGAGAAGATCATGTGATTCCCCTTTTGCGACAAGCAAAGTCCGTGGGGAAGCCAGATTCGCTTAACGACCGGGTTACTAACTCATCAACTGCAGTGATTCACTTAACAACTGTGGCAAGAAAGGTGGTGAGATGGGGCAAAACTCAATAGATGTCATGCTTGGCAAGAAAAATCTGGAACTCCAATTGTGGTCGTAAATCGAGAATTACCTGTATTCTGTCAATCCCTCACTCTGAAGATCCGTTCATGTCTGTACAAATGAACAAGTCAATATTTGCAAGAATGGTTCCTTTAAAATCCCAGAAAATAATTAATAATAATAATGAGCTGAGGTGGCGCAGTGGTTAGAGTGCAGTACTGCAGCTACTTTAGCTGACTGCTAGTTCAGCAGATCAGCGGATCAAATCTCACCGGCTCAAGGTTGACTCAGCCTTCCATCCTTCCGAGGTGGGTAAAATGAGGACCCAGATTGTTGGGGGCAATATGCTGTTTAGTATACTGTCTTTGGTGTAAGCCGCCCAGAGTCCTCAGAGTCATAGAAATATGACTAATAAATAAATAAATAAATAAATAAATAAATAAATAATAATAACTTTATTGTCATTTTACATGTATACACAGTATAGCCATACAACGAAATTCACTTAACACCCAAAGAGCAGGTCCAACACACATAACAATCCCCAAACACACTCCCACCCACCACAATTCCCCACCCCTAAACCACCCAAACATCCACACAACAGACCAAGTAATGCTGTCCAACAGCTCACCGATAGTAGCCCTTTAGTTCATTGTTGAGTGCAATTATAGCTCAGGTCCACCCACCACACTAAGCCATGGAACATCTAAACACCAACCCAAAAAGAAACATTTTGCTTCTGTCTGCACACTAGGATCTAGATTGATGGATAGTTACTCCCTTATTCCTCCCTGTTTTCTACACAGGAGCTTGATGTCATTTCTAGACAGAGACCAGGAATTCTGGCACCCTTTTCCCCCCCCCCCCCCGCCATGGATTCAATTTCAGGCTTTGGGCAGGTGATAATTTCCTAGCCTTTGTCCCCGATTTGATGGAGGAAATCAGCCTGCCGCCTTCCTCACACAATGGCAAAGATGAAAAAACCAAAACCACAGCAACAAAACCCTTGCCAACCATGCACATTCTCCCTCTCTCTCTCTCTCTCTCTCTCTCCCTCCCTCCCTCCCTCCCTCCCTCCCTCTCTCTCTCTCTCTCTCTCTCTCTCTCTCTCTCTCTCTCTCTCCGTTCATCATATCCACGTCTCTTTTTTTGGAATGGGTTTTGGATGCCAGCTCAATATCTACCTCTCCCTGAGGACAACCAGCAACCAGAAAAGTCTGCAGAGGTGCAGGAAAAAAAAAAATCACAAGGAGCTGAACAGATTTTTTTTTTTAAAAAAAAAGCAGGAACCGGGAGACTCTCCACGCCCACCCAGGCGTTACAACTCAACTAGAGAAGATAGCTTGCTCCACCACCAGAAAGGAAGAAATCCAGGGAGGATCAGAAGTGAACCAGAGCATATGTCTGTCCGGGGTTCCCATCAACTCTGCCATCGTGACCCAATCCAACCAGCCTTCCTCCCTCCTGCCAGGCCTTAGAACACCTATAGCTTCTTTCCTACCCACCCACCCTCTAGCCCACCACTCATGTTCTTGAGGTCTTCTCCGAGATGACCCACCAGCAGCATCTCGTGGTGGCCACACCATCCAACCTTGAAGGTGGACAGGAGAAGACTACGTGCCCTTAGAGAACAAAGCTGCTGCCAGGGAGGGGAAAACAAGCCAAAAAAAAAAAAAAAAACCCTAATAAAAACCCACCAGTCCTGTAGACAAAGAAGATGTGGACGAGATTCAACCTTTGAATCCTGATTTCCTTGAATTTGGTCTCTGCCAGCCTTCTCTGCAAGCTTGCCTTTCCTTCGCTGGAGAGATGCCCCTCCAGAAAAAAGAACCAGCTATTGTCCAGGTTGCACTTCTCCCTTTCAACCCAAGACAAAAGCTATGGCGACTCCAAGGATCCTACCTACCCCCTCCCCAAATTCAGGTGAGCAGCAATATCTGTGTTATCCTTACCTTTGCTTTCAGCTGCCCATCATGCTTCTGTCTCTTTCAGGGGCTTGGGCAAAAAAAAAAACAACCAAAAAACCGGGCAGCTCCTCCCTTCTGCCAGTTCCCCTTTTGGGTTTCACACCCAGAGCGCCAGCGAACGCACCAGGCTGCTTCCAAGCACATGACCAGAATGGCAATCAGTCCCTCCCTCCCCTCCCCTCTCCTTCTCTTTCCTGGGACCCCCTTCTCCCCTTCAAAAGGTGACGGGGGGGGGGGAATGAGGAAGAGGGGTGGGAGAGACACAAGGCCATTCAGCAGCTTTGCCCAATAGCCTGGCCAGGTTTGCTTCCTCCTTTCCAGCAAGCAAACCCTTTTGCATTTTAAAGAAAGAAAGAAAGAAAGAAAGGGGGAAGGGTGCCAAAGGGGGGGGGGGGAGGAAAAGAAAATTCAGCTCTTCCGGGGAGGAGGAGGAGGGAGGGGGGAAGAAGTTAGGAGCCAACTGGCCAAACATTGCACAAATCCCCCCCCCCCCCAGTTTTTGGAGAAGGGCACATGTGAGACTATGTTTCTGAGCCTCCTGGGTGGAGGAAGGTTTTTTCCCTCTTCCCAAATAAAAGTAAAAACCAAAATTAAAAAAAAAACACCACCACCACAATATAAAAGTAGAAAACTCGTGTGCCCCCTTCCCTCCGCAGCCCCCAAAGCTGCATTACACACTCATCCCTTGGCCACCCAGTTTTCTGCCCTTGAAATGTTCTACTTCCATAGGGATAAAATGTTTATCTACAGGTAGTCCTCGACTTGCGACCGCAAGGGAGGGGGGCAGTGTTTCTGTCGCTAGGCAAGACGGTGGTTGTGTGAGAGATGCTCCATGTTACATTGTAACTTAGAAGAAGTCAGGAAATGAAGGGTTGTAAGTTGAGGACTATCTTTGCCCTTGTTCAAGCGGATGCCCTCTAGATGCACTGGACTACCGTCCCCATTTTACACGAGGATGCCACCTGTGGATGATGGGAATTGCAGCCCCGACCCATCTGGAGGCTGCTGAGTTGAGGAATAGCAAAAGCACTTAGACTTATATACCACTTCATACAGGGGTGAAATTCAGCAGGTTCTGACAAGTTCTGGAGAACCGGTAGCGGAAATTTTGAGCAGTTCGGAGAATCGGCAAATACTATTTCTGGCTGGCCCCAGCGTTTATTTTATTTATTTATTTATTTGTCATATTTCTATGCCGCCCACTCTCCAAGGACTCTGGGCGGCTTACACCAAAGACAGTATACTAAATAGCGTATTGTCCCCTAACAATCTGGGTCCTCATTTTACCCACCTCGGATGGATGGAAGGCTGAGTCAACCTTGAGCCGGTGAGATTTGATCCGCTGAACTAGCAGTCAGCTGAAGTAGCTGCAGTACTGTACTCTAACCACTGCGCCATCTCAGCTCAATAGAGCGGGGTGGGAATGGAGATTTTGCAATATCCTTCCCCTGCCACGCCCACCAAGCCACGCCCACAGAACTGGTAGGGAAACATTTTGGATTTCACCCCTGACTTCATAGTGCTTTTAGAGCCCTCTCTAAGTGGCTTTACAGAATCAGCTTGTTGCCCCCAACAATCTGGGTCCTCAGAAGGATGGAAGGCTGAGGAAACCTTGAGCCTGGTGAGAATTGAACTGCTGGCAGTCGGCAGAGTTAGCCTGCAATACCGCTTTCTAACCACTGTGCCATCACGGCGCCAGGGAAAGTGGTGTCAAGGGTTTGTAGAGCAAAGAGGATGTCAGAGCTGTTGGCTGATGTGCAGGACATCACATGTGTTTTGTTTCTGCAAGTCACAACTATTTCAACACCCTATGAAGAATATGAAGAACAGCTGCAGGATTTGGGTCTGGTTAGTCTAGAGAAAAGAAGAATTGGGGGCAACATGATAGCAGTATTCCAGTATTTGAGGGGCTGCCACAAAGAAGAAGGGGTCAAATTATTCTCCAAAGCACCAGAGAGCAAGACAAGAAACAATGGTTGGAAACTGATCCAAGAGAGAAGCAACCTGGAATTAAGGAGAAACTTCCTAACAGTGAGGACAATTAACCAGTGGAACAGCTTGCCACCAGAAATCATGGGCGCTCCATCACTGGAGGTGTTTAAGAAGAGTCTAGACAGTTACATCTGAAACAGGTGTGGGTTCTACTTATCTTTACTACTGGTTCGCATTGTGCCTGCACGCACAAGACGTGCACACACAGATTTACTTTGATGATGTCCGGGTCAGTGGGCGGAGCCTCCCGCCAGTTTTACTACTGGTTCTTGCGAACCGGTCTAAACCGGGGGTTACCCACCACTGATCTGAAATAGTATACATTCTCCTGCTTGAGCAGGGGATTGGACTAGAAGACCTCCAAGGTCCCTTCCAGGTCATCCTATTCCCATTCCCATTCCCATTCCATTCCTTTGCTCACCTAATCCCTCCTTTTGACACCCAGAAATGTCCTTTAGACACAACCTTCCAACTTTGGCTTAATCGATGGAAAATAGGTCTTAGCCATTCATGGTAAGGAACCTACTTAAGCATAGAAGGACCATGACTGAAAACTCAGCATCTTCTCTGTTACATCACTGAACAGTGACTTGGTTGGCCACATCACAGTGAGCTATGATTTGCTTAACCCATGACTTAACTAAACCAACGTGAATTGGTTAGGGGTCAGACACGGATCACAGTAAGCTATAAATTATGGTTTACAGTGTACAATAGTTAGGCTCACTCAATATGCTATGTTCAGCTCATCCAACCCACCCGAGATAATTGGACATGCGTAAGGATGATTCATAGATCGGTTTTTCCTGGGTTGATTAAATTGGCTTGGTCTCTTAGGAGACAATAAGAGAAAACACCAAGAGGAAATATGTCTTTGGCCTTGAAAATGTGAGATCAGCTAGAGGAGCTTTAGAGGAATAGAAAGACGTATCATGGATGATGGATAGATGCGTCTTTTTTTTTTTTTTTTGTCATTCTGATTTGCCTTTCCCTTTCTCTCTCTCTTTTAAAGCATAACAATTAAAGTACTGAAGCGGGCAAGAGATGATGGATAGATGATTTCTCCTTTTTGTTCTGTTTTTTTTCTTCTCTCTTGTTTTTTCTTGTTTTTTCTTTTTTTTTTTTTTTTTGCTTAGAAAAAAAGTGACATCCTTAGAAATTAGATAGGATAGAAAGGAAAAGTTTTTCTAATAAAGGATAGCAGGATTAAAAGCTAGAATAAGTGACAGAAATAAGAGAAGGGGGAATACTGCTGTATACATTTTTATATAATAAAATAAAAGTAACAACAAGGGGAAAGATGGAACAATTGAATAAAGATGGGTTGCAACATAAAATAAATGTGCATTATTATTAGAAATATATAAGTTGATTGAAAGTAATAGTTATGATTTATTTTATTAGTTTTGCTTATAATAGAATGTAAGACACCCAGTACACGCATTGATTAGATATATTTGTAAAAAAATAAAAAATAAAAAACTTGAAGAAAGACATATCACAAAAAAACCACACCAGCACCATGAGCTCCCCTGAGTTGCCAGCTCCAAAATATCTTTAAGAGACGTTCAACAAAAATTCTCAATGATATGGCAGGTTTCAACCCAGCACTGAATACATGAAATGCCAATTTAGAAACAGCGATGAATTATAAGGAGCTAAGGATCTAGGGAGAATATGAAATGTAACAATTTGTTAGCATATTCTTGCTTTTGATTTGTGAATGCTATACCCTGTGCTTGTTCTGGGAAGTCTAGGGAGGGGGATGGGGGGGAAGGAGGGAAAGGGGGGGTGGGAAAGGGGAGGGAGGGGTTGAGGGGGGAAGGATGGGGGGGTGAAAATGTTTGTACTTTTTATAAAACTTTTCAATAAAAAAAAAAGAAAAGAAAAGAAACAGTGATATTCCAAAATTACAAATAGCATCTGGATTCCATACAAAACGGCCAGGAAATTCCATATTTGGAATATTCATTGCCACAAATTATAAAAAATCTTTAATAGGTTTCTGCTTCTTATGCTTCCAGGTGGTTGAAATGTCATATCCAGAGAATCTGCTCCCAAACATTTGCTATTGCTACAGTGGACTGTAAAATTATTTGTTAAGGCGGGAATATTTGGAAAATGGAATTGGAGAAGATATCCGGGTCAATGGCATCCCAGTTAAAGAAAAAATCTCATTGTCCTGTAATTCCATCTAGCACAAAAGTGGGGACCAGTGGTGGGTTTCAAAGTTTTTTACTACTGGTTCTGTGGGCGTGGCTTGGTGGGCATGGTATGGCTTGGTGGCCGTGGCTTGGTGGCTGTGGAGGGGAAGGATACTGCAAAATCCCCATTCTCTCCCCACTCCTGGGGGAAGGATACTGCAAAATCTCCATTCCCACCCATTCCTGGGGGGAAGGATACTGCAAAATCTCCATTCCCACCCCACTCCAGGGGGAAGGATACTGCAAAATCTCCATTCCAAACCCACTCCTGGGGGAAGGATACTACAAAATCTCCATTCCCACCCCACTCCTGGGGGAAGGATACTGCAAAATCTCCATTCCCACCCCACTCTGGGACCAGCCAGAGGTGGTATTTGCCAGTTCTCCGAACTGCTCAAAATTTCCGCTACCGGTTCTCCAGAACCTGATGGATTTCACTTCTGCTTCTGGCCCAAAGTTATCTGACGTTTGGCTGTCTCACAGTAAGCTCAGAATTGTCCCAACTTCACGGGATTCTTTGTTGATGTGAAGTTTCAGTTTCATACGTTCTGTTTGTGGTTTCTTCTTCCTCTTGAGAGGGCTGGGTTGAAGGGAAAACATGATGAAGCATGACAGCTACAGGAATGGGTGTGGAAGGAAGGAATACCCCAAGCTGCAGAGAGTAGAAATTGCTAAATCTGGAGGACAGTGTTATGGACGAAGGAGGGAGTCCTTGGATCGAGTCTGCAACTCCAGGATTAGGAGCCTTTCCTTACTCCATGACTCTTTTTGATAAGGAGACTGGGACATGGGCAAGGGGTGGACTGCTGGGGGTTCGCAGGGGTTCGGGAGAACCTCTAGCTAAGATTCTGAGAACCCCCAAATCCCACTCCTGCAGTGAATCACTGCAGCTGATAAGTGAATAACATAGTTGTTAAGTGAATCTGTCTTCCCCGTTGATTTTGCTTGTCAAAAGGGTCGCAAAAGGGGATCGCATGACTTGGGGACACAGCGACGGTCATAAGTCTGAACCGGTTGCCAAGCATCCAGAATTCTGATCACATGATCATGGGGATGCTGCAAAGGTGGTAAGTTTGAAAAAAATGGACATAAGCCGTTTCCCCCCCCCCCCAGTGCCGTTGAATGGTCATTAAATGAACTGTTGTAAGTGGAGGACTGCCTGTATTTCAGCCACAGAAATTTGTTTGTTTATTTGATTTAATAAAAGTAAATAAAAGTAAGTAAGTAAGTAAGAAATAAAAGTAAGATCTGATTTTGAATTAAAGTAACTGAGAAATGTCCAATCTGATCAGTAGAAGAGGAAGAGGACTAGAAGATGAGTTCAGGGATGGGCTCCTGGGGATTTGTAGGGGTTCGGGAGAACCTCTAGCAAAAATTCTGTGCAGTTCAGAGAATCCCCAAATCCCACTCCTGACTGGCCCCGCCCACCCCACTTACACCATGACCATCTCATTCCTAAATCAGAACTAATCCACCACATACCACCAGGAGGGTACCTCTAAAATCCCTTTCTCCTTCTTTTTCCAGAGCTGGCCCACAAAAAAAAGGGGGGGGGGCAATATTTCCTTGAAGAATTTCCTGCTATGAAAACACAAAGTGTTATCAGAATGGAAGAAGACAGAAGATGGGACTTTCTCCATCTAGACAACTGGGATACCTAGAGTCCTGCATCCAGTTTTGGTCACCACACTATAAAAAAGATGTTGAGACTCTAGAAAGAGTGCAGAGAAGAGCAACCAGGATGATGAGGGGACTGGAGGCTAAAACATACGATGAACAGTTGCAGGAACTGGGCCTGGCGAGTCTAGTGAAGAGAAGGACCAGGGGAGACATGATAGCAGTCTTCCAAAATTTGAGGGGCTGCCACAGAGAGGGAGGGGGTCAAGCTATTTTCCAAAGCACCTGAAGGCCAGACAAGGAATAATGGATGGAAACTGATCAAGGAGAGATTCAACCTGGAAATAAGGAGGAATTTTCTGACAGCGAGAACCATCAACCCATGGAACAGAAGTTGCCTTCGGAAGTTATGGGAGCTTCATCACTGGAAGCTGTCAAGAAGAGACTGGACTGCCATCGGTCAGAAATGGTGTAGGGTCTCCTGCTTGGGTGGGGGTTGGACTAGATGACCTACAAGGTCCCTTCCAACTCAGTTAATTTGTTATCTGGAATCAGCTGATCTGTGTTACCCCTCTACTAAAGTGTGATATCTTTTTAGTTAACTGATCACCTTTTATACTTGTCCATCAATATTTGCAACTTTCATGCAGATTTGGCTCCTATTCAGATCGATGAATTTCCTTTTTCACTTCACAAGATAGAAGCGATCTTTGGAGCTACCAAACATTCAAACCACAGACCTTCTTCAGGAAGAGGAACTGAGTTTAAGCCATCCTGTTTAAGCTGGTTTGCTAATCAGTGTGTTGCATGAACCCGGTCCTTGTGTTTTGTAAGCTATGATTTACGGTTTATATACCAGATGGACCTACCCTAATTTATTCAGTAAATTATAATTAAGACAAACCATTTTTGCCTAATCTTTTTAGGTTGAATGAATAGATCCCTAGTCCAAGCTGAGGGAAAGCCGCTCCTTAGTCTAGTTTAAGATTAAACTCATTGAACCAATTTTCAGAAAAATCCTGGAGAGAATCTGCCTTACTGGTTTTGCATGGACATTAAACTAGGGTTTATTCATGGCTTGATGAATAAACTACAACTGATTATGTTGGCATAACACAGTAAGCTACCAATCACAACTTGGAAATCCCAGTTGGGGTGGATGGGGTGTCACACAGTCTCCAGAGTTGGAAACAAGCAAAGCTGGTTTGTATGTCTTTTAACTCTCTTGCTCTCTTGGTGGTCCATGTCTTCTCATGTTGGAGAAGACCTGCTTCTCCAAAGTCCAACTGTTTCTTCCATAGAGTATCTCCTCCTCTTCAAAGTCCAGTTGTTGCTCCATAGAGTATCTCCACTTCTTCAAAGTCCAACTGTTACTTCCATAGAATATCACAGGGAAAAATAACTGTTTTTAGGAGTCTCTTCAGTAGGTATAGACCAGGGTTGTCTTAATGCATGGGCCTGATGAGCATTTGCCCATGGGCCCCACAAGCATAGGGGCCCCATACTAATCTGTGCATGTTAACCCTTCAATGTACCTTCTATCTTGTACCTTGTATCATATAAATGGGCCTGGTGGCTCAGCAGACTAAGCATTGTGATTAACACCAGCTGTCTGCAATTACTGTAAGTTCGAATCTCACCAGGCTCAAGGTTGACTCAGCCTTCCATCCTTTCAAAGGTAGGTGAAATGAGGATCCAGATTGTGGGGGCAATAAGCTGACTTTGTATAAATATACAAAAGTATGAAAGCTATTGCTTAACGCATTGTAAGCCACCCTGAGTCTCCGGAGAAGGGCAGCATATAAATCAAATTTTTTAAAAAATAATTAAAAAATACAGCAACGTATTTATTACATTTTACTGCATTTTTAAAATTAATATTATCATGCCAATAAAATAAATGTATGTTTAATTTTATCGACATTAAAAATTTACATTTTTATTCCTCCGAGTAGTTGTCGGAAGGGCCCTATTACACTGCTTTGCTGGGGGGGCCATAATGCTGTTAAGACAGCCCTGAATATACGAGCAGTTTATCATAACTGATGGGCCAGCTCCAGGGGTGCTATTCAGCAGATTCTGACAGGTTCTGGAGAATTGGTAGCGGAAATTTAGAGTAGTTCTGAGAACCGGCAAATGCCACCTCTGGCTGGCCCCAGAATGGGGAGGGAATGGGGATTTTGCAATATCCTTCCCCACAGGAGTGAGGTGGGAATGGAAATTTTACAATATCCTTCCCCCAGGATTGGGGAGGGAATGGAGATTTTGTAGTATCCTTCCCCTGGAGAGGGGAGAGAATGGAGCTTTTACAGTATCCTTCCCCCAGGAGTGGGGAGGGAATGGAGATTTTGCAATATCCTTCCACTGGAGTGGGGAGGGAATGGAGATTTTACAGTATCCTTCCCCCAGGAGTGGGGAGGGAATGGAGATTTTGCAGTATCCTTCCCTTGGAATGAGGTGGAAATGGAGATTTTGCAGTATCCTTCCCCTGGAGTGGGATGGGAATGGAGAATGGAGCCACACCACACCCACCAAGCCATGCCCACCGAACCGGTAGTTTAAAAATTTGAATTCCACCACTGGCCAGCTCCCTTAAATTCCATAAATGTCTCACCTTCAAGTAGGGATATTTTTTTATTGTTCTCATTTTTATTTTATTATATAAAATACAGAGAAGAAAAGAAAATAGGAAATTTAGGGAGGGAAAGAGAAAGTGGAGAAGAGAAAGGGGGTGTGAGATACAAGGGGAAAGAGAGAAAGAAAGAAAAGGGGGCACTGATTTCCAACTCTTCCTAGCACAGTACAAGATAAGCACACTCCAACTTACTTTTTGCTTTTACACATTAATACATAACTAGCCATTTCTATAACACCAAATCTTTCTAATCAACAAAACCAAAATCAAAGTTCCCTTTTTTTATCTTTTCTTCACAAGCACAAATTCCAGAAGTGATATCCAAACAAGAACATATTTTCCTCTTTAAGTAATCAAGTTAACCATTCTTGCTTTGTCTTCCTTGCTGTGGAAATAATATGTATTTCCATTTGCACCTAATAATCTTTGTGAGTGGTCACCATTTTTAATTTACAAAATTTATTGTATCCTTTCAAATTTTTTGGCCTTACTGGGGGAAAAAAAAAAGAGGGGGAGGAAGAAAAAATAGCCTTTCCTTTCTTTTTCACCGTCAACTTATATTTTTATAACACAAATGTTCTACGTTTTCTGCAGGACAAAAAACATTAAATCCATGCCTTTATATCCAAGGGTCATCCACAAGGAATTTACAAAGTCAAGATGGTGGACGCATCTAAGAAAAGAGGACAGAACTTCAATCCTGAGATTGTGGCAGCCATCTTGACCTTTTTATCTCCTTGTGGAGATCCTGCCTGCTTAGACCTAGGATTTTGGGGGTATGAAGGTCAACCTGTTTTGGTCACCCCTGCCCTTTCCTTCTTAGAATAGAATAATAGAGTCGGAAGGGACCTTGGAGGTCTTCTAGTCCAACCCCCTGCTTAGGCAGGAAACCCTACACCACTTCAGACAAATGGTTATCCAACATCATCTTAAAAACTTCCAGTGTTGGAGAATTCACAACTTCTGGAGGCAAGTTGTTCTGCTGATTCATTGTTCTAACTGTCAGGAAATTTCTCCTTAGTTCTAAGCTGCTTCTCTCCTTAATTAGTTTCCACCCATTGCTTCTTGTCCTGCCCTCAGGTGCTTTGGAGAATAGCTTGACTCCCTCTTCTTTGGGGCAGCCCCTGAGATATTGGAAGACTGCTATCATGTCTCCCCTGGTCCTTCTTTTCATTAAACTAGACATACCCAGTTCCTCATATGTTTTAGCCTCCAGTCCCCCAAATAATCTTGGCTTAGTCCAATGAAGAAGCCTCAGGCAACTGAATGAAGCTCCTTTTTTGTGGTCTCTCCTTGCTTTCTGGTCACAGAGAGCAAGTCATGAACCAGTGATGGACAGAAGGAGCAACTTTAAGAAAGAGCTTACAAGACTTGACAATAAGTGTCTAGACACAATAAAATGCCTAGTCGTAGTTACCCTGACACATTAGCAGTTTTTGCCTCTCCTCTTCCCAAGCCTTCAACATTTCCTACCTTCCTTATTTTAGGGGGTCCAGAGAGGACTCCAACCACAGAAGCTCCTGGAGATGGCCAGTTATTAAAGGCTGGAGGAAAAGGGCTGGTAAGAAGGTTGCAGAAGCGATGATTCAACAGCTGTTGAGAACCTTGAATGCCTCTACAGTTGCTGAGATTCTTGAATGACCTCTTAAAGGGAGACCAACCAGTCCTGAGTCCTCAAGATATCAATCAAGCACAAGAGGATGGATTTATGGTTTCTGGTTTCTCCTGATGCTTTCTGTACAGCCAGGAGCATGGCTGAATGTGTCCCTCTTAATGCATGTGTGTGTACACAGTACATTGCATGTATATGTACGTGGATACAGACCAGTGGTTGGTTTCAAAATTTTTTACTACCGGTCCTGTGGGCGTGGAAGGGGAAGGATACTCTAAAATCTCCATTCAGTCTCCAATCCAGGGGAAGGTTACTGCAAAATCCCCATTTCCTCCCGATCAGTTGGGACTTGGGAGGCAGAGAATAGATGGGGGCGGGGCAAGTCAGAATTTTTACTACCGGTTCTCTGAACTACTCAAAATTTCCGCTACAGGTTCTCCAGAACTGGTCAGAACCTGCTGAAACCCACCTCTGATACAGACATGCCCTATGCTGAGCAATCCTATCAGCCCTTTGAGGTAGGCCAGACCAGGAAACCAAAGCTATGAGTACTAATCCAGGTAGTCCCTGATTTACAACCACCGAGCCCAAAATTTATGTTGCTAAGTGAGATAAGCTTATTCCTACAGAGGTAGAGATAGTCCTTGACTTATGACCACAATGGAGCCCAAAATTTATGTTGCTAAATGAGAAATGTGTTAAGTGAGTTTTAACAATAGCACTTGGACTTATATACTGCTTTTCAGTGCTTTTACAACCCTCTTTAAGCGGTTTACAGAGTCAGCATATTGTCCCCAACAATATGCTGGGTCCTCATTTGATCTGCCTCGGAAGGATGGAAGGCTGAGTCAATCTTAAATCGGTCAGGATCGAACTACTGGCAGTTGACACAATTAGCCTTCAATACTGCATTCTAACCACTGCACCACCACAGCTAATCAGCAATAGTCCTTAGACTTAAATATCGGTTCACAGTGCTTTACAGCCCCTCCTTAAGCAGTTTACAGAGTCAGCCTCTTGCCCCCAACAATCATTTTACCCACCTACTCTACTCTACTCTATTCTACTCTACTCTGTATTCTATTCCATTCCATTCTATTCCATTCGACTCTATATTCTATTCTATTCTATTCTATTCTATTCTATTCTATTCTATTCTACGCTACGCTACTCTACTCTACTCTACTCTACTCTACTCTACTCTACTCTGCTCTACTGTGTATTCTATTCCATTCCATTCTATTCCATTCGACTCTATATTCTATTCTACTCTACTCTACTCTGCTCTACTCTACTCTGTATTCTATTCTATTCCATTCCATTCCATTCCACTTTCTATTCTATTCTATTCTATTCTATTCTATTCTATTCTATTCTATTCTATTCTATTCTATTCTATTCTATTCTATTCTATTCTATTCATTCTCTATTCCACTCCACTCTGTTCCATTCCGTTCCATTCCACTCTATATCCTATCCTATCCTATCCTATCCTATCCTATCCTATCCTATCCTATCCTATCCTATCCTATCCTATCCTATCCTATCCTATCCTATCCTTCTTAAAGCCACCAGCCACAGGTCATGTGTAAGGCATAGGAAGGCCAACTTCCTTCCTCCCCTCCCGTCCTTCCGCAGGTGAAGAATGAGCTTCCGGCTTTCTGCATCCCTCCCCTGCTCCCTCTCCAAGCAACCCCATAAATCACTGTGATGTTGAAAAAACAAATCTCTAAAACTTTTTTTTAAGCCAAGGGTAAAAAAAAAAAAAAACACACCCAACAACCACAACCTGCCTGTCAAGAACACAAACACTCATTTGAACTGATGACTCATGGGCTCTCCCTTTATCATTCTCCAGGATCGCAAGAGAGGTCTTTACTGTCTCTTGTTCTCCGAGGATATGATTAATGAATAGCAGATTTAAAAAAAAAAACAAACAAAAAACCACCGCAGCCTATGTGGATAATGAATTGGCAGAACAAGTTCCTCATCCAACCGGCACGTCTTGCATGGAACTGAAAGAGGGGTCCTAGAACCCCCAAAGCACACGGGTCTCACCCATTTAGATAGATACAGGTTAACAGAGTTGGAAGGGACCTTGTAGGTCATCTAGTCCAACCTCCTGCCCAAGCAGGAAACCCTACACCATTTCTGATGGATGGCAGTCCAGTCTCTTCTTGGAAGCTTCCCAGTGATGAAGCTCCCACAACTTCTGAAGGTGACTTCTTTTCCATGGGTTGATTGTTCTCACTGTCAGGAAATTTCTCCTCATTTCCAGGTTGAATCTCTCCTTGGTCAGTTCCCATCCATTGTTCCTTGTCTGGCCTTCGGGTGCTCTAGAAAATAATTCAATCCCTTCCTCTCTGTGGCAGCCCCTCAAATATTGGAAGACTGCTCTCATGTCTCCCCTGGTCCTTCTCTTCATTAGACTAGCCAAGCCAAGTACTTAACAGATTAACAGAGTTGGAAGGGACCTTGCAGGTCATCTAGTCCAACGCCCCCCCCCCCACAAGTAGGAGACCCTGCACCATTTCTGACAGATGGCAGTCCAGTCCCTTCTTGAAATCTTCCAGTGATGAAGCTCCCACAACTTCCGAAGGCAACTTCTGTTCCATGGGTTGATTGCTCTCACTGTCAGAAAATTTCTCCTCATTTCCAGGTTGAATCTCTCTTTGGTCAATTTCCATCCATTATTCCTTGTCTGGTCTTCGGGTGACTTGGAAAATAGCTTGACCCCCTCCTCTCTGTGGCAGCCCCTCAAATATTGGAAGACTGCTGATTTTAGCTGGGATCGCAGATTGGGTTTAACCACGGCTTGTGCCAAACATGGTTGGCTGGACCAAATGCAGTACAGGTGATCCTCGCCTTACGACCGCAATTGAGCCCAACATTTCTGTTGCTAAGCGAAACATTTGTTAAGTGAATTTTGCCTCATTTTACGACATTCCTTGCCACCGTTGTTAAGTGACTCCCTGCCGTTGTTAAGTTAGTAACACGGTTGTTAAGTGAATCTGGCTTCGCCATTGGCTTTGCTCATTAGAAGGTCGCAGAAGAGGATCACGTGACCACAGGACACTGCAACCGTCATAAATACGAGTCAGTGGCCAAGCGTCTGAATTTTGATCACGTGATCATGGGGATGGCTGCAATGGTTGTGAGTGTGAAAAATGGTCATAAGTTACTTTTTTCAGTGCTGTTGTAACTTTGAACAGTCACTAAGTGAAGTGTTGTAAGTCGAGGACTAGCTGGACTCATACAATTGGCTAAGCCAGAATGTACTTGGTCTGGATTGCCCTTAGCCTGTGTAACAAACTTTTGTGGTTTATGTAATCATTGCAGTTCAGCAATCCTGGCTCGACTGTCATTTGTGAAACAATCACAATTAAATAAAGTGTGGCTTGTGCAATTGATGTCATTGCAGTATATAGAGATGTATATAAAGATCATGATTAAGCAATGCATGATTTAGGAGAAAACCACCATAGAGGAAATCATGGTTTCGCACAATATAAAGAGATATATAAATAGAAAGAGTGCAGAGAAGAGCAACAAAGATGATTAAGGGACTGGAGGCTAAAACATATGAAGAACAGTTGCAGGAACTGGGTATGTCTAGTTTAATGAAAAGAAGGACCGGGGAGACATGATAGCAGTCTTCCAGTATTTGAGGGGCTGCCCCAAAGAAGAGGGAGTCAAGCTATTCTCCAAAGCACCTGAGGGCAGGACAAGAAGCAATGGGTAGAAACTCATCAAGGAGAGAAGCAACTTAGAACTAAGGAGAAATTTCCTGACAGTTAGAGCAATTAATCAGTAGAACAACTTGCCTGCAGAAGTTGTAAATGCTCCAACACTGGAAGTTTTTAAGAAGATGTTGGATAATCATTTGTCTGAAGGGTTTCTTGCCTGGGCAGGGGGTTGGACTAGAAGACCTCCAAGGTCCCTTCCAACTCTGTTTTTCTATTCTATTCTGTTCTATAAGAACCCAGCAAATGTATTATCGCTTGCATCGATGGTTATTTATTGAGGATATTAATTTAATATTAAAGACATGATATATGGTTGCAATGTCTTTTTATATTTTTCACTGTATAGGTAATTGTAATTATCAGAATTACCCCATGGTTAGACAGGCGGCCAATAAAATGTATAAATAAACACAGTAAAAGAAATTAAAAATATTTGCAGGAATGCTTCAATATGTATAATTACAACATTTTCATTCTTGCTTTAATTTTTCTGCTTGAAAAATGTACTGATTTAAAAAGGCAATGTTTTTGGGGCTTAGATAACTTAGAACTACGCCAACTTCAGTCTGACCTAAGCATAGTACATAAAATTATCTGCCACAATGTCCTACCTGTTAATGACTACTTCAGCTTCAACCACAATACATGAGCAAATAATAGATACAAACTCAAGGTAAACCGCTCCAAACTCGATTGCAAAAAATATGACTTCAGCAACAGAGTGGTCAATGCCTGGAATGCACTACCTCAGGGGTCCCCAACTTTCGGACCTCAGGGACCACTAAATTCATAATTTTAAATCCCGCGGACACTAATATGATCTGCCTAATGACTGGCTGGGTGGGCTTGGCTAGGTGGTCATGTGACTGGGTGGGCGTGGCCAACTCAATGTCACTCACATCGAGGGGCACCTTGCCAGCCTCTACTCACTTCTCCTCGCCTGCCCGCCTGGGCTCCTTAGGGCCCCAACGGGAAGCAGTTGTTGGAGCTAAGCAGCCATCATGAGAAAGAGTTGGCAAAACAGCTCAGTTCAAATTGGATCTGACCGAGAAGGAGGCTCAGCAGAAGCACCTCATTGAGGACTACCAGCATAGGCTTTCCAAGCAGAGGGAAGACCTGCGGGATTGCAAGGCCAGATACCGGCGCCTGGAGGCTCAGTGGGCTGAGATGGTCAGCCAGTTCCAGGCCATGAGGCAATCCCACTGGATCGAGGCCCTCCAGCTCTTCACCACCAGCGGCCCTTCCCTCCAGCCTTCGCCCAAAGCCCCACACCAGGAGGCTGAAGCAGACCCTGAGTCGGAATTTATGTCCCCCTCCAACCAACCCACACAAAAAGACCCCAAAGGGGGAGACTCTCTGCAGCAACACAAACATTCACTTCATATATCTGTCCCAGGGGCCGTAGTTTGAGGACCCCTGATTTAGTGCAATATAAAAAATGCAAATAATTTTTCTGCAGAGCACCAAAATTTTCTTGCGGATCACCAGTGGTCCACGGACCACCTGTTGGTGACCCCTGGTATAAACAGAGTCACAGAATCAAGATCACGTGAAGTATTAGTACTGTTCTATAAAACCCTAGTAAGACCACACCTGGAATACTGGAACCAATTTTGGTCATTCTGCAAAAAAGATGTTGAGATTTTGGAAAAAGTTCAGAGAAGAGCAACTAAAGATGATCAAAGGCCTGGAGACTAAAACAGATGAAGGACAACTGCAGGATTTGAGTTTGGCTAGTCTAAAGAAAAGAAGAGTTAGGGGCAAAATGATAGCAGTATTCCAGTATTTGAGGGGCTGCCACAAAGAAGAGGGGGTCAAATTATTCTCCAAAGCACCAGAGGGCAGGACAAGAAACAATGGATGGAAACAAAACAAAGAAAGAAGCAACCTGGAATTAAGGAGAAACGCCCTAACAGTGAGGACAATTAACCAGTGGAACAGCTTGCCACCAGAAATCATGGGCGCTCCATTACTGGAAGTTTTAAAGAAGAGACTAAACAGTCCCTTGTCTGAAATGGTATAGCTTCTCTTGCTTGAGCAAGGGGCTGGACTAGAAGACCTCCAAGGTCCCTTCCAGCTCAATTCTAATTCTAATAATTCGAATCCTAGCAATTTTAATAATTCAAAACTGCAACCGACATCAGGAGACTGGATCCATTGTACAGAGAGTCGGTTGCCAGGCGTGCAAATTTTTGATTGCGTGATCATAATTGCATGATCTTGCAACAATCATAAGGGTGAGGATCCGTTCTAAGTCATTTCCCTCTCCCCCCAGTGCCATTATGAGTTTGAACTGCCTCTAAATGAATGGTTGTAAGTTGAGAACTACCTGCAAGGGGTGGGAGGGGCTTCGCACAACATTTCAGCAGCTCAGAGACGGACCACCTGCCCTATTTACCCACGAGGTTGAAATGGGTTGGTTCTGACCTTTTTTTTTTTAGCCTTTTGCATGTTAGTGCACTGGGTGAGCCTAATTAATCATTAAATGATTTATAGCCCAATGAAGGATGCAGATGCAGAAAATGGATTAATTCATTAACCAGATTCCGGGGTGTCAACAGGGTGCGGTCAAAAATGTCAAGAAAGCAGTTATGCAATGCAATCCAAATTCCACCTATTTTTTTTATGTGCAGTGCACATGTAACACCACACATAGCTAGCCAGAGCTCTAATTATGGTTGCTAACTTTTTGAACTTTGGGGGATAGCCCTGGTTCTAGATTATCCATGTCATGTGAATATGCCCAATTTCTGCCAATAATGGAGGTGCAGGTGGAGAGAGAAGGAGAAGGAGAAGGTGTTGTGGTCCGCCAGCAGCCTGCGGAGCTGGCAGCAGAGTCAGACAGTGAGGAAGCTGGGGAGAAACATGGGCCAGTCCTGGAGTCTGGGGAAGGTTCGGACGAGGGCTTTGCGTCAGAGGCAGAGATGGGACCAGGGCCATCTGGGAGTGATGTGCAGACTCCAGAGCCTCTAGAGTCGGACATCAGAGAGGCAGAGGAACAGGGGGAGCCTGTTCCCAGTATACCCATGCGCAGAGCTGCCAGAAGGCAAGGACAGTTAAAACAAAAGGGACGATTCAGAAGTAAGGCTTGGAGATGATTGGCCCCTCCCATAAGACATAAAGGAAGAGCAAAGGCAGGTGGGCCTTTTCAGGAAGCAACGTTGTGGATGGTGTTGGTTTGTACTTTGAAGCTCCGTTTTTGACTCTGTGTTTCCCTGTGGCCTTGCCAAGATAATTGCCAATTAGGTCTTTGGCAGCATGTCAGAGAAGATGAAGGTGGGTGTTTACCAGCCTTATCCGAAGGACTGAGGCAGACTTCTGTTGGACTATTTATAAACTCTGGGTGATTCAGCACATGCTGTGAATGAAAGGAATTCACAGCCATTAAAATAAAAAACGGGGAGGTTTGGGGACTAATTGTGTGCTTTTTACTATATCAGGAAGCCTAGGTCAGAACAGGAGGAGGGGGAGGAGGAGGAGGAGGAGGAGGAGGAGGAGGAGGAGGAGGAGGAGGAGGAGGAGGGGAAGAAGAAGAAGAAGAAGAAGAAGAAGAAGAAGAAGAAGAAGAAGAAGAAGAAGAAGAAGAAGAAGAAGAAGAAGAAGAAGAAGGGGAAGGGGAAGGGGAAGGGGAAGGGGAAGGGGAAGGGGAAGGGGAAGGGGAAGGGGAGGGGGAGGGGGAGGGGGAGGGGGAGGGGGAGGGGGGAGGGGGAGGAGGAGACATGATAGCAGGAGAGACATGATAGGGGAGACCTGATAGCAGTCTTCCAATATCTCAGGGGCTGCTCCAAAGAAGAGGAAGTCAAGCTATTCTCCAAAGCACCTGAGGGCAGGACAAGAAGCAATGGGTGGAAACTACTCAAGGAGAGAAGCAACTTAGAACTAAGGAGAAATTTCCTGACAGTCAGAACAATTCATCAGTGGAACAACTTGCCACCAGAAGTTGTCAATGCTCCAACACTGGAAGCTTTTGAGAAGATGTTGGATAACCATTTGTCTGAAGGGGTGTAGGGTTTCCTGCCTAAGCAGGGGGTTGGACTAGAAGACCTCCAAGGTCCCTTCCAACTCCTATTCTATTCTATTCTATTCTATTCTATTCTATTCTATTCTATTCTATTCTATTCTATTCTATTCTATTCTATTCTATTCTATTCTTCACAACAACAATAACAACGACGTGTGATGGGCCGGCACAAGAGGTGGCAGTTTTAATAGCTGCTTTTCTTGCAAGAGACTTTTCTTGCTTCCATGTCTAAAAGAGCCGCCTTGTAGAGCCACACCCCCAAACATCCCCGCTCCCTCCAAACGATTGTACAGCTGCCTGCTCCTTCCGTCCACTTCGGGTTAGTCTCGAACATCGTAAAATTAACAGATTTTGGCCCTTTGCCACCTCCTCCGCTGCAGGGTGGAGCAGAGAAAGGAGCAGAGGCAGCCTCAAGAATTCAGAAGTGGGGCCAAAGTCAAAAAAAAGAAAGAAAAAGAAATAAGGAGAAAAATCAAAAATAATAAAATAAAACAGGAGGATGGAAAGACGAACGGAGGAGAAAGAGAAACACAACATAATGACTGGTTTGGAGTTGAATTGATTCAACCTTAAGCAACCAATTGCTGGTTTTCCCCTTCCATTCCCATCTGCAGAAACACACAAAAAACACACAAACACACACAGCACCTCTGGTTTTGTTCCAACTTGCCTATTTTGGTCAAAGCAATTAAGGGGAAGAGTTTCTTTCAGGATGGAGGGAGGCCACCCCCCACATTGTATTTATTTTCAGGGAGCGACCAGCGAGTTGAAAGTCCCTCCGCCTTCAAGTAGCTGCCCATGAAAAACAGGATTTTTCCCTCCCCTCCAAGGGAAGAGAGAGAGGTGTTAGCACATCGCACAGAGGCATTTCTAGGCAGTCACGGAACATTCTCTACTTTATAAACTTTATAAGGCGATGGCTTAAGCGGGTGCAGGGTTCACACAGCACACTATGACGATGGCTTGCTTTCTCACAATCTTCCTTCTTTCCCTCTCTCTCTCTCTCTGTCTCTGTCTCTCTCTCTCTCATTCCTTCCTTATCCATCTATCCGTATCTATTTATGCAGGCATCCATATACATCCATATCCATCTATCCATCTCTGTACTCGCTCTCTTTCTTCCATCCATCCATCCATCCATCCATCCATCCATCCATATTCATCCATATCTATTCGTCTGTCCTCTATCTCTTTCTTGCTTTTTCTCCCTCCCTTCCTCCCTCCTTCCCCCCAGCCATCCATCCATCCATATCCATCTATGCATCCATCCATATTCATCCATATCTATTCGTCTGTCCTCTATCTTTCTTGCTTTTTCACCTTCCCTCCCTCCCTCCCTCCATAGCTAGATATGCATCTATCTATATTCATCCATATCCATCTATCCATCTCTGTACTCGCTCTCTTTCTTCCATCCATCCATCCATATCTATGCATCCATATCTATGCATCCATCCATATTCATCCATATCTATTCGTCTGTCCTCTATCTCTTTTTTGCTTTTTCTCCTTCCCTCCCTCCCTCCATCCATAGCTAGATATGCATCTATCTATGTTCATCCATATCCATCTATCCATCTCTGTACTCGCTCTTTCTTCGTCTCTTTCTCCATCCATCCATCCATCCATCCATCCATCCATCCATATCTATGCAGTCATCCATATTCATCCATATCCATCCTTCTATCCATCCACCCGTCTACCCATCCATATCTATCTATGCATCCATCCATCCATCCTTATCCCCCTCTCCCAATTTAGAAACCTCTCATCTCTCTGACAGAGGAATACGCTGGATCACCCATCATAGAGAAGATGGAAGGTGACCTTGATCAAGATATGCAAGAAATGTTCTCTAGGGCTGAAATATTTTTTAAGTCTAGAGAAATGAGATAAAATTCAGAAATAGCTTGATACCTGTCAGCTCTTGAAGATAGAACGGACCAGGAAACCAAAGTCACGCATCCTATTTTTAAGAGAAGCCTATAGAAACAGGACCTTGTCAGGCAGAATGCTTCTCCGTCTCTCCTTTTATTGACACACACAAAAAAAAAAAAACTAAGGAGGGTCCTCTCTGAGATGGCTTTCTCAAATTACACTTCTGGCCCAGACTCAAATTTCTCTTATCTGACTGTTGTTTTGGCTGTGGCTCTTCCTTCTGTTCCTCAAGGTTATTCCTTCTTCCCATGACATCGCTTTCCCAATTCACTGGGGTATAAGGAGGGAGGTAGAGCACAATTGGACTTGTGAGAGATTCTATTATCTCAGTAAAAGTAGTTTTAGCTTTCCGATGGAATTGTTTTCCCGGTTTGATCTATCTAGTGGGGCTGACCCAAATAATCCAGATGAATGAACAATTTGGAAAAGGAGTTGAAGTCTCCTTAGGGTCCTATGTCGGGGTGGGCTTCAAAAATTTTAGCAAGGGGTTCTCTGCCCAGTTGCTGGGTGGGCGTGGGTGTGGTGGGTGTGGTCTAGTTGGGCTCCTGCACCATAGTGGTGGTGAGGGGTGTTTTTGCCCTCAAAGAGGGCCTCCAAAAGGGCGAAAATGGCCTCCCCAGGCTCTGGAGGCCCTCTTGGAGGCCAGAAATGGGCCCGTTTCTGACCTTCCCAAACTTCCGGTAGGCCCGTTTTTCGCTCTCCCTGAGCCTCCGCACGCGCCCTACACTTACCTGCATCCAAAATGGGCCACGTGGGGACTCCTGAGAGGGGAGAGGCAGGGTGGGCGGTGCCAGCGAGGAGTGTGATTTGGGTAGGGGTGAAATCCAAAATTTTTCCCTACCGGTTCTGTGGGCGTGGCTTGGTGGGTGTGGCAGGGGAAGGATACTGAAAAATCTCCATTTGCACCCCACTCCAGGAGAAGGATACTGCAAAATCTCCATTCCCACCCCACTCTGGGGCCAGCCAGAGGTGGTATTTGCCGGTTCTCCAAACTGCTCAAAATTTCCACCACCGGTTCTCTGAACTGCTCAAAAATTCCGCTACTGGTTCTCTAGAACCTGTCAGAACCTGCTGGATTTCACCCCGGTGCATACGTCTGTGTGTGTCTACACACCTTCACAGTCCTATTGGTTAATCTCTCCACAACAATCCCAGTTTCTCATGTGGCCCCCTTGGGAAAATTAATTGCCCACCCCTCTTTTAGCCATAACACCAAACTCGCTTTCAGCAATGAAGAAGAGGAGTTTAGTAAATGATCGGCACGGAGTGTCAAAGATGGCGGAGATGCTACAATCCTGGATTTGAAAAAGTTGCACGATTGTGCAACAGAGCCTCCATGTTTCAAGGCAGTGTATCAGGGTATTCTAGCGTGCTGAGAGGAGGGGGGAAATGGAGGTGGAGGACAAACATCATCATTAGACCTTGCCTTCTGATGATTCTCATAAATGCTCTTTGGGTTTTTTCTCGGATGCTTTGGAGCGTTTCATCGGAAAGGGGCCCAGTGCATTCCAGAGCCAGAGGGGACGAGCGGCTTGACCAACTGGATGGCAGAGAAAACTGAAACAGAGAAGAGCTTTGTCTTCTTGGTGCCACAAAAATGAGGAAGCTCTGGGGAGTAAACTTCCTCTGGTTTCCAGACACCAGCAAGAAGAACTGCCGCATCGAAGGGGCTAGGGCCAAACCCTCCAAAAAAAATGGTGTCCCAAGGGTGTGTTGAGATGGTCCCCTGGCTGAGACATGGTCCATAGATCATATGTCCTCTACAGAGGGAGAATGAAATGGAATGGAATGGAATGGAATGGAATGGAATGGAATGGAAGGGAAGGGAAGGGAAGGGAAGGGAAGGGAAGGGAAGAGAAGAGAAGAGAAGAGAAGAGAAGAGAAGAGAAGAGAAGAGAAGAGAAGAGAAGAGAAGAGAAGAGAAGAGAATTAGGAAAGAATGGAATGGAATGGAATGGAATGGAATGGAATGGAATGGAATGGAATGGAATAGAATAGAACAGAGAATAGAATAGAATAGAATAGAATAGAATAGAATAGAATAGAATAGAATAGAATAGAATAGAACAGAACAGAATAGAAACTACGGAATGGAATGGAATAGAATAGAATGGAATAAAATAGGAATGGAATGGAGTAGAGTAGGATAGGGTAGGGTAGGGAAAAGAAAAGAGAGGAGAGGAGAGGAGAGGAGAAGAGAGAAGAGAAGAGAAGAGAAGAGAAGAGAAGAGAAGAGAAGAGAAGAGAAGAGAAGAGAAGAGAAGAGAAGAGAAGAGAAGAGTATACTCTATTTGGCCAACTGTGATTAGATACCCAAGGAAACACAAGAGGAGAAGCAATTTAGAGGATGGCTGATCTTCTGTACCCTGGTTGGATTCGTAAAACATGCTAATTTAGGGCAACATGTGGTTGTGTGGTTGTGGGAAACCTAACTCTTAATCCATCTGATGTACGTTTCTTTGATGATAGCAGGTTAGATGAGTGCAGCCATTCTGTTAAACCATGTTTTGGGAGATCCAATATGGGTCGATCACCAGGACCAGAGTTTTTGCCATTTGCTTGTGCTGCCCAAACGGCAGCCGACGACTTAATAATCAACCATCAACACACCCCAATCAACATCTAAAAAGCCACATATAACAGGCACCGTATAAATACCACACAGAGAACAGGACACACGCTATTAGAGAGACTTCCCTGAAGATGGGCTCCAGCGCAGGTCTGAAAACTCAGAAGACAAAACTATGGTCTCGGTGACCGACCCAGATAGGATCCTACAATATTATCCTGGGACACGTACATTCGCCTTCATTATGTTTTGTGAGTTGTATGTCATACGAGGATTGGACTGACACATGGCAGTGAGCCATCCTGGAGTTTGATCGAGATTAGTTTAATGATTATTGACGTTGGAAAGACATGACTTGCAATTGGGTTGCTATCAGTGGTGAAATCCAAATTTTTTTACTAACGGTTCTGTGGGCATGGCTTGGTGGGCGTGGTATGGTGTGACTTGGTGGGCATGGCTTGGTGGGGAAGGATACTGCAAAATCTCCATTCCCACCTGACTCCAGGGGGAAGGATATTGCAAAATCTCCATTCCCACCCCACTCTGGGGCCAACCTGAGGTGGTATTTGCTGTTTCTCCAAACTACTCAAAATTTCTGCTACTGGTTCTCCAGAACCTGTCAGAACCTGCTGGATTTCACCCCCGGTTGGCATGCTTTCTTGTGGTATGGGAAGAATAAGATACATGGTTACTTTCAAAGACATTATATAAGAAATGCATTAATGTTAGTATGGGAGAAAATTAAAGAGCAACTTTATCTGAGGATACCAGTTTGGCTTTCAACAATGGAAGCACAGATTCACCCAAATGTTATTAACCTGGAAAATATTGTTAGATATAAAGATATTTTGAATGAAAAGGGGGAACCCAAAACTAAACAAGAACTGAGTGATCAAGGGATCGATATGGCATGGTAATATATATACCAAATCGGTATATATATCAAACCATGGTATGGTTTGGCTCTGCAACCCAACAAGACAGACACAGACTTCAGAGGATAGTTAGAATTGCAGAAAAAACAATGGCTACCAACCTGCCTTCCATTGAGGACCTGTATACTGCACGAGTCAAAAAGAGGGCTGTGAAAATATCTACAGACCCCTCGCATCCTGGACATAAACTGTTTCAACTCCTACCCTCAAAACGACGCTACAGAGCACTGCACACCAGAACAACTAGACATAAGGACAGTTTTTTCCCTTAACGCCATCACTCTGCTTAACAACTAATTCCCTCAACACTGTCAAACTAGTTACTAAGTCTGCATTACTATTAATCTTCTAACCGTTCCCATCACTCATCTCTTTCCACTTATGACTGTATGACTGTAACTTTGTTGCTTGGATCCTTACAATTTATATTGATATTGTTTCCTGATTGCTTATTTGTACCCTATGACTATCATTAAGTGTTGTACCTTATGAATCTTGATGAACGTATCTTGTCTTTTATGTACACCGAGAGCATCTGCACCAAAGACAAATTCCTTGTGCGTCCAATCACATTTGGCCAATAAAGAATTCTATTCTATTCTATTCTATTCTATTCTATTCTATTCTATTCTATTCAATTCACAAGTGCAGATACACTCTAGATATGAGAGCAATGCTAAATTATATGGATTTTATAAAGAATTAATAGTATTAGAGATGATATTAACAGAAACAAGAAAGATTGATAAAGAAATTGTACAGCTACTTATTGGGCATAAAACTGGAAGACGAACAAGTGAAGGAGACAATGATAGCACAGGGAAAAAATTATGGTCATACAATAGAATTAGACAAATGGCAGAAACTGTGGGACAGGAATTACAAATTAACAATGTCGACTGCATGTAAAGAAAATTTGTATAAGATGTTTTATAAATGGCATTTTATAGATGGTGAGGTTGGCAAAGATGTTTAAAGATAAGTCAGATAAATGTTGGAAGTGCCACCAGATACCTGGGTCTTATGATTATCATATGTGGTGGACATGTGTAGAAGCAAAAAATATTGGACAAAAATACATACATGGCTGGAAAAGATGATAAAACAAAACATTGAGACTAGCTTAATGAGTTGTGTAGCCTCACCATTCTAAGTTTGCAAAAAGGTGGCTTGAACAGGCCGTTATGTTATTTCAGAGGGCATCTAAGGCACAACTTGACTAACCTTCTTTTAGTAAATTCCTCTCTGCAGACTCTTCCTTCTTCTCAAAGATCTCCAGAGGCTGGTCTCCGGACTCTTCCCCTGGGCCAAAAGACAGTTCTGGATTCGAAGCCTTGGAAGCATCTTGACAGGAGATGGAACCAATCAGAGCGGGACAGTTTTCTCTTGGGTTGGGCAAAGCTGGGCTCCCTTGGGGAGTTGGCACTATCATTGGAGACCCAAGAAAAGAGGATTGGGAAGTAGGGTGACCAGTTGGAGATGGAGAGACAAGCTGGAAAGAGTCAGACTGAGGATGAGGACCTGTTCTCTCTGTTTCTGATATCTCTGATGGGTTTCCATAACACGTTGTTAGGGAAGTGTCATGGGTTATGATCACTTGATCTTTGTTGGTCAGTTCTGGAGATGGATGAGACAGGCTGTGGCCAAGGTTGATCTGAAGCTGGGCCTTAGGCAAAGATTTGAGCCCAGGATCACCCACCGAAGGGAGAACATAACCAATTGGTGAGTTTCCGATGAACTTGTCCAGGCTGGTGGGAAATGTTGGAAGCTTTGTGGTTTGCTTGGAGGCCAAAGAAGCCATAGAAGTCACGTTGGCCAACTGGCCTACCCCCATGGCAGAGAAAGGGGAATCCTTTCGCAATAATGTTCTATTTTCTGGAAGTGGCGAGATGGAATTTTGGTCTTGGGAGCTCCACCTGTTGGTGGGTTCCATGTTCGAGGTGGAGCAAAGGATAGGACTGGGCCCCTGGTCTTCCGCGATATGCAAGTCAAGGGACGGCAAGGAGCTGTGATTCACGGTAGCCTTGGAGACCTGCCGGATGGGACGGTCCACCTCAGCATGGAAGACATTCCCATGGGATGAGAACTTCTTCAGCAAAGGGCTAGATAGCTGAGAGATCTCAATTCCAGAGGGCTCGGCTTGCTGAGAGGGATTCAGAGGGCATCTTGTGGGTGTTGGGCACTCCAAGCTGGAAGAAGAACTGTGAAGGCTCTCATCGCTTCCTGGCCCTAAAGATGATGAGAATCCATTGGGATTCAGCCGAGTTTGGAAGGAGGACACCCTCATGAGGTTGGTCCCATTAGCCCGAGGCAAATGAATGGTACCTCGGTTGAAAGACAGGCTGTTCGTGACCCTGGTTTTGGGGATCGGACTGTGCGAAGGACTGGAGATGTTGCTCAGGCCGATGGGAGATGGGTAAATGCTCTGCACGGGCCCTCTGGTTCTTTTTCCCTCTCCATTTTCAGAGGGGCAGGGATTTACAGAAGATCTGGTTGAGCATGAAGGAGCTTCTTCCACATCTTCCATCTCAAAGGACCTCTTTAAGGCTGCAGAAGAAAGCAAGAAAGGACACAAAAACCAGCCATGATTAGACCAACAGTGCTCAAATATGTTGCCTTCGTTATACAAATTCCTTTGAAACTGTAGGGCTGTTGAATATATCAGTTCTCCAGCTTGGTCTCAGCTCTATCCAATCAAAGGCTATTTCTGTTCTTACGTTTGAATGCTCTTTACTGTTTCAGCATTATATTCTCTGGTTTCTCTTCAGCTCATATAAACTTTTCACCTTTTACTAAAGATTTCCGTGGAGAGAGACATGTATGTGTTTATAACTAATTTTTTTGAGGGTCTCCTTCCCTTCGCATCTTTTAGCTAAGGTTGTGTATTTATCTTTTGTATTATTATTTAGCTCCTATTGTGTATAGGTTTTGTAAAATGTTATCTTTTTAATATTGGAAACCTCCCAGAATTAGCTTGTGGCAGGAGTGGGTTGTTGGGGGTTCGCAGGGGTTCGGGAGAACCTCTAGCTAAGATTCTGTGCAGTTCGGAGAACCCCCAAATCCCACTCCTGGCTGGCCTGCTCACCCCTCCCCGTCCCTCCCAGGAGTCCCCACGTGGCCTGTTTTGGATGCAAGTAAGTGCAGGGCGCATCTGGAATCTCAGGGATGATGAAAAATGGGCCTACTGGAAGTTTGGGAAGGCTGGAAACGGGCCTGTTTCTGGCCTCCAGAGGGCCTCTGGAGCCTCTGGAGGCTGTTTTTGCCCTCCAGGAGGCTTGACAAAAGCCTCCAGAGCCTGGGGAGGGCAAAAATGCCCGCCCCCCACTGTGGTGCAGGAGGCCAACTAGGCCACGCCCACCACGGCCACGCCCACCCAGCAACCGGGCAAAGAACCCTTGCTAAAATTTTTGAAGCCCACCCCTGCCTTAGGTAAGACAGATGGTCAAGAAATTTAATAAACAAACAATATTTTTTTTAAAAAAACCCACCAGGCTCATCTTACAAAAAATACACATCTGATGATAGGCTGCCGAGCTGGTTTCCTTTAAGAGACACATTTTCAGGGAGAAGATGGGAGGCTGCCTCAGCATCGAATTACGAAAATGTGTACAGATACTCCTCAAGTTACGACCATAATTGAGCCCCTCTCAATTATGAACGGAATGGAATAGAAATAAGTAGAATAGAATAGAAATAAGAAAGAATAGAATAGAATAGAATAGAATAGAATAGAATAGAATAGAATAGAATAGAATAGAATAGAATAGAATAGAATAGAATAGAATAGAATAGAATAGAATAGAATAGAATAACAGAGTTGGAAGGGACCTTGGAGGTCTTCTAGTCCAACCCCCTGCTTAGGCAGGAAACCCTCCACCACTTCAGACAAATGGTTAACCAACATCATCTTAAAAACTTCCAGTGTTGGAGCATTTACAACTTCTGGAGGCAAGTTGTTCCACTGATTAATTGCTCTAACCGTCAGGAAATTTCTCCTTAGTTCTAGGTTGCTTCTCTCCTTGATTAATTTCCATCCTTTGCTTTTTGTCCTGCCCTCAGGCGAATGAAGCAGAGAGTTCCGTGGGCACCAAGGGAAGGAGCCTCAATCTACAGGTTGCCTATTTCAGCCAAAGGTTTTGCCACCTTGGGCTAGATGCTGCATATAGCTGTTTCTTCAAAGGCACGGGCTCTACAAGCCCTCCCTCACCACAACCTGTGAAACCCGATATTCCTTTAATAAGGTGGTTTGGGGAATCTTTGATGTGGGCTCAAGGTGGAAATCCTGTTGCCTGCTGGAGATGTGGGAGATAAAATCGCCTCTCCTAAAACAAACAGACAATTGGAGACAGGAGAGCTAAATTTCAACGGTTGCTGTCTTCTCCAGCTCGTGGAAGGAGCCCAGAGAAAAATGCTAATATTTCAAATATATTCATATTCTTATTTCTACTTTACAAAACATCAGACTCCTACCTTGCTTTGGCTAGACTTTGCTCTGGATTTTGCAGGGTTTCCCATATAAGGACACGAAACGCTGCAAATCAGGACTACAAACCTGACGTTCTCCAGAAGTTTTGGACACCCGAACAAGACAGACACAGACTTCAGAGGATAATTAGAACTGCAGAAAAAATAATGGCTACCAATCTGCCTTCCATTGAGGATCTATATACTGCACGAGTCAAAAAGAGGGCTGTGAAAATATTTACAGACCCCTCGCATCTTGGACATAAATTGTTTCAACTCCTACCCTCAAAACGATGCTATAGAGCACCACACACCAGAACAACTAGACACAAGGACAGTTTACTCCCGAACGCCATGACTCTACTAAACAAATAATTCCCTCAACACTGTCAAACTATTTACTAAGACTGCACTACTATTAACCTTCTCATTGTTCCTATCACCCATCTCCTCCCACTTATAACTGTATGACTGTAATTTTGTTGCTTGTATTCTTACGATTTAGATTGTTTCCTAGTATGATTTGATTGCTTATTTGTTCCCTATGACTATCATTAAGTGTTGTACCTTATGATTCTTGATGAACGTATCTTTTATTTTATGTACACTGAGAGCATATGCACCAAAGACAAATTCCTTGTGTGTCCAATCACACTTGGCCAATAAAGAACTCTAATCTAACCTAAAAGTGAATACTGTTCTGAATTAATTTAATCAGGTATAGCCCTACCACCGCAGAAGTCAGTGGATAACCCGGAGGTATTTATGAAAGCTTGTTTACAATTCAAACAGACCAATTATCTCTCCAAGCAGGAGGAGGAGGAGGAGGAGGTGGGCAGCAGCAAAGGGATTGCTTGCAGCAAATGGCACAACCCCCAAAAGCATTCAAAACAAGTCAGTTAGGTGACAAAGAAGAATGTGAGATTGTACCCCGAGGACCTGGGCAATCTCCTGCCAAGAGTGTTTTGTTCCTTGGTTAACCAGAATTATTGTGGCCTTAAAAAAAACAGTTCTTTAGTGGAGCAATCAAAGGTGACTTCCCTCTTTTGCGGGTCTGTAAGGGACGTGGTGGCTCAGTGGCTAAGATGCTGAGCTTGTCGATCAAATGGTCGGCAGTTCAGCAGTTCGAATCCCTAGTGCCGCTTAACGGGGTGAACTCCCGTTACTTCTGCCAGCTTCTGCCAACCTAGCAGTTCGAAAGCACGTAAAAAAGTGCAAGTAGAAAAATAGGGACCACCTTTGGTGGGAAGGGAACAGCGTTCCGTGCGTCTTTGGTGTTGAGTCATGCCAGCCACATGACCACGGAGACGTCTTAAGACAGCGCTGGCTCTTCAGCTTTGAAACAGAGATGAGACCACCCCCTAGAGTCGGGAACGACTAGCCCATATGTGTGAGGGGAACCTTTACCTTTTACCTTTAAGCACCAGCCAATCTCAACACACGGACAACTTAGTCTAGGACAATGAGACACAAGAACATTTTTTTCTCCGAACGCTATCACTCTGCTAAACAAATAATTCACTCAACACTGTCAAACTATTCACTAAGTCTGCACTATTATTAATATTTTCATCGTTCCCATCACCCATCTCCTCCAATTTATGACTGTATGATTGTAATTTGTTGCTGTATCCTTACGATTTATATTGTTTCCTAGTAGGATTTGATTGCTTATTTGTACCCTATGACTATCATTAAGTGTTGTACTTTATGATTCTTGACGAATGTATCTTGTCTTTTATGTACTCTGAGAGCATATGCACCAAAGACAAATTCCTTGTGTGTCCAATCACACTTGGCCAATAAAGAATTCTATTCTATTCTATTCTATTCTATTCTATTCTATTCTATTCTATTCTATTCTATTCTATTCTATTCTATTCTATTCTTCACAGTGCTTTATAGCTTTTCTCTAAGAGATTTACAGAGTCAGCCTATTTGCCCCCAACAATCTGAGTCCTCATTTTACCCACCTCGGAAAGATAGAAGTCTGAGTCAACCTTGAGCCTGGTGAAATTTGAACTGCCGAACTGCAGGCAAGAACTAAAAAGAATTAAGATGGTGGCACACAAGTTGTTATTGTAATACCACACTGCATGGGCCAGAAGTGGTCAGAAGGGGAGTAAGGTATATGGTGGATCTTCTTGCCTACCACACATTCAAGCTTGAATTCCTTTCCGAGAAAGTGCCCGTTGATGATGTCCACCAAGAAAATGGACCTGGGCAGTTGGAAAGAGGTTCTCAGATTGCTAGCCAAATGTCAGCCCTAGAGGCCAGCTTTTACTTCAGGGCTGTCACATTTAGAGCTATGGGAAACTGGGAGTGGGGGGTGTTATTTGGAACCCTGACCCCAAAAGGCAAGGGAGGAAGACAGAAGGTGTGATGCAAAAGAATGGTAATCCCATCTCTGTGTAAACACCACTGCATTGTTCCAAAGTTTACAGGAAGATTTGTTTCCAAATGGGAAACCTGTAAATGCTCAGGTTTAGTCACAAAGTGAGGCCAGGAAGTGGCCAAATCCTTCCTTATGATCTATTCTTCCAGCCTTACTCTTTCAAACAATAAAGTCCTCTGAATTCAATTACTCAATCTGCCCTTCCACTTAATCAAACAGGAGAAGCCAAGGCTAAAAATATGTTAACTATTTGGTCCCTCTGATTTCTTTTTAACTAAATCAACTGCCTTCCCCCCCAAAGGGAAGAGACTTAATACAATCAATTCCTTAAAGGGCCCTGATTTGCATGTTTGCACTTCATGTTATCTGTTGGTCTCTGGCTTAAGAAAAGAGACTTTAATGCAATCTGTGGCTCCAGGTTCTTTTTTTTTTTTTTTTTTTTCAATCTTTAATGGATGTTCTGTGACCACGAAGAAATCAGAAGCCCTGGTGAAAATATGACTCACAAATGAAAAAAAGTCGCACACACTTTAGAGTGTTCACCCATCCAGGATCCCAGTTCAGCATTGTCTTCACAAAGAACGTGAATTTAAGGATCATGGTTTTTTGGCTTAGTTTTTTGGCTTGGATTTAACAGTCCAACCTATCAAAAACAGCACCACAAAAAACAGATTTAGGATTAGGAACACGTTAAAATAGGGAAGAAATAGGGAAGAAAAAGAGCCTTGATAGCACAGTGGTCTAAGCACCCTGTTATTAACACAGCTGCCTGCAATTACTGCAGGTTCGAATCTCGCCAGGCTCAAGGTTGACTCAGCCTTCCATCCTTTCTAAGGTAGGTAAATTGAGGACCCAGTTGTGGGGGAAATAAGCTGACTTTGTATAAATATACAAAAAGGATGAAGGCTATTGCTTAGCACATTGTAAGCCGCCCTGAGTCTCCGGAGAAGGGCGGCATATAAATCAAATTTTTAAAAAAATGGTAAGTGAACACCTGTCTACCTAGATGAGTTCAAATCACCAGGACCAGATGGATTACACCCCAAGGTTCTGAAGGAACTGGCAGAGGAGAACTATATCTTTCAAAGATCCTGGATCACAGGGGAAGTGCCAGAGGATTGGAAAGAGCTGATGTAGTTCCCATCTTCAAAAAAGGGAAAAAAATAGATCCAGGAAACTACAGACCTATCAGCCTGACCTCAATGCCAGGGAAGATTCTGGAAAAGATAATCAAACAATGAATCACCAAACACCTAGAAGCAAACCAAGTAATAAACACAAGCCAACATGGGTTTGTCAAAAACAGATCATGCCAGACTAATCTTATTGTATTCTTTGACAAAGTGACAAAATTAGTGGACCAGAGGAATGCTGTTGATATAATTTATTTGGACTTTAATAAAGCATTTGATAAAGTAGACCATAACCTACTACTAGATAAAATAGAAAAATGTGGGTTAGACACAGGGGTGAAATGTAAAATTTGTTACTACCGGTTCTGTGGGCGTGGCTTGGTGGTGGTGGGCGTAATGTGACTGGGTGAGCGTGGCCAACTTTTTTTTTTTTTTAAACTTTTCAAAGCATTTTTTCTAGTGTTTTGAAAAGCTCTCTGCCAATCAGGGAACTCAGCTGGGATCGTCAGAGACTTTTCAAAGCATTTTTTTTACCACCTCTTCGGCCAAGAGGCTGCAGAAAAAAATGCTTTGAAAAGCCTCTGACGATCCCAGCTGAGCCGTGCGATTATCAGAGGCTTTTTTTTTTTTTTACTTCTAAAAGCATTTTTTCCATCGGAAGAGGTTGTAGAAAAAATGCTTTTAAAAGTATAAAAAAAAAAGCCTCTGATGATCGTGCGGCTCAGCTGGGCATGGTGGGGGGGTGGGGGGGGCGCAGGGATTTTTGCTACCGGTTCTCCGAACCACCCGCCACCATCGCTACTGGATCAGGCAATCTGGTCCAAACCGGGAGCATTTCACCCCTGGTTAGACAGCATCACCACCAGATGGATTCGTAACTGGCTGACCAACCGCACTCAACATGTAGTCCTCAATGGAACTGCATCTACATGGAGGGAAGTATGCAGTGGAGTACCCCAGGGCTCTGTTTTAGGCCCAGTGCTCTTCAACATCTTCATCAATGAATTGGACGAGGGGATAGATGGGGAACTCATCAAATTTGCAGATGACACCAAACTGGCAGGAATAGCCGACACTCCAGAAGATAGGCTCAAGATACAGAAGGATCTTGACAGACTTGAACATTGAGCGCTATTTAACAAAATGCAATTCAATGGTGAAAAAACCAAGGTTCTACATTTAGGGAAGAAAAACAAAATGCACAGGTACTGTATATGTGGTACCTTGCTCAATAGTAGTACCTGTGAGAGGGATCTTGGAGTCCTAGTGGAAAACCACTTAGATATGAGCCAGCAGTGTGCAGCAGCTGCCAAAAAAGCCAACACAGTTCTAGGCTGCTTAACAAAGGAATAGAATCAAGATCACATGAAGTGTTAATACCACTTTATAAGGCCTTGGTAAGGCCACACTTGGAATACAGCATTCAGTTTTGGTTGCCACAATGTCAAAAAAATGATGAGACTCTAGAAAGAGTGCAGAGAAGAGCAACCAAGATGATTAGGGGACTGGAGGCTAAAACATATGAAGAACGGTTGCAGGAACTGTGTATGTCTAGTCTAGTGAAAAGAAGGACTAGGGGAGACATGACAGCAGTGTTCCAATATCTCAGGGGCTGCCCCAAAGAAGAGGGAATCGAGCTATTCTCCAAAGCACTTGAGGGCAGGACAAGAAGCAATGGGTGGAGACTAATCAAGGAGAGAAGCAACTTAGAACTAAGGAGGAATTTCCTGACAGTTAGAACAATTAATAAGTGGAACAACTTGCCTCCAGAAGTTGTGAATGCTCCAACACTGGAAGTTTTTAAGAAGATGTTGGACCATTTGTCTGAAGTGGTGTAGGGTTTCCTGCCTAAGGAGGGGGTTGGACTAGAAGACCTCCAAGGTCCCTTCCAACTCTCTTCTCTCTTCTCTCTTCTCTCTTCCCCCTTCCCCCTTCCCCCTTCCCCCTTCCCCCATTCCTATTTCTATTCCTATTCCTATTCCTATTCCTATTCCTATTCCTATTCCTATTCCTAACTCTAACTCTAACTCTGTTCTGTTCTATTCTATTCTATTCTATTCTATTCTATTCTATTCTATTCTATTCTATTCTATTCTATTCTATTCTATTCTATTCTATTCTATTCTTCTAAAGAGTTGGCCCTGAGTCTTAAGCATGGCAGCAGCTCAACAGCTAGAAGCGAGCTGAGAAAAGCCAGCCTCAGTTCATTTATTTGCTTGACCTCTGCCCTCCAGCTGTTTCCTCCAGCACCTGCTTGAGCTCCGAGTGTCCATCACAAAGGAGAACCTTTTCCCACCTCCCTGGGGGTGTGAAGGAGCCCTTTGCTTCTGCACTTTGCCCCTGCTGCCCTTCATCCCCTCCCCTCCAACACCTCCAGCAGCTGACCCCCTGAACCAAACGGAGAACATGGCAGCAAACACTCCGTCACTGTCACTGGGGAATCAAAAGGCTGGCTGGAGGGACTCCAAACATCCGTGCAGCTGGAAGGGTCCTGGTGCAAAAACTGACCCAGGGAGAGAATGAAGGCAGACGATCCACAATTGGCTGAGGGCCGAAGGTACGTATCTGATGCTATCCTCCAACCCCAAACATTGGGCTTTTAGTCCTGCGCTGGAGAAGTTTTAGCAGAGGAAAATAGATAAGAAGGGAAGAAGGGGTTCAAGGATCTGTAGAGATTCTCAATCATCCAGGTCGTGGTTGCTCAACAAAGGTCACTCTCTCCCTCCCCACAAAAGGAATAGGAATATTCTTTATTGCTAATCTCGAGATTAGCAAAGATTTATCCGAATTTAAACCCAACTTGCTGGAAATGCAAACAGGCACAGGGCACTTTTTTCATGTCTGGTGGCTTTGCCCAAAAATTAGGAAATTCTGGGAAAAAATAAAAACATGGCTAACAGAAATAACAGCAGAGGAAATAGAGTTTAAATCAGAAATTTTTCTATTAGGTACGATCAAAGAAAACTATAGGAAAGAAATAAAATATTTAATATTACATATAATTACGGCAGCTAGATTGGCATTAGCTCAATATTGGAAAACGGATCAATTGCCAACAGATCACCTAATAATCCAAAAAATTTACAATTGTGCTGAAATGGATAAATTAACATTTGAGTTAAAAGATAAGGTAGACTCAAAATACTACACGGCATGGAATAGATGGTACGATTGGATAAATCAAAAAGAAAGGAGAGTAAATGTAAAATTAAGTAAGACAACAACATTATCAAACAGGCACCTTCAACAAGATAAAGGATGTGATAAAGTGACAAAGTCACTTTCTATATTTTGTTTTTTCGTTTTTTGTTTTTTTTCTTTCTCTCTTCTTTTCTTTTCTTCTTTTTCTTTTTAATTTTGTTTTGTTTTCTTTTTCTATATTTTGCTGTGAGTAAGTAATATCGTTCGGATTAATATAAATGTATTTTGTATATAGTGTATTTTATCTTTTTAAGTTTAATAAAGTTTGTTTTTAAAATTAAAAAAAAAAGGAATATTCTTTATTGGCCAAGTGTGTTTGGACACCCGAGAAATTTGTCTCCGATGCATAAGCTGCTCTCACTGTACATACAGACAACAAAGTGGTAAGTCATAGATCATAAGTCATAAGACACAAACAACAAGTGATAGATCATAAGATACCAATAGGAGGAGGTAGTAAGAAGGATGAGAAGATGAGAAAGACAAAAAGGCAACTGGACTTTCTTGGTTTGAGGAACTGAAGAAGCTTCTTGGATGAGAAGCGAAACCAGGGGTGAAATCCAACAGGTTCTGACAGGTTCTGGAGAACCGGTAGCGGAAATTTTGAGTAGTTCGGAGAATTGGCAAATACCACCTCTGGCTGGTCCCAGAGTGGGGTGGGAATGGAGATTTTGCAATCTCCTTCCCCCAGGAGTGGGGAGGGAATGGAAATTTTGCAGTATCCTTCCCCTTGAGGAAAGAGGGAATGGGGATTTTGCAATCTCCTTCCCCTAGGAGTGGGGAGGGAATGGGGATTTTGCAGTATCCTTCCCCCAGGAGTGGGGAGGGAATGGGGATTTTGCAGTATCCTTCCCCTGCCACGCCCACAAGCCATGCCCAACAAGCCATGCCCAACAAGCCACACCATGCCCGCCACACCACGCCCGCAGAACTAGTAGTAAAAAAATTTGGATTTCACCACTGAGCGAAACGTTGTCAAGGAAGAAAAAAAAAGCCAAGAAAGTCCAGCTGCTTTTTGAAAAAGCATCTTTGAAAAAGTCCAAATGGCTAGTAGTTAAAGCACCGGACTAGAAACAGGGAGATCCCTTGGAAATCAGCTAAGGGACGTAGGGTTATTCCCCCTCTCTCATCCTTTGGAAGAAGAAGACAAGGGCCGACTGTCTCTTTAAAAAATCTTTCCAAGAAAACTGCAGGGACTTGTCAAGAATTATTTGATGGGTTTGTGTGCAATAAGGAGCTGATGAAAAAGACAGAATGGTTGACATGGAATTTGGGTTGCCAGAACACACTCCGGTTTCCATCGGTGTTGTGGTCTGCCAGCAGCCTGCGGAGCTGGCAGCAGAGTTGGACAGTGAGGAGGCTGGGGAGGGCCAAGGGCCAGTCCTGGAGTCTGGGGAAGGCTTGGATGAGGGCTCTGTGTCGAAGGCAGAGAAAGGGCCATGTGAGAGGTACGTGTTGCCTCCGGAGCCTCCAGAGGCAGACAACAGAGAGGCAGAGGAACAGGAGGAGCCTGTTCCCAGTGCGCGCATGCGCAGAACTGCCAGAAGGCAAGAACAGTTAAAACAAAAAGGACGACTCAGGAGTAAGACTTGGAGATGATTGGCCCCTCCCATAAAACTTAAAAGAGGAGCAAAGGCACGTGGGCCTTTGCAGGAAGCAACATTGTTAATTCTGTGCAGTTTAAAGTCTGAAGCTCTGTTTGATTCTGAACTCCCTATGGCTTTGCCAATTAGGTCTTTGGCAGTGTGTCAAGGGAGATACAGGTGGGTGATTATCAGCCTTATCCCGAAGGACTCTTTACAACTATTGGGGACTCCTCTGTGAATGAACAGAATTCACAGCTGTTGAAATAAAACAGGTCTTTGGGACTATTCGTGTGTTTTATTGACTCAGGAAGCCTAGATCAGAACAATTGGTAAGAAATTATGTTGGTCTATCATTCATTACTACCCTGATCATGAATCACATTTCCATCTCACTTGGGGGGGATTATTCCAGCAGCACCGAAGAGCGAGTGGATTGGAGGAAATCTTGTTCTCAATCTCCAGTCTAGCAGGCTTCAGGCCCACCCCACCACCCACTTAAGAAATGTCTATTCATAATTTCTAGGCTAGGGGAACAGCTGGCAGCTATAAGCCCAGCCCGCCCCCCACATCTGTGGGGGAGAGACAGGAGGAGGAAAGCCCACACCGGAATTTCTCTGCTCCCGCTGCCACTTTCATAAACAGCCAAGAGCATTCCTCATTGGAGGAAGTACAGGGTCCCCATGCGAAAAGTACCACCAAACAACCCGGATTTGAGAAAATAGAACAATAGGGTTGGGAGGGACCTTGGAGCAATGGTGAAATCCAATTTTTTTTTACTACCGGTTCTGTGCGCGTGGCTCGGTGGGCGTGGTGTCGCTTGGTGGGCTTGGCAGGGGAAGGATACCACAAAATCTCCATTCCCACCCCACACCAGGGGAAGGATACTGCAAAATCTCCATTCCCACCCCACACCAGGAGAAGGATACTGCAAAATCCTCATTCCCTCCCCACACCAGGGGAAGGATACTGCAAAATCTCCATTCCCATCCCACTCTGGGATCAACCAGAGGTGATATTTGCCGGTTCTCCGAACTGCTCAAAATTTCCGCTACCGGTTCTCCAGAACCTGTCAGGACCTGCTGGATTTCACCCCTGCCTTGGAGGTCTTCTAGTCCAGTCTCCTTGCTCAGCCAGGAGATTCTATACCATTTCAGACAAATGGCTGTCAGATTCTTATGGCTGTTTCTTCTGAAAAACCTCCCTTGGTAGACCTTCCACAACTTCTGGAGGCAAACCGTTCCACACATTAATTATTCTGACTGACAGGAAATTTCTTCTTAGTTCTAGCTCGGATCTTTCTTCGGTAGGTTTCCATGTGTTACTTGTTGTTGTGCCCTCACGTGCTTTGGAGAATAGATCCACCCCTCCTCTCTGTGACCACCTCAAATATTGGAAGACTGTGATCAGTCACCTCTTATCCTTCTCTTTACTAGATTTTAGACATTCCCAGTTCCCATAATCGTTCATTGTACAATTTAGCTTCCAGCCCCCTTATCAGGGGTGGGCTGCTGGGGGTTGGCAGGGGTTCCTCTAGCTAAGATTCTGTGCAGTTCAGAGAACCCTCAAATCCCACTCCTGGCTGGCCCCGCCCATCCCTCCCAGGAGTCCCCACACGGCCCGTTTTGGATGCAGGTAAGTGCAGGGTATGCACCGAAGCTCGGGAAGGGCAAAAAACGGGCCTACCAGAAGTTCGGGAAAGCCGGAAACGGGCCTGTTTCTGGCCTCCAGAGGGCCTTCAGAGTCTGGGGAGGCTGTTTTCGCTCTCCCTGAGGCTCGAAGAAAGCCTTGAGTATGTAGCTAAAAGCCTCCAAGTGGCCTCAATGATTCTAAAAGGATGCAAATGACCAGCTGTCTGCAAGGAATACAAATCCTTCCATTCCCCGCCATCCAATCAGAGCTGAAGAAGCTTCTTGGATGAGAAGCAAAATGTCTTCAAAGAAAAACCAGAAAGTCCAGTTGCCTCTTGAAAAAAAAGCACCTTTGGGGACAACCATGACTTGGAGGACTGAGAATCTCCACAGACAGTTAATTAGGTTCTTCTGCTAACAATTACTAGATCAAAAGTGTTCCTGATCCTTCAAGTCCTGCAGATGTTCGGAGAAGGCCTTCTCATCAACACCAACGAGATCTGTCTCAGAGGTAGGAGCCCTTGATCACTGTTGAGTCCCAAGGGTTTTTATCAGGGATGGGCTTATCAGGAGAACCTCTAGCTAAGATTTTGTGCAGTTCGAAGAACCCCCAAATCCCACTCCTGACTGGCCCCGCCCACCCCACCCTGCCCCTCCCAGGAGTCCCCACGCGGCCCATTTTGGATGCAGCTAAGTGCAGGGCGCGCGCGGAGGCTCAGGGAGGGCGAAAAAGGGGCCTACCGGAAGTTCAGGAACGCTGGAAATGGGCCCGTTTCCAGCCTCCAAAGGGCCTCTGGAGCCTGGGGAGGCTGTTTTCACCCTCCCAGAGGCTCAAGGAAAGCCTCTGGAGCCCGGGGAGGGCAAAAATGCCTCCTCCCCACACCGTGGTGCAGGAGGCCGACTAGGCCACACCCACCCTGGCCCCTCCCACGCAGCAACTGGGCAGAGAACCCTTTGCTAAACTTTTTGAAGTCCACCCCTGGTTTCTATGCATTGTGGAGTTCCTCCCCCACCTCTTCTCGTGAGTTCCGGCTCCAAACTTTCCTTAATTACAAACTGTGAAATGTGGGAAGAGAGACAGGGCTACAGCAACAGCTGGTAACTGGAACCCTTAAGCAAAAAAAACAAAACAAAAAACCCCCTAGCAAAACTTGTTTCTCCTTCTCTCTCTCTCTCTCTCTCTCTCTGCGGGAGGCACATGCTAGTGATTGCAGCCTGTCCGTGTTCCAGCTCTGAGCTGGCTGTCTCTCCACGGAGGTTTCCTGAAGGAGCTTTTAGAATAAAAAAAACCCTCTATCCTTCTGTCATGGTGGGGTGGCCTGAATTATCTCAATTTCAGCTTTGTGTGGGAGCAAAGCAGCTGCTCTGAAGTGAGGCCAATTGCCGAAGAACACTCGTTTTTTTGTATTGTTGTATTTTTTGTTTTTGCTCTAGCTGCTTCTTGCAAACTCTCGGCGCTTCTCAACATACAGGGTGGAAGGGAATAGAACCGGAAGGGACCTTGGAGGTCTTCTTCAAGCAGGAGACCATTTCAGACCAGCGGTTGCCCAATCTCTTCTTAAAAACCTCCAGTGATGGAGCACCCACAACTTCTGGAGGCAACTTCTGTTCCACCGGTTGATTGTTCTCAGCGTTAGGAAGTTTCTCCTTAGTTCCAAGTCACTTCTCTCCTTGATTAGCTTCCATCCAGGGATGGAATTCAATTTTTTTTTTTTACTACCGGTTCTGTGGGCGTGGCTTGGTGGGCGTGGTTTGGTTGGGTAGGCGTGGTTTGGTGGGCATGGCAAGGGAAGGATACTGCAAATTCTCCATTCCTACCCCACTCCAGGGGAAGGATACTTCTAAATCCCCATTCCTACCCCGCTCCAGGGGAAGGATACTTCTAAATCCCCATTCCTACCCCACTCCAGGGGAAGGATACTTCTAAATCCCCATTCCCTCCCCATTCCTGGGGGAAGAATATTGCCAAATCTCCATTCCCACCCCACTCTGGGGCCAGCCAGAGGTGGTATTTGCCGGTTCTCCAAACTACTCAAAATTTCCGCTACCGGTTCTCCAGAACCTGTCAGAACCTGTTGAATAGCACCCCTGCTTACAACCATTGTTTCTTGTCCTGCCCTCCGGTGCTTTGGAGAATAATTTGACCATCTCTTCTTTGTGGCAGCTCTTTAAGTATTGGAATCCTGCTATCATGTCACCCCCTAGTCCTTCTTTTCTCTAGACTAGCCGAACCCCAAATCCTGCAACTGTTCTTCACATGTTTTAGTTTCCAGGCCTTTGATCGTCTTAGTTGCTCTTCTCTGCACTTTTTCCAAAGTCTCAATGTCTTTTTTGTAGTCCTCCACTTACAAACAAACTGTCTGATGTTACTGAAAAAGGGACCTACAACCGAGTCCTTGCATTTACAACCATTGCAGGATTCCCATGGTCGTGTGATCAAAATTTGGGCACTTGGCAACCACTAAATCTTTTCACAAATGATCGCCATTGATAATAATAACTTATTACTTTTAGCTTATAGCTTAACAACGGCAGTGATTGGCTTATCAACCGTGGCGAAGCAGGTCATAAAATTGTTCTTGACTTGCTTAGCAAGCACTTGGGAACTTCTGCTCCCAGTTTTGGTGGTGGACTGACTACCCGTATCCATTCTCCAGAGCAGAGTGGGCATCACATATTTTTACCACCGGTTCGCCCTGCTCGTACATGCTTGCTTCATGTGCATATGCGCCTTCCACGCATGCGCCCGGCCTCGAAAACGTGGCTAAATAGGGCGGCATAGCAGCATAGTCGCTGCTACCGGTTCACCCGAACTTGTCCAAACCGGCTGAATATCACCACTGGTCTCCAACCTTGGCAAATTTAAGACTTGTGGACTTCAACTTCTCCTTCCCTCCCTTCCTTTCTTCCTAGTCTTCCTTCCTTCATCAGCTTTCCTTCACCTTCCTTCCTTCCTTGTTTTCCTCCCTTCCTTCCTCTCTTCTTCCTTCCTTTCTTCCTTCTTCCTTGTTTTCCTTCCTCTCTTCTTCCTTGTTTTCCTCCCTTCCTTCCTATCTTCCTCTTGTTTCCCTCCCTCCCTTCCTCTCAACCTCCTTGTTTTCCTCCCTTCCTCCTCCCTCCCTCCCTTCCTTCTTCCTTGTTTTCTTCCCTTCCTTCCTTCCTTCCTCTCTTCTTCCTCCCTTTCCTCCCTCTCTTCCTTGTTTTCCTTCCTCTCTTCTTCCTTGTTTTCCTCCCTCCTTCCCTTCCTCTCTCCCTCTTGTTTCCCTCCCTCCCTCTCACCCTCCCTCCCTTCCTTACTTCTTCCTTGTTTCCTCCCTTCCTTCCAGGGTTCCCATCCCGGATGGATTTTTCTGGGAGTTGAAGTCCACAAATCTTAAAGTTGCCAAGGTTGGAGACCCCCCCCCCCCTGCTCCAGAGGTTTATTTTTCAGAGACCAATTTCATAACTGGGGGGTGGGGGTAAGGAGAAGAGAGATATCTAGCCTTTCAAGGGATCTTCAAGGGGATCTTGTTTGAATTTCTCGAACAAAGGGAAAGAAAATAGCTGGCTGGCTCTCTTGAGGCACACGTGTTACAACCCCTGTGGCTATTTCCCCCCTGAAAAATCAGGTTCTTCACCACTGATGGACCAGCTAAACCTGTGATTCCTGAACCTGCAAATGGAGATGATATATATATATATATACCTGTCTCTGCTCTGGGAGGACTGGGATGCAGGTTGAGCAACAAGCCAACTATCCTGGCTGCTGAATGGTGGAAGCCATAGTCTAACCCAGGGGTATGCAACCTTAAATGCTCAAAGAGCCATTTGGACCCGTTTCCCACAGAAAAGAAAACACCACGAGCCACAAAGCCTGGGTGGGCATGGTCAACCCGATGTCACTCACTTCCACCAGTCACATGACACCTCCCAGCCATGCCTACCCAGCCAGTCATTAGGGCAGAGAACCAGTTGTTAAAAAACACCGGGAACCACAAAATCCTTTTGACATCTCTCTCTCTCCCCTTCCTCACCCCTCCCTCTCTCTATGTGTCTCTCTCCCCCCACTCTCTCTGTATCTCTCTGTCTCTGTGCTGGCCGCTTCTCTATCCCCCGCCGTCACCCTTACCTTCTCAGGCCAGGAGATCAGTGACTGGGAGGGGAGGGCGAGGGACGGGGCCAGCCAGTGGTGGGATCACCTGACAGGGAGCCACAGCAGAGGGCCCAAAGAGCCGCATGGGGCTCCGGAGCCGCAAGTTGCTGACTCCTGGTCTAACCTATTTGGAGGGCCACCAAGTTGGAATGATACTCACTAAATTGGATCAACATTCCAATTCCTCATATAGCAGTCTTTGTAGCACAGTGTCTGGATACACACATTGTTTGGGGCCATAAATATGGTTCCTTGATTGCAAGTTGTGCGAACATAGCCCTATCAGATCATGGTCAAGCACAGCAGGGTGTAACATGAAGTCCTGTAGCTGGGTCTGCCAACCATTTATGTTCGGTTCGGTTTTGGCTTAATATTAGCATTAACCAGGCCAATATGGAACAGAAACCATGTTTTATGGCTTACCGTGTTGTGTAAACCAGGACGATGGCTTAAAGTCTGTAGAGATTCTCAGTCATCCAGGTCATGGTCATAGACTGAGAATCTCAGTCAGACTTTGAGCTATACAATTTGGGATGAACATCCTTGGAATGGCGTGGGAGGAGGAATGGATTTCCAGAGGGGAAAATTGCAGACTACAGGAACCAGGAAAACCACTCAGGTGACCCTGAGGACACAGATAAACCCCCAAGTGCCCTCAACGACCCTCTAAAAGGATGCAAATGACCAGCTGTCTGCAAGGAGTATAAATCCTTCCATTCCCCACCATCCAGTCAGAGCTGAAGAAGCTTCTTGGATGAGAAGCAAAATGTCTTCAAAAGAAAAAAAACAAAGAAGTCCAGTTGCCTCCTGAAAAAGCATCTTTGGGACAGGATCATGGCTTGTTCCCCAAACTTTGGTTAAAGCAAGCCATTGCTTAGCAGCTTATATGAATCTAAGTCAATCCCTGGTACATTGTCTAGAAATGATGAAGACTTTTCATAGGGAATCTATTACAGAAATCCAGTTTTGCTCTGTCTGGTTAAATAAAGTAAAGTTGAAGATAAAAATTTTATGCTTTGAAATGTGGGTGTGTTTGGGGAAAATGGAAAGCCGAAAAGGGCTTATATGTGTATGTAAAATAATTTTATGGCAGTTTCACACCACTTATGTTAGCTTGAATTCCAACTTTAAAAGTACCTCTTCAAAGGGCCCTTAGCATACCCCAACCCTTATATAAACATGTTAAAGTACATAAGGGAAGGGATATCTTAGGTACTCAGTAAATTTTTTCACCTTATATACATTCACCCATGCAAATATACTGCCATATATTCTGCATTTTTAGCTTAACTTTCTCTGGTTGGTTCACCAGTTTCTACTGGTGAAGCAAGGAAACCTATATTATGGTTTCCAAACTTATCTAATATAGTATTCTAAACATACTATATTATGTTTCTAAACTTATCAACTTTAAGATGTGTGGGCTTCAATTCCCAGCTTTCCTCAGTCAGCATGCTGGGGACGTCGGGATCATGTGGCTGATCCCAACGACGAGGAAGCTGGTGTGGTGTTGCGCCAGCAGCCTGCGCAGCTGGTGCTCGCGTTGGACAGCGAGGAGGCTGAAGAGGATGTGGTGCCAGAGGCAGAGACTCAGCCTGGGCCTTCAGAACCTCCAGAGGCTCCATCAAGTGGAGGGAGTGAAGTGGAGGAGCCTCTCCTCAATACTCGAGCATGCAGGGCTGCCAAAAGGTAGGAGTGGCTACTCAGGAGGAGGAGGTTTCCTCGAGAGTAAGGCTTGAGGATAATTGGCCACTCCCTTAGCCTATTTAAGTCACACACCGTTAGTAAGTTTCTTGCTGGAAACAACTTGTAATTATCATCAGAGCATTTTTGGAAAAGTCTTATCGTATCTTGGTTTCTGGGCTGGTTGCCAACCTTTGCCGGACTTCTTGCTACTTAATAAATTTGATAAGGACCATTGGTGTGTGTCAATATCCTCGGGAATCCGGAGCTGGGGCAGAACAGAACATGTCACTTTCGTTTTGTTTCTTTCTTAGATTGACTTAGGCTAACCAAAATAAGTATTGTTGGGATGCTGAGCTGAGAAAGTGGGGAGGTTAAAAGACAAAAGGGTCGTTTTTTATTTGGTTTGCAGGGGGGAAGCCTGCTTGTTTGTTTTTTGTTTCAATCAAGAAGCTTCTCAGATGAACTGCGCTACCATCTTCTCAAATGTCCTACCTCAAAACTGGGCAATTAGCCAGAGTTTTGCAGCTCTGCAGGCTGCAAAAAAAAATAAGCTTGGGGGTCACAGACAGCCCTAAGGGGCACAGCTGGCCCCCTTAGCACCAGCAAAGTGTGACTTATCCCCACCCTGGCTTTGCATGATAGAAGAAGCCATGCATTCTGTCCTTTAACCATCCAGCTTGCTCTGCAGCCTTCATCTGGGATTCAATCCAGAAATGTAAATGAGCAGAATACATTTGCAACTGGAATAACTTCCTATTCTTCTCATTATCTTCCTATTGTGTTGGTTCTCAGCAGACCTCAGGGCCGAAAGATTTCAAAACACGGTCCAGATTGGAGGCAAGGGCTCAGGGGTACTTTAGAGCAGTGGTGAAATCCATTTTTTTTTTACTACCGGTTCTGTGGGCGTGGCTTGTTGGGTGTGGTGTTATTTGTTGGGCGTGGCTTGTTGGGCGTGGCATGGGAATGATACTGCAAAATCTCCATTCCCACCCCACTCTGGGTCGAGCCAGGCATTTGCCGGTTCTCTGAACTACTCAAAATTTCCGCTACTGGTTCTCCAAATCCTGTCAGAACCTGCTGGATTTCACCCCAGCTTTAGAGGTGAGCTCAGGTAGATCCCTGGAAAGCCTCAGAGAGGAAAACTCCTTTCCCAAACCTTGTTCAGGGTGGACTGTTTTGAATTAGATCCATGCCATGTTCAATTCACAGCCCCGTGCATTCTACAGCTTCAGATATTTAAAATTCTGCAACCCGAGCAAGTCAAATTCTGTAAGGGAGAAAGCAACAGGCTTTGCGGTCCAATTAAATTATTCAAGGGACTTACAACGGTTCGTTTAGCGACCGTCTGAAGTTACAACAGCACTGGAAAAAGTGACTTATGACCCTTTTTTTCAAACTTGGGACCATTGCAGCATTTCCCTGGTCACATGATTGGAATTCGGATACTTGTTGGCAACTTGGCTCACATTTATGACGGTCGCAGTGTCCTGGGGTCATGTGATCCTGTTTTGCGACCTTCTGACGGGGAAACCAGATTCACTTAACAACCGTGGTACTAATTTAAGATTTAAGATAAAGTGGCGAGAAAAATTGTAAAATGGGACAAAACTCCCTTAACAAATGTCTCACTTAGCAACATACATTTTGGGCCTCGATTGTGGTCGTATGTTGAGGACTACCTGTACACCTTGAGGATCCATTTTTGATCTTTGAAATAGATTTCGAGGTCTATTGATGACTCCCCCCCTCTAGAAATCTGATTTAACCAACTCTCTGGCTTGAGATTTGACCATGTCCCCTTGAGATGCAGTTCTGCAACTTTACAATCTAGAAATCTTGTTAGGAAAAAATATTTCCGCACAATAACTGAGACATTCAGTGTTATAAATCTTTACTCTCTTCAACGGGTCGGATTTAGAACAGAAAAACTGCCTCCCGAATAAGAAGGGGTTAAAACCGTATAAAACACTTTAAAAGAAGATAAAACTCATTTCTAAGATGGGAAGATAGGTGAGGAGGGAGGAAGAAGAATGAAAAAACTGGAAACGGATAGACTCAGTAAGAGAGACAAGGAGGTCATGCAATTCACAAATTGATGCATGGAGAAGCAAGAATGTTTCATATGGAAGGAAAGAAAGAAAGAAAAGGAAGGAAGGAAGGAAGGAAGAGAGAGAAGGAAGGAAGGAAGGAAGGAAGAGAGAGAGAGAGAAAGAGAGAGAAAGAAAGAAGGAAGGAAGGAAAGAGCCTTGGTAGTACAGTGGTCTAAGGCACCCTGTTATTAAGCTGGTTATTAAGACCAGCTGCCTGCAATTACTGCAGGTTTGAATCTCGCCAAGGCTCAAGGTTGACTCAGCCTTCCATCCTTTCTAAGGTAGGTAAAATGAGGACCCAGTTTGTGGGGGCAATAAACTAACTTTGTATAAACATACAAAAGTATGAAGGCTATTGCTTAACGCATTGTGAGCCACCCTGAGTCTCCGGAGAAGGGCGGCATATAAATCAAATAAAAAAAAAAAGAAGGAAAGAAAGAAAGAAAGAAAGAAAGAAAGAAAGAAAGAAAGAAAGAGAAAGAAAGCGAAAGAAAGAAAGAAAGAAATAGAGGAAAAAGAGAAAGGAAGGAAAGAAAAAGAGAAAGAAAGAAAGAGAGAGAGAGAGAGAAAAGGAAAAAGGGGAAGGAAGGAAGGAAAGAAAGGAAAGAAAAAGAAAGAAAGAAAGAAGGAAGGAAGGAAAGAAAGAGAGAAAGAAAGAGAAAAAGGAGAGGAAGAAAGAAAGAAAGAGGAAAAAGAAGAAGGAAGGAAGGAAAGAAGGAAGGAAGGAAGGAAAGAAAAGAAAAAGAGAGAAAGAAAGAAGAAAGGAAGGAAAGAAAGAAAGAGAGAAGGAAGGAAGGAAGGAAGGAAGGAAGGAAGGAAAGCAAGCAAGCAAGCAAGCAAGCAAGCAAGAAAGAAAGAAAGAAAGAAAGAAAGAAAGAAAGAAAGAAAGAAAGAAAGAAAGAAAGAAAGTGTGACTGATATGGTATGTACCTAAATATGTTAAATCAGTGCTTCTTATTTTTTTCTCTCTCAAGACCCTTTCTCACTTCTAAAAATTACAGAGGACCCCAAGAGAGCTTTATCAATATTTACCACATTAAAAATAAAAGCGGACACATCCGCTGCTGTTCCTGCTTCTCATAATTATTTAATGGCATCTTAATACTGTATGGTTGGAGTTTTTTTCAATGTAGGCTGGTAAATAATTGTGATTTTGCAGACACTGAGACTGCCTGAGGGGGGACTGCCAGGAATCCTAGGACCACCCTTTAAGAAATATTATAGTAAATAATGGTTAATGCCAGCTTGCGATAAGTGGGTTGTCAAAAATGCAGCTTTATAGAGCTCTGTATTTAGATATATAATTTAACAGTAACAGAGTTGGAAGGGACCCTGGAGGTCATCTAGCCCAACCCCCTGCTCACGCAGGAGACCGGTACTAGAGATTTGAACCGCTGAACTGCGGACCTTTCTGATCGACAAGCTCAGTGTCTTAGCCACTGACCCACCTAATCAGTCATTTGATATGTATATATTTAACGTCTCCTTTAGAAGGTGACTTGGTGACAACATCAACAGTTCTTTCACTCCGTCAAACAAAAGCAGATTTCTACCTTTGTAGCCTCTACGGAGGAGAAGTGAAAGACATACAGTACAGGGGTGGCACTGAACAAATGGGGTATGAGCTGTTCTCCAGATTTTTTAAAGAGCTTTTCCTTCCGAAAATTTGCGCTTGGGTTCCTCTTACCCCACCTCCCAGGACTGGGACCTGACCTTCTTTGCACTAATTTTCTTAAACCAAAGAAACCGGTTGCCTTTCTTTCTTTCTTTTTTTTTTTAGAAGACTCTGGGAGGCTTACAAAGTGACCGACATTTTAACCCTTCCTTTGACAACATACTTCTTTAAAAAAAAAATAATCTCTCAGCACCTTAGAAACTCAGAAGCTATAGAGAAAAGGTGAGCAACTATCTTTGGGAAAGCAGTCAGCGAAATGCCCAGATGCCTGGTTTCTTCTGCGGCACTTACCTTCGAAGTCCGAAAGGATCCCATCCAGATGTTCTTTCACTGACAGTTGAGACATCCTCCTTCCGAGGAGCTTGCTCGTTCACGCTTGCCGGGATCTGGTCCAGCTGCCTTTTCCCCCAGCCCACCCCTCAGAGATCCTGCAGAAAACAGCAACAGCGAGATTTAGACTCACAAGCGTGCAAAGTTCGTAACTTTGGGTTCAGTGAGCTTCTGTGTCGGTGATGGTGGTGGGAATAGATTATTATTATTTTTTTGCCCTGTCCTCTCTGGCATTCTCACCTTCCAAAGTTGCCCGCCTGGCTCAGAAAGGAGCAAAAGCAACACAGAGTTGACTTCCCTTCTGTCCCCCCCCCTCACTTTCCAGAAAGCTCGCCCCCCTCCTCAACCCTCCCCAGCTCAACTCTTCCAGGGATTACATTGGCTGGTTGGGTTTGCCTGGTCCTTCTTTTGCAGGAGAAAGAGGAGATGAGGGGAGGAGAGACAGCTAGGCAGGGAGGGAGGGAGAGAGGAGGGATTGATCAGGGCAGGGGGCTCCGAGGTGCTTTCGGCAGACTGGAAAGCAAGAAGAGGAGCAGTGGAGTCCAAGAAACAAGGAGAAGCCACAGCTGGCGTGGGACAGGGCCCTTTTACCCACTTCACTTCTGTCCTCCTTGCCAGATTTTCCCATCCTTCAGGATTTGGGTTTGGCTAGTTTACAGAAAAGAAGAATGGGGACGGGACATGCCAGCAGTATTCCAGTATTTGAGAGTATTTGAGAGGTTGCCACAAAGACGATGGGGTCAACATATTTTCCAAAGCACCCGAGGGCAGGACAAGAAACAATGAATGGAAACTGTTCAAGAGAGAAGCAACCTGGAATTAAGGAGAAACTTCCTAACAGTGAGGAGGATTAACCAGTAAAACAGAAGTTTATTTATTATTTATTAGTTAGACTTCTATACCGCTTCAAAGTGCTTTACAGCCCTCTCTAAGCGGTTTACAAAGTTAGCATATAGCATATTGCATATTAACATCTTGCATTAGCATATCGCCCCCAACAATCTGGGTCCTCAGTTTACCCACCTCGGAAGGATGGAAGGCTGAGTCAACCTTGAGCCGGTGAGATTTGATCCGCTGATCTGCTGAACTAGCAGTCAGCTGAAGTAGCTGCAGTACAGCACTCTAACCACTGCGCCACCTCTGCTCAAGTTGCCTATAGATATTCAAATATATATCTATATCTATATGTTGGAAGTCTGAAGGAAGCAAGGGAGTTATAACATTACTGTCATAACATTACTGTGATTGGTGGAAAATTTTGAGAAATACTTAACTGAGCCATCTCTCAGAACTGGCCCCAGGTAGTGGCTTATCTGCTAAACTATGGTTAATCCCCTCATGGTTTAAATTTGATAGAGATGAAGCAGATCAAAGCCTTTTTTCAGCATGGGTCAAAAAAAAACAAACCAAAACCCTGCTAATTGTTAACCAGCCTCCTGCCTTAGGTAGACTTCCCAAAGTGGGCAGAACAAGTTGGGCCTTTGACCAAGTCCTGTATATTCAAACACAAACACTTTTATAAAAAAAAGGAAAAAAAAGAAAAAACACCAAAAAAAAAAAAAAACCAATCCAACTCTTCAACAGAAAAATGCAAAAAACGTATGGAATGCAGCAATAACCCAAAATCAAAATGAGATGCTCCATCAATTTGGATCACTTTCTGTTATGATCTAGAGATGATTGAATCTATAGCCCTGTGGGAGACACACACACACACACACACACACACAGAGGGAATCTGCAAAAGGATTTCCCCCCCTCCTACTTTGTTGGGTACCTGGAACTGATCCCACCAACTGAAAGTGTCAAAGGGAGAAGGGCGAGCCATTTGAAAAAAAGCTTTTGCTTGCAGAAGGATTTAGAAAATATTTTTTTTTCCTCCATCCCAACGTTGTTTGGGATTTGATACCTAAACGGGGCAATGAGACAATTAATTATATCTGGATGGGTGTGCACAATCTGCAAGTCCTGGTTAACAAAGCCAGGGTTGACTCAATGAATTTTCTGGGTTCGTATGGACACGGAATCAGATAATCCTTCTGGATGAAGTTTAACAGATTAACAAGGGTTGGAAGGGACCTTGTAGGTCATCTAGTCCAACCCCCTGCCCAAGCAGGAGACCCTACACCAATTCTGGTTAGATGGCAGTCCAGTCTCTTCTTGAAAGCCTCCAGTGATGAAGCTCCCACAACTTCTGAAGGCAACTTGTGAAGTTTCTTCTCCAGTAATATTGTACTGCTAACTAAGGCATACAAAACCTTTGCTAGACCAATTCTCGAATACAGCTCGTCTGCCTGGAATCCGCACTGTATATCAGACATTAATACAATTGAGCAAGTCCAGAAGTATTTCACAAGAAGAGTCCTCCACTCCTCTGCTTGCAACAGAAATCCCTTATGCCACCAGGCTTGAAATTTTGGGCTTAGACAATTTAAGCGTACTACTAAGTGTAGTACATAAAATTATCTGCTACAACGTCCTACCTGTCAATGACTACTTCAGCTTCAACCCCAACAATACATGAGCACACAATAGATACAAACTCAAGGTAAACTGCTCCAAACTTGATTGCAGAAGTAGTGACTTCAGCAACAGAGCGATCAATGCCTGGAATGCACTACCTGACTCTGTGGTTTCTTCCCCAACCCCCCCCCCCCAAAACTTTAACCTTGGACTGTCTACTGTTGACCTCACCCCCATTCCTAAGAGGTGTGTAAGGAGGCGTGCATAAGTGCACCAGAGTGCCTACCATCTCTGTCCTACTGTCCCCGTTTATTCGTATTTGTTTCCTGTATTCATAATCGTATTTATACTTATATCTGTTATCTTATACATGTTTGACAAACCAAATAAATAAATAAATAAATAAATAAAAACTTCTGTTCCGTTGGTTGATTGCTCTCACTGTCAGAAAATTCCTCAGCTCAGTCCAATTTGATTTAGAGCTGGGGTGTCTAACCTTGACAATTTTAAGACCCATGGACTTCAACTCCCAGAATTCCCCAGCCAGCTTCTGGGAGTCGAAGTCCACAAGTTTTAAGATTGCTAACATTGGACATCCGTGACTTAGAGACTTCTGCTGGGAGAGATTCAATAACTTGCCTTTCATTTCTTCAACCCACTAAGACATCTGGGTTGGTCTTTCAAGAGAGTGGAGAGAGACTACAAATGCATTTCAAATAGTCTTTGACTTACAAGCCCTTGTTTAGTGATAGCAATAGCACTTAGACTTATAAACCACTTCACAGTGCTTTTTCAGCCCTCCCTAAGCAGTTGACAGAGTCAGCCTTTTGCCCCCAACAATCTGGGTCCTCATTTCACCTGACCTCGGAAGGATGGAAGACTGAGTTGACCTTGAGCCGCTCAGAATCAAACTCCTGTCAGTGGGCAGAGTTAACTGCCAGCAGTTCGAATGTCACCAGGCTCAAGGTTGACTCAGCCTTCCATCCTTCCGAGGTGGGTCAAATGAGGACCCAAATTGTTGGGGGCAATATGCTGACTCTGTAAATGACTTTGAGAGGGCTGTAAAGCACTGTGAAGCTGAATATAAGTCTAAATGCTATTGCCTGCCCTTCCTTCCTTCCTTCCTTCCTTCCTTCCTTCCTTCCTTCCTTCCATCCATCCATCCATGGTGTACAATGGTTAGAATGCAGTATTGCAGGCTAGCTCTGCCAGCAGTTCGTATCTCACCAGGCTCAAGGTTCACTCGGCCTTCCATCCTTCCAAGGTCGGTAAAATGAGGACCCAGAACGTTGAGGGGGGGGTGTCAGGCGGTAATACGCCCTCTTAGAGAGGGCTGGAAAGCACTGTAAGCGGTATGTAAGTCTAAGTGTTATGGCTATTGGCAAAAAAGAATGTAAAATTGGATATGTCTCACTTAACAAACATCTTGCTTAGCACCAGAAATTCTGAGCCAAGTTGTGGATGTAATTCGAGGATGACCTGTACTCCAATTTCCTGGTTTTGCTGCAGGTGAGGCAGGGAAAGAATTGCCCTTTACACATCATTCTCCAAGGGCTTTTTTCCAGGGATGAGAATAGAATAGAATAGGATGGGATGGGATGGGATGGGATGGAATAGAATAGAATAGAATCATCCTAGGAAACAATCAATATCAATATAAATCGTAAGGATACCAGCAACAAAGTTACAGTCATGCAGTCATAAGTGGAAGGAGATGGGTGATAGGAACGATGAGAAGATTAATAGTAGTGCAGACTTAGTGAATAGTTTGACAGTGTTGAGGGGATTATTTGTTTAGCAGAGTGATGGTGTTTGGGGAAAAACCTGTCCTTGTGTCTAGTTGTTCTGGTGTGCAGTGCTCTATAGCGTCGTTTTGAGGGTCAGAGTTGAAACAATTTATGTCCAGTGGTCTGTAAATATTTTCACAGCCCTCTTTTTGACTCATGCCGTATAAAGGTCCTCAAACCAGGTTGCCTTGAGCTGAGAGCTCCCCATGTTGCTGCACTCAGCCTTAGCTTTAGCTGGAAGAGATAAGAGCTGAGGTCACACAAATACACACACCCCACGCCCGGAGGGCGCCACGTTGAAGAAAGACCAGCTGGAACAATGCAAAGCAGCTGGGCTGATGTGGCACCACAGTCCTGTTTCTTCCTAAAGGGTGGTCCACCCTCGCTCGAAGGTATATATTTTATCTAATTACACCTCTGGCTGACAAGGCCGTTTGCATGTTCCCTCTTCTAGTGGTTTTGGGGAGAGACACTTTGGTCATATTTTAAGGACTGGTAATGTAAACAGAAGGTAGTTTGGCCCAGAGATCAAATCTGACTTTTTCTCCTTTCTTTTCTTCTTTGATTTAAGGACCACGTAGCAGAGCTGGCTGGAGAGAGAGCCAACGCCTCCTCTGTCCTGGGCGAATTCCTAACAATTGCGCAATTCCAGCCACATCCCGAGGATCCAGTTATCGAGGGAGAAGGAAGGGTCTGTGGGGGTTTCACACGTTGCCCGAAGTCAAGTTTCTTTTAAGACATGCTTTGTTGAAGTATGTCTTACTGTTGGCTAGGTAAAAGTAAAGGTTCCTCTCGCGCATATGTGCTAGTCATTCCCGACTCTAGGGGCGGTGCTCATCTCCGTTTCAAAGCCGAAGAGCCAGCACTGTCTGAAGATGTCTCCATGGTCATGTGGCTGGCATGACTCAACACCAAAGGCGCACGGAACTCTGTTTCCTTCCCACCAAAGGTGGTCCTTATTTTTCTACTTGCATTTTTTACATGCCTTCGAACGGCTAGGTTGGCAGAAGCTGGGACAAGTCACGGGAGCTCACCCCGTTATGTGGCACTCAGGATTTGAACCGCTAAACTGCCGACCTTTCGATCGACAAGCTCAGCATCTTAGCCACTGAGCCACCACATCCCTACTGTTGGCTAGGTCCATGCAATAATCTGGCTTTGGATGTGGTATGGCACATGGATTATATACTGTACACCTGATATGGGAAGCAGGTTTATGTGGTACAATCTTGCACATTTCCATGTGACAACTCACTTTTCATTCCTTCCATTATGTTCCTTATAATGACAAGGTCGCCACAATGTAAAAAAGATGTGGAGACTCTAGAAAGAGTGCAGAGAAGAGCAACAAAGATGATTAGGGGACTGGAGGCTAAAACATATGAAGAACGGTTGCAGGAACTGGGTATGTCTAGTTTAATGAAAAGAAGGACTAGGGAAGACATGATAGCAGTCTTCCAATATCTCAGGGGCTGCCCCAAAGAAGAGGGAGTCAAGCTATTCTCCAAAGCCTCTGAGGGCAGGACAAGAAGCAACGGGTGGAAACTAATCAAGGAGAGAAGCAACCTAGAACTAAGGAGAAATTTCCTGACAGTTAGAACAATTAACCAGTGGAACAACTTGCCTCCAGAAGTTGTGAATGCTTCAACACTGGAAGCTTTTAAGAAGAGGTTGGATAATCATTTGTCTGAAGTGGTGTAGGGTTTTCTGCTTAAGCAGGGCGGTTGGACTAGAAGACCTTCAAGGTCCCTTCCAACTCTGTTATTCTATTTTCTATTTTTTTTTTTTTTTGGACAAACAATGAAAAATTCAGATCTCTGTTAAAAACTGCTGCCAGAAGACTCAGGGAGCTGAAGCTGAGATCCGTTACATAACAAGCAGAGTTCCAAATCGAAGAGGAGACCTGATACATGGCAGAAACACACAATTTGAAAAAGGGAAGATCATGGAACATCATGAGGCAGGGAGTTCCACTGCCATTATGGAAAAAGAGCTTTTTGCAGCCGAGGCACGTTGGCTGATTTTAAAAAAGAAATCTGAGCCTGTTTCCAGTCTTCTCCAATTTATGAGTAATATGAGTGAGCTTGTCTCAGTTGGGAATGTGATGTAAGGTGGGTGGGGGGAGGAAGAGCAGCTCAGGTGACAGTCTTATCCAGAGATGAAAAGCTAATGCATTCTTGGGTTGTATAAACAGAGGGATGGAATCAAGATCACGCGAAGTATTAGTACCGCTTTATAAAGCCTTAGTAAGACCACACTTAGATACTGCATCCAACTTTGGCCGCCACAACATAAAAAAAGATGTTGAGACTCTAGAAAGAGTGCAAAGAAGAGCAACAAAGATGATGAAGGGCCTGGAGACTAAAACATATGAAGAACAGTTACAGGAATTATGTCTAGTCTAGTGAAAAGAAGGAATAGGGGTGACATGATAGCAGTGTTCCAATATTTGAGGGAAGGCTGCAAAGAAGAAGGATCAACCTATTCTCCAAAGCACCTGAGGGCAGGACAAGAAGCAATGGGTGGAAACTCATCAAGGAGAGAAGCAACCTAGAACTAAGGAGAAATTTCTTGACAGTTAAAACAATTAACCAGTGAAACAGCTTGCCTTCAGAAGTTGTGGGTGCCCCAACACTGGAGATTTTTAAGAAAACTGGGCAGCCACTTGTCTAAAATTGTGTAGGGTTTCCTGCTTGAGCAGAGGGTTAGACTAGAAGATCTCCAAGGTCCCTTCCATCTCTTGTTATTCTGTTTCTGCAGAAACAGTTCTGCGACTGGGGAGGCGGAGAGTTCTTGCTGTTGAGCTAATGGGTGTGTAATGGATGTGTAATGGGCAGTGACAGTAACCTTGGGAAACAGGAAGAAGAGCTGCAGTCTAGACAACAGCCTGATAAGAGATATCTCAGCCCACAGAAAGAATAAGGGTAGAGGAAGCATCTCCGAATGGACTCTCCCTAGTTCTCCGGAAAGTAAAAGTAAGGGAGGGGAGACCTGCTTTCAAACAGAAAAGAGACAATCAAGAAGACAAAAAGGGAACAACAACAACAAAAAGATGAAAACGCTTCTCCAACAGCAATCAGCATCACAGATGAGGATAGATTATTTCCAAGATTAACATCAAGCCGACAATGAAATAAACAATACCCCAAACTGACTGACTGTTCTACAGAGGAATGATTGAGTCTGTCATCTGCACCTCTATAACTGTCTGGTTTGGTTCTATATGATGAAGGGACTATATATATATATAGTCCCTTCATCATAGCTTTCTGGTATTATACCTAACAAAAATATTTCTCTATGTTTTGTGATCAGGCAGCACAGCAGCTGCTCCTCAAGGAAGTTGGGGGGCACTTATCCAGAACCAGACCACCAATCACACAACCTTGGGCTGTGAATCTACTTGCAAAGACACTCCAGGCTAATGTAAATAAAGGACTGAAGTAATGCTAACTGACTTTACCTAGTAAAGGGAATTTCCAGCTGCTGAAGGTGTGTCTCCGTACGTGCGTTTATTTATGTATTTATTGGCTTGAGAAGCAGGACAGGCACCACTGAGGGACCTCGGCTGGCTTCTGTCTCCCGCCAACTGTTGAAGAAAGCCACATATTGTCCCTTGGATGGAGACAAGAAAGGACAGCCCTTTGGAAACAAATATCAAGCCATGCAACACTTCAAATGAAGTGCAGTGGACAACCAGCTAAATATGAGCCAGCAGTGTGCAGCAGCAGCCAAAAATGCCAACGCAATCCTAAACTGCATTAACAGAGGGATACAATCAAGATCAAGGGAGGTACTAATACCACTCTATAAAGCCTGAGTAAGTCTCCACCTAGAATACTGCATCCAGTTTTGGTCACCACACTATAAAAAAAGATGTTGAGACTCTCTAGAAAAAGTGCAGAGAAGAGCAACCAAGATGATTAGGGGACTGGAGGCTAAAACATACGATGAACGGTTGCAGGAACTGGGTATGGCTAGTCTAGTGAATGGAAGGACCAGGGGAGACAGGAGAGCAGTCTTCCAATATTTGAGGGACTGCCACAGAGAGGGAGGGGGTCAAGCTATTCTCCAAAGCACCGGAAGGCCAGACAAGGAACAATGGATGGAAACTGACCAAGGAGAGACTCAACCTGGAAATAAGGAGAAATTTTCTGACAGTGAGAACAATCAACCCATGGAACAGAAGTCGCCTTCAGAAGTTGTGGGAGCTTCATCCCTGGAGGCTTTCAAGAAGAGACTGGACTGCCATTTGTCAGAAATGGTGTAGGGTCTCCTGCTTGGACAGGGGGTTGGACTAGATGACCTCCAAGGTCCCTTCCAACTCTGTTAATCCGTAAATCTGCAGTGGGGCTCTCCAGATGTTGTCTTGATCACAAGATAGTCATCCAACCAGGTGAAAACCTGACTTCCTGACCCTGGAGGTCCTGCCAACATCTTCATCCTGCAGAAATCAGTGGGTGGGACTTACCTGGGCTGGCTAAGAAGTTCTGGTATCTCTTAATACCTGCAAAAAAGGTACGATTTCAAGCTCAAAGCTTGAAGAACATAGGAGGTGACGTTGCTGTGTCTGCTGGCTTTGTCAGCGATCTGTTTCTTCCACTCCAGTCACTTCTGTTTCCTCCCAACATCAGGATTTAATCTCAGTTGTTAGCAGACTTAAGCAGCCCCTGAAGGGGTTCTGTCAATCACTTGTCTTACTGCCAGGTTCTCTCGCCAACGAGAGGGGCTTAAAAGTGTTTCATTTTCAGGCAGGCCCTGATTTTCTTCTTCGTATCAGGAAGGTTCTTATAACCACTTGGGGGCAACCGAGCACTTACGTCAGTTTTCAATCTGTATGCCAGACGAAGGGATTTTTTTTTCCCACCCCTTTTCTCTTTGGCCTCTGATTTGGGCAATATGTATTGCCTTTTCCTCATTTAAAATGCAGAAATTCAACCCTGTTGCATTTGAGGCTTCTCACTGAGTGGCTTGAGGTCCTCGTGCTGCTGCTTAGAGGACCTCAAGTGGAGAATAAAGATTTCTCCATTTCCCATTGATTACTACCCTGAGGAGATCTCTTGTCTCTACAATTACAGTTGCATGAAGAAAAAACTCCGGAGGAGGAGAGGGAGGGAGGAGGAGAAGGGAGGAGGAGAAGAAGGAGAACAGAAAAGAGAGGAAGAGAAGGAGGAGAGGAAGGAGGAGAAGGAAAAGGAGAAGGGGATGAGGAAGAGGAAGAGAAAGAAGAGGGGGAGGAGGAAAACAGAGAAGAGGAGGAGGAGAAGGAGGAGGAGAGGAGACAAAGAGAGAGAAGGAAAAGGAAAAGAGGGAGGAGAAGGAGAAGAGGAGGAAAAGGAGAAGAGAAAGGAGGAGGAGGAAGAGAAAGAAGAGGAAAGGGAGAAGGAGAACAGAAAAGAGAAGGAAGAGAAGGAGGAGAGGAAGGAGGAGGAGAGGAAGGAGGAGGAGGAAAAGAGAAGATGATGAGGAAAAGAAAGAGAGAGAAGAGAGGGAGGAGGAGAAGGAGAACAGAGAAGAGGGGGAGAGGAGACAAAGAAGAGAGAGGAGGAAAAGGAAAAGAGGGAGGAGGAGAAGGAGAAAAGGAGGAAAAGGAGAAGAGAAAGGAGGAGGAAGAGAAAGGAAGAAGAGAAAGAGAAAGAATAGGGAGGGGAGAAGGAGAACAGAAGGAGGAGAAAGAGGAGGAGAGGAAGGAGGAGAGGGGGAGGAGGAGGAGGAAAAGAAGAAGTTGATGAGGAAGAGAAAGAAGAGGGGCAGAAGGAGAACAGAGAACAGGAGGAGAGGAAGGAGAGGAGACAAAGAAGAGAGAGGAGGAAAAGGAAAAGAGGGAGCAGAAGAAGACAAGGAAAAGGAGAAGAGAAAGAGGGAGGAGGAGACGGAGAAGGAAAGGCAGGAGAACACCAAGAGCCATATTGTTTTATTTAGAAGTGTAAAAATGAAATGAGAAGAAAACAACCCTTAAGGAACCAGGGTTGTATCTTTTACCCCATCAGTATTCTATTCTTCTCCCTACTCTATAGATGGTTGTAACAACGACTGTGAAGCAGCAGGAACATGTTGGGAGTGCCTTATCCCAAGATCCTTCCATAAGCCAAAATCTTAACTCAGGTCTTCATCACCATCACAGATAAAATACAGCGAATTGTGAATTCACAATGAGCTACAATTATTGGATTTTGACTTAGCGCATTGAGTGATCCTAGCGTACTGTTGTATATTTAACAAATTGTAGATCGGTAAATCATGATTTTTATCAAGACGCCTCCTGTCATAACTTGAAGATGTCTTCTTCTACTTCTCACGCTTCAAAACTTCAAAAGGTCATCGTTCACCTTCTAGGTAATGTAATTTCGGTTGTTTCTTTCCAGAAATACACTGTCTTGCTTTCCCCATAATTATAGTCTCAGTGGGGTGCGTAGAAAATCACCATTTAGAAGGCTACTAACTAACTATGTTTGCCCAAGTTATCTCTTCCCCACCAACAGGGAGGAGACAGCTTCAGATCGAAGATGTCAAGATAATTTATTTAACTTGTAAATTGAAGTGACAGAATGATTGATTTTTGGTCAAATTGAATCATACATGGAGGCTAATAGAACATTTTGAGCATCTCTTTTTATTACCTTTCAGAGACACTAAAACTTCCTTAGATTTAATCAACTGACTCATTAGAAAGGGACCTTGTAGAATAGTGCCTTTTCCAGCATGTTAGCTTTCTATTTTATTTGTTAGACTTTTAAGTCATTGATTGATAATGTACCATTGAGTTGGTGTCAACTCTTATCACCTCTGGAGCAGGGGAGGGGTCCATCCTTGGCAACTTTAAAACTTGTGGACTTCAATTCCCAGAATTCATGCTGGCTGGACATCCTTGACTCAGTTTTCTCCAGGAAGAATGGCCTCCAACCTAGTCCTTCAGGTCTTTCCGTGGTGCAATCATAGTTGTTGTAGAAAAGGTTTGTTTATTTATTTATTTGTTTGTTTGTTTGTTTGATTGATTGATTGATTTATAGGCCTATAGGTTAGATTAAGGGATGCGGTGGCTCGGTGGCTAAGATGCTGAGCTTATCGATCGAGAGGTCGGCAGTTCAGCGGTTCGAATCCCTAGTGCCCCGTAATGGGGTGAGCTCCTGTGACATGTCCCAGCTTCTACCAACCTAGCAGTTCGAAAGCAGGTAAAAAAAAAATGCAAGTAGAAAAATAGGCACCACCTTTGGTGGGAAGGTAACAGCGTTCCGTGTGTCTTTGGCATTGAGTCATGCCGGCCACATAACCGGCATGACTAAATAATAATAATCTTTATTATTTATTTATTTATTTATTATTATTAATAAATAAATAATCTTTAGGCATCTAAAGATTCGATTCAATTGATTCGATTCAATTCAATTAGATAAGATTTGATTTGATTCGATTAACAGAGTTGGAAGGGACCTTGCAGGTCATCTAGTCCAACCCCCCACCCAAGTAGGAGACCCTTCACCATTTCTGACAGATGGCAGTCCAGTCTCTTCTTGAAAGCTTCCAATGATGAAGCTCTCACAACTTCTGAAGGCAACTTCTGTTCCATTGCTTGATTGCTCTCACTGTCAGAAAATTCCTCCTTATTTCCAGGTTGAATCTCTCCTTGGTCAGTTTCCACCCATTATTCCTTGTCTGTCCTTCGGATGCTTTGGAAAATAGCTTGACTCCCTCCTCTCTGTGGCAGCCCCTCAAATATTGGAAGACTGCTATCCTGTCTCCCCTGGTCCTTCTCTTCACTAGACTAGCCAGGCCCAGTTCCTGCAACCGTTCATCATATGGTTGCTCCAGTCCCCTAACTAAATCCATCTACCTTGTGGCTGCTTGTCCTCATTATCTCTTTCCTTCCATCCTTCCCAGCATTATGGATCTCTCAAAGGGTGGTAGGCCTTTCCATTTATTGAGCGAGTGGTTGATTGATGTGCCATTGAATCTGGGTCAACTCTTAGTGATCACATAAATAGATTTTTTCCAAGGGGATCTGTAAGATGGTTGGACTGAGAGAGTGAAGGATCCTGAAGACCTTCAAGGAACATCTGCTGCTGAAGCTTAGTCTCCCCAGATTTAGTGTGACAACTTCACCACTGTACCATGGTGGCTGCTGATTTAACATGGAAGAACATTAAACACCGCATGCCCCACCGAACTATCCGAAATAATACAGTTCAATCAGGAATCACCTTTAACAAGACAAAAGTTGTTCTATTTGAAGCTCAAAATGGTTTAGTATTTTAGGACTCAGAAGCTCCAATTAGACACGGACTAGAAAAATGGGACACACAAACAAAATGTTCTCATACGTCATATTTCATTTGAAAAAAAAGGAGCTTTTTCTTCATAAGAGAACTTCAGATTTACTTGTTGACTAGCAACATGCCTTGGTAAGGCCATACTTGGAATCCTGCATCCAGTTTTGGTCGCCACGATGTCAAAAAGATGTGGAGACTCTAGCAAGAGTGCAGAGAAGAGCAACAAAGATGATGAGGGGACTGGAGGTTAAAACGTATGAAGAACAGTTGCAGGAACTGGGTATGTCTAGTTTAATGAAGAGAAGGACTAGGGATGACATGATAGCAGTCTTCCAATATCTCAGGGGCTGTCACAAAGAAGAGGGAGACAAGCTATCCTCCAAAGCACCTGATGACAAGACAAGAAGCAATGGGTGGAAACTAATCAAGGAGAAAAGCAACTTAGAACTAAGGAGAAATTTCCTGACAGTCAGAACAATTAATCAGTTGAACAACTTGCCTCCAGAAGTTGTAAATGCTCTAACACTGGAAGTTTTTAAGGTTAGATAACTATTTGTCTGAAGTGGTGAAGGGTTTCCTGCCTAAGCAGGGGGTTGGACTAGAAGACCTCCAAGGTCCCTTCCAACTCTGTTATTCTATTCTATTCTATTCTATTCTATTCTATTCTATTCTATTCTATTCTATTCTATTCTATTCTATTCTATTCTATTCTATTCTATCCTATCCTATTCTATTTTATTCTGACACGTGCTGTCTCCAAGATATCTGTTCTCCTCCATCTCTTTTCCATTTATCTTTTCAAAGTGACTTTAAACCATCTGTAGCCCCCCCTGTTTTGTCCAATTCTCACCTACCCAGGTGTTATATCAAGAGAGAGAGTGATATTTCCCTCTTGTTTTTCACTAGCCCTATTTTTGCCTATTTTTTTTTTTAACCATGACTTTGGGAGCCAGCTATATCGTCTGAGGCTGCATCAGAAGAAGAAGGAAGAACAAATTTTCACCCCGAAAATTGCTACAGGAACCAGCGAGTGAGTAAGACATTACGTCTGTAGAAGGCTTGCTTTACAGATGAGCATGGCTGTAGTAATCAAACATCATTCGCAGCAAATTTCCTTTCCCACGGAAAATCTTTTAAAGAAGCCAGTTTCTCGGATCAGCCAAATTGTTCGGAGTGGCAGTGTCAAAGGCAATTGCAGTGGAAATGGGATGAAATGAGGCATAGGTGACCATTACGGGATGAGAATCCTGCAGCCCATACTTGCGTCTGTGTGGCGGGATTCAGGATGATGGAATGCCTTTAAGGTTAAAGGTATCTATATATACCGTATTTTTCGGAGTATAAGACGCACCTTAGTTTTTGGGGAGGAAAATAAGAAAAAAGCTGATTGGTGGGTGGATCGGCCTCCCGGAATGCCCCCAATCAGCTGTTCCCAGAGGTGAATTTTAGCAACAGGTTCCTTGGTTGTGAGCTCTGTGCCTTGCTTTTTGGGGGGGCTTTTTTTTCTGCCTCTGAAACTTCTGAAACTCTGTTTCAGAAAAAAAAAAAAATTCCTGCCTCTGAAAGCCTCCGAAACAGAGCTTCAGAAAAAAAGCCTATGAAGCTCTGTTTGGAGGCTTTTTTTCTGACATTTCGTTTCTGATGCTTTTTACAGCCTCAGAAATCTCCGTTGGAGAAGCTGGGCAGGGCTACATTCAGAGTATAAGATGCACCCAGATTTTCACCCTCTTTTTTGGGGGGAAAAGGTGCATCTTATACTCCGAAAAATACGGTAGTCTCCAAAGGGACGCAGTGGCTCAGTGGCTAAGATACTGAGCTTGTTGATCAGAAAGGTCGGCAGTTCAGCGGTTCGAATCCCTAGTGCTGCGTAAAGGGGTGAGCTCCCGTTACTTGTCCCGGCTTCTACCAACCTAGCAGTTCGAAAGCAGGTAAAAAATACGAGTAGAAAAATAGGGACCACCTTTGGTGGGAAGGGAACAGCGTTCCGTCCACCTTTGGCGTTGAGTCATGCCGGTCACATGACCACAGAGACGTCTTCGGACAGCGCTGGCTCTTCAGCTTTGAAACGGAGATGAGCACCGCCTCCTAGAGTCGGGAACGACTAGCACATATGTGAGAGGGGAACCTTGACCTTTATATAGCCCCAAAGGTGCTTTTTCAAAAGGCAACTGGACTTTGTTTTTCCTTGAAGATATTTCACTTCCCATCCAAGAAGCTTCTTTTGACTTCAGAGCCAGAACTGAAGAAGCTTCTTTGATGAGAAGTGAAACTTCTTCAAAGAAAAAACAAGAAAGTCTTTTGAAAAAAAACATCTTTGGGACAACCATGACCTGGATGGATGATTGAGAATTTCCATAGATATCTCTAGATAGGTAATCCTCGATTTACAATGGTTTTGTTTAGTGAACCTTTGAAGTTACAACAGCACTGAAAAGAATGACCTAGGACCATTTTTTCACACTTATGACTGTTGCCGCATCCTGGTATCCTGTGATCAAAACTGGCAACTGGCACGTATTTATGACCGTTGCCTTGTCCCGGCGTCAGGTGTTCAACTTTTGCGACCTTCTGATGAGCAAAGTCAAGGGGGGAGCCAGGTTCACTTCACAACGTGTGACTAGCTTAACAACTGCATGATTCGCTTAACGATGGTGGCAAGAAAGGTCATAAAATGGGGCAAAGCTAGAACTAAGGAGGAATTTCCTGACAGTGAGAACAACCAACCAATGGAACAGAAGTTGCCTTCGGAAGTTATGGGAGCTTCATCACTGGAGGCTTTCAAGAAGAGACTGGACTGCCATCTGTCAGAAATGGTGTACGGTCTCCTGCTTGGGCTGGGGGTTGGACTAGATGACCTACAAGGTCCCTTCCAACTCTGTTAATCTAATCTAATAATTGTCTCTCTTAGCCACAGAAAATTTGGGCTTAATTATGGTCATAAGTCAAGGACTACCTGTACTATTAAAATTCTCCTGTCTGTTTGTCTGTAACCTTCAACGAAATAGTTCTTGAACCAAGATAAAGACAAATTGGCTAAAGTACAGAATTCTGGGACCCGAAGCTCCTACGGGAATAAGAATTTGGGAGGTTTGGACTTCTTTAATGCCACTGGACTGCTGCTGCTTCAGATCCAGAGATGGGATTCAGCTGGTTCAGATGGGTTCATGTGAACCAGTAGTGGTAACCTGTGGGTGGGGTGGGCCCATTCCTCCCGCCCACCTGGGTGCAATCCCATCCTATATCGCTATGTTTTTCAAGTTGCATGCATGAGCGGACGGCGTACGCAAGCGAATTGCCGTGTTTTATGACACTGCATCAGTGGTGGGTTGCTCCCAGTACGGACCGGTTCGCAAGAACCAGTAGTAAAATCAGCGGGAGGCTCCACCCCACTGACCCGGACGTCATCCTAGGTGATCTGGGCATGTGCATCAGAGGTGGGTTTCAGCAGGTTCTGACCAGTTCTGGAGAACCGGTAGTGGAACTTTTGAGTAGTTCAGAGAACCGGTAGTAAAAATTCTGACTGGCCCCGCCCCCATCTGTTTTCTGCCTCCCGAGTCCCAGCAGATCGGGAGGAAATGGGAATTTTACAGTATCCTTCCCCTGGAGTGGGGTGGGAATGGAGATTTTACAGTATCCTTCCCCTGCCATGCCCACCAAGCCACGCCCAGAGAACCGGGAGTAAAAAAAATTTGAAACCCACCACTGATGTGTGTGCACGCGGGCGCAATGCGAACCGGTAGTAAAGGTTAAGTAGAACCCACCCTTGCACTGCATGCATGCATGGATGGCACATGCGAGTGTGTGAATGCACACGCACACATTTCCAGTGCTGGGCAAACCGGTAGCGACAGTATGTGAAGCCCACCTCTGTTCAGATCCACTGACATGCTGCCACAGTCAATGGGGATCATGTGATCCTCGTTTCCAAAGCTCCCTGACAGTTTCCCAGAAGTGAGTGGAGAAGCCAGCAAGATCTTTAAAATCGATTATGGTTGCTAATGCTCCCTGCTCCCTTCCCACTCATCAAACCCTTTGCTTATGCGAAGGCTTGCAGGGAGAAAGTCAATGGGGAAGGCTTGCAGGAAGGGCGCGGGGTTGCTTGGGTAAGTCTACCCCACTGAGGCAGCCTCCCCCCCCCCCCACTGTGTGTGAGAGGGAGGAAATGAGGAACAGGGAGGGAGAGAAGGAAAGAAAGAAAGAGGAGGAGGAGGATGGATGGATGGAAGGGAAGGGAAGGGAAGGGAAGGGAAGGGAAGGGAAGGGAAGGGAAGAGAAGAGAAGAGAAGAGAAGAGAAGAGAAGAGAAGAGAAGAGAAGAGAAGAGAAGAGAAGAGAAGAGAAGAAAAGAAAAGAGAAAAGGAAGGGAAGAGAAGAGAAGAGAAGAGAAGAGAAGAGAAGAGAAGAGAAGAGAAGAGAAGAGAAAAGGAAGGGAAGAACAGGGAGGGAAGGATGCAAGCAGGGAAGGAAAGAGGAACAGGGAGGGGGGGAAGGAAGGAGGGAGGGAGAGGGGGGAACAAGGAGAGAGAGAAGAACGGAGGGAGGGAGGGAAGGGAGGAGGAAAGAAAGAAAAGAACAGGGAGGGAGGGGGAGAGAGAAGGAAGCAAGCAAGGAAGGAAAGAGGAATAGGGAGGGAGAGGGGGGAACAAGGAGAGAGAGAAGAAGGGAGGAAGGAAGGGAGGGAGGGAATGGAGGAGGAAAGAAAGAAAAGAACAGGGAGGGATGGAGTGAAGGAAGCAAGCAAGGAAGGAAAGAAAGAGGAATAGGGAGGGAGAGAGAGGGGGAACAAGGAGAGAGAGAGGAAGGGAGGAAGGGAGGGAGGGAATGGAGGAGGAAAGAAAGAAAAGAACAGGGAGGGATGGAGAGAAGGAAGCAAGCAAAGAAGGAAAGAGGAATAGAGAGGGAGGGGGAGGGGGGAACAAGGAGAATGAGAAGAAGGGAGGGAGGGAGGGAGGGAGGGAGAGGAAGGGGAAGCAGTGAAGACTGCTTCTTATTAGGACAACCCTACGAGGTTGCTACTGTGAGATGAGACTAATAGATGATACAGATGTTAGGGAACTGTAAAAGGGGAGTATTTGAGCTCATTGTAACAGAGATGAGAAGTGCAGGTTCTGTCTCTGTGTAAACCAAGTTCTAAAATCATGTTTCACCTGACTCTGGGCTTTATCCAAGTTTAGCATACGTGCAGATTGGAGGAGTTAGCCCTTCCAGGTGTCCAGCCGAGAAGCACAACTATCAAGAGTAGTAACTCTATCATAAGATTACATTAACAGAATCTTGAAAGGCTAAAAGTATTTCTTCCTTCCCTTTGCTTTTACTCTCCAGAAAACCCAGGTGGTGGTGATGGGGGTCCCTTCTAAAATGCTTCCCACATAGCCTCGGTTTCTGTGGGCTGAGTTATCTTTTGCTTCCATGGTTGTCCTTTGCAGCTCTTTCTTCTGTCTCCCAAGGCAGGGGTGGGCTGGTGGGGGTTCACAGGGGTTCGGGAGAACCTCTAGCTAAGATTCTGTGCAGTTTGGAGAACTCCCAAATCCCACTCCTGGCTGTCCCCGCCCCGCCCACCCCTCCCAGGAATCCCCACGCTGCCCATTTTGGATGAAGGTAAGTGCAGGGCACGTGCAGAGGCTCGGGGAGGGCAAAAAACGGGCCTACCGGAAGTTCGGGAAGGCCAGAAACAGTCCCATTTCTGGCCTCCAGAGGGCCTCCGGAGCCTGGGGAGGCTGTTTTCGCCCTCCCCAGAGTCTCAAAGAAAGCCTCCGGAGCCAGGGGAGGGCAAAAATGCCCCCCTGCCATGGTGCAGGAGTCTGACTAGGCACCATGGCCACGCCCATCCAGGAACCAGGCAGAGAACCCCTTGCTAAAATTTTTGAAGCCCACCCCTGTCCCAAGGTTAGCCTCCACAGGAAACGAGCCCACCGTGAGCCTGGTCATCTGTTATTGTTATTGTTTGGTGGTACCTATATTTTCAGAATTAATTGGGCTGGGGATTCATTTCTTCCCATTTCTTTATGCCGCTACTTCAATCAGCAGAGTCATGCTCTAGTGTTGATTGAGACGGAGTCAAATTTTAGCCTGAGAAGCACGTTCATAATTCCAGAAGGTACTCAGAATGAGATTTTCAGAAAATAAGACTGCCCAGCCACCAAGGAATGGACATCCTTGTTAGTGGGAAATTGTGTGCTATGCAGCAAAACACTTTTGATTTAGAAAAAAAAGAAAAATCAAGGATCTCACTGTTACTCATACAAGCTGAATATCTAATGATCACGTTAGAGGCTATTTGGGCTCCCTAAACAAGTTTTGAAGGCTTCCGAGAAGGTAATGACTGGAAAGAAATGCCAAGATATTCAAAAGCTTTCAGCTGCTCCTTTTGTCATCTTCTCATTTTTTCCTACTACTTTCCCCTGTCTTACGATTTGTCACTTGTTGCTTGTATCTTACGACAATGATCATATCTTAGATCATGGTCTATGACTGATCACTTTGTTGTTTGTATGTACACTGAGAGCTTATGCACCAGAGACAAATTTCTTGTGTGTCCAATTATACTTGGCCAATAAAATATTCTATTGCATTCTGTTCTGTTCCGTTCCGTTCCGTTCCATTCCATTCCATTCCATTCCATTCCATTCCATTCCATTCCATTCCATTCCATTCCACTCCACTCCACTCCACTTATTCTGTTCTGTTCTGTTCTGTTCTGTTCTGTTCTGTTCTGTTCTGTTCTGTTCCGTTCCGTTCCATTCCACTCCACTCCCAACTCCACTCATTCTATTCTATTCTATTCTATTCTATTCTATTCTATTCTATTCTATTCTATTCTATTCTATCTTAGAATAGAATAGAATAGAATAGAATAGAATAGAATAGAATAGAATAGAACAGAATAGAACAGAATAGAACAGAATGAAAATAGGATAGGATGGGATGGGATGGGATGGGATGGGATGGGATGGGATGGGATGGGATGGGATGGGATGGGATGGGATGGGATGGGATAGGATAGGATAGGATAGGATAGGATAGGATAGAATAGAATAGAACAGAATGAAAATAGGATAGGATGGGATGGGATGGGATGGGATGGGATGGGATGGGATGGGATGGGATAGGATAGGATAGGATAGGATAGGATAGGATAGGATAGGATAGGATAGAATAGAATAGAATAGAATAGAATAGAATAGAATAGAATAGAACAGAATAGAACAGAATGAAAATAGGATAGGATGGGATGGGATTGGATAGGATAGGATAGGATAGGATAGGATAGGATAGGATAGGATAGGATAGGATAGGATAGAATAGAATAGAATAGAATAGAATAGAACAGAATGAAAATAGGATAGGATGGGATGGGATGGGATGGGATGGGATGGGATGGGATGGGATGGGATGGGATGGGATGGGATAGGATAGGATAGGATAGGATAGGATAGGATAGGATAGGATAGGATAGGATAGGATAGGATAGGATAGGATAGGACCAACATCTCAACCAACAAATGCTCTTCTTACACATTGGCAAAAAAAAAATCAAAATACCAAATACAAGCTGGGCGGATATGACCTCGTAGACGACCCTCACTTTGTCAAGGATCTTGGAGTACTCATCTCAAACAATCTAAAGGCCAGAGCTCATTGTAACAGCATTGCCAAAAAGGCTTTAAGAGTTGTCAACCTAATCTTGCGAAGCTTCTTCTCCAGTAACATTGTACTGCAAACTAGGGCATACAAAACTTTTGCCAGACCGATTCTTGAATTCAGCTCATCTGCTTGAATCCACACTATATATTGGACATTAATACAATTGAGTGAGTCCAGAGGTATTTCACGAGAAGAGTCCTCCACTCCTCTACTCACAACAGAATACCTTATGCCACCGGGCTTGAAATTTTGGGCTTGGACAATTTAGAACTACACTGTCTACAGTCTGACCCAAGCGTAGTACACAAAATTATCTGCTACAACGTCATACCTGTCAATGACTACTTCAGCTTCAACCTCAATAATACATGAGCAAACAATAGATACAAACTTAAGGTAAACCGCCCCAAACTCGATTGTAGAAAATACGACTTCAATAACAGAGTGGTCAATGCCTGGAATGCACTACCTGGCTCTGTGGTTTCTTCCCCAAACCCCCATAACTTTAACCTTAAACTGTCTACTGTCGACCTCACCCCATTCCTAAGAGGTTTGTAAGGGGGCGTGCATAAGTGCACCAACATGCCTATTGTCCCTGTCCTACTGTCCCCATTTATTCGTACCCATTTACTATGTTCATATTGATGTTGGTACTTATACCTGTTATCTTTTACATGTTTGACAAACTAACTAACTAACTAAAGTAAACCTTGAGGTGGCAACAGAGAGGCAGGAAGCATCGGAGACCAAGAGAGAGAAAGAGAGAGAGAGAGAGAGAAGGGCGAGGGAGGGAGAGAGGGAGATGGGAGTGGGAAAGGCACTGATCTGCCTGCAAAACTTCCTCTCATCTTTGCAGAGAAGAAGCATCAGAGGAAGAAAAGAAGGAGCAGTGACTCACAAAGGAGAGCCAACAGCATCCCGTCTGTGCCAGCCCAGCAAAACAAGGTAGGTGGAATCCTTTGACAGGGCTTTGATGAAGCTTGTTCTGCGCAAGTTCCAAGACAGATCGTGGTTAAATCAGGGACTCAGGCTTGGAACATCAGGAATTGGGGTAGCAACTTTCCAAATCTCATGAGCTTATGTCTTTGGGGGCAACTGTTACTGTGGGGTCTGGATGGCTGCTGTTAAGACTCCTCCTTGTCAGTGGCTTCTAGAAAGTCTAGAACATCTACAATCTTTGTGCTCCTTAGCAGGATTTTAAAGATCATTCATTGTTCACAGAGAGGAAGATTTGTGTTTCGATATGTGTGTATAAGAGGGTGAGTGGTTCGCTGTGATTGATGTAAGGCCGCCCTTGAAGCTGGCACCTTCCGTTGCCTGTCAGCTTCAACCAATGCAGATACGCAGAGACACATAACCCACCTCTGAAAAAGAGACACGGCATCTTTTAAATATGGAGCATTTGCCCTGGATGCCTTATTTTATCCAGTTCCAAGCAGTTGGATTGCAGCCTTTTATTGTGATCCGATGTAGAAGAGACAGATACAGATTAACAGAGTTGGAAGGGACCTTGGAGGTCATCTAGTCCAACCCCCCACCCAAGCAGGAGACCCTACACCATTTCTGACAGATGGCAGTCCAGTCTCTTCTTGAAAGCCTCCAGTGATGAAGCTCCCACAACTTCCGAAGGCAACTTGTGTTCCATCGGTTGATTGTTCTCACTGTCAGAAAATTTCTCCTTATTTCTAGATTGAATCTCTCCTTGATCAGTTTCCATCTGCTATTCCTTGTTTGCCTTTCGGGTGCTTTGGATAATAGCTTGACCCCCTCCTCTCTGTGGCAGCTCCTCAAATATTGGAAGACTACTATCATGTCTCCCCTGGTCCTTCTTTTTACTAGATTAGCCATGCCCAGTTCCTGCAACCGTTCATCGTATGTTTTAGCCTCCAGTCCTCTAATCATCCTGGTTGCTTTTCTCTGCACTTTTTCTAGAGTCTCAACATCTTTTTAATAGTGTGGTGACCAAAACTGGGTGCAGTACTCTAGGTTTTATAGAGTGGTATTAGTACCTTAGTAGTAGCGTTTCACCCTAAGGCATGCGGTGGTTCAGTGGCTAAAACCCTAAGCTTGTCAATTGAAAGATCGGCAGTTCAGCGGTTTGAATCCTGAGTGCCGCGTAATGGGGTGAGCTCCCGTCACTTGTCCCAGCTTCTGCCAACCTAGCAGTTCGAAAGCACATAAAAAATGCAAGTAGAAAAATAGGGGCCACCTTTGGTGGGAAGGGAACAGCGTTCTGTGAGCCTTTGGCATTGAGTCATGCCGGCCACATGACCACGGAGACGTCTTCGGACAGCGCTGGCTCTTCGGCTTTGAAACGGAGATCAGCACTGCCCCCTAGAGTCGACTAGCACATATGTGTGAGGGGAACCTTTACCTTTACCTTAGTAGCGTTTCGAAGATGCCTTGCGCTTTAGCTGCTAGAATTCTTAGCAACACTAAGACTCTTCTCCAAGTCAAGAGCAGGGAACATGTGGATGAACAGATGTTGATTAATCATCACTGCCAGCAAAGCCGGAGAGGAGAGAGGAGACTGGGAATTTTAATTTTGCACGGTCCAACATCTCCTGTTTTCTTCTTATCCCTGATCTAGATTCTTTTATCCAAACCTAAGGTTGGCTGTTCACTTTTAAGAGTTTGGTGTTAAAACTTGCTCTAGCTTTTTCCAGTTTAATTCTATCTATTGGTAGAAATCTGCCATGGACATTTCAACACATGTGCAGTGAGAAGACTACATATCATGCTGGCTGAGGAATTCTAGGAGTTGAAGTCCATTTCTTTGAGGTATTGTATGTACTTGTGGATAAGTGAGAGGTTTGGGTCCCAAAAATGCCCCCAAAGTTGGCTTATCTGTGGACCAGGATTCACATTTTTTAAAGCCCATCGTGGTCCAACTGCATACACAGCAGCCCAATACCTGCTGTATTTAGAAAGACACCTATAGTGTCTTTCATTGTATTCCAGATCAGTTGTTCTGCCACCCTCTCTCTCTAGGAATAGAATAGAATAGAATAGAATAGAATAGAATAGAATAGAATAGAATAGAATAGAATAGAATAGAATAGAATAGAATAGAATTCTTTATTGGCCAAGTGTGATTGGACACACAAACCTTTCTCCTGGGAGTACTAAAGAGAAAAAAAGAGATACTTAATCATACATATCATTATGGCAGCTAGATTAACATATGCACAACACTGGAAAGAAAAGGGAACACCACCGGAAGAACATGTAATTCGGAAAATCCTAGAATGTACCGAGATGAGCAAACTAACATATGAGATTAACGAGAAAGAGGATTCGGAATACTATACGGTGTGGGGACTTTGGTATAAATGGATGGCAGATCGAATAAGGAAGGGATAAGAGATAGTGTAAATATTAAAATAAGTGGGAGACTTATTAATAAAATAATTAAATAATTAAATTAGGAGACACTATAATATAAGAATGTATATAACCTGTATATATATTATCACTGTCAAACTGATATCTTTTGCATTGTATTATAATGTAATCTAATAAAAATTAAAAAAAAAATGGAATGGAATGGAACGGAATGAAATGGAATAGAATAGAATAAGTAGGAAATTCTATTCTATTCTATTCTATTCTATTCTATTCTATTCTATTCTATTCTATTCCATTCTATTCCATTCCATTCCATTCCATTCTTTCCTAATTCTATTCTATTCTATTCTATTCTATTCTATTCTATTCTATTCTATTCTATTCTATTCTATTCTATTCTATTCTATTCTATTCTACTCTACTCTACTCTACTCTACTCTACTCTACTCTACTCTTATAAATTTCTGGTATTATACCTAACAAAAATATTTTAAGGTTATCTCATGAGCATTTATGAGTTCTTCAACCTCCCTCTTGTTCTTCTCCATCTCTTTGCTCCCAGATTGTTGGGGGGAAAAAACATGTCTGAACAAGAAGAACTTGCCGATTTGGCGGGACCTTGGAATTCTTCGGAGCTCAACCAGTTCAGCCCCACCAAGATCGCCATTCCAGTGGTCTTCTCCATCATTTTTCTGTTGGGCACCGTTGGCAACAGTCTGGTTTTGGCTGTGCTCTTGCAGAACAGCCAGAGGGCCTGCAGCCAGACCAACCTCTTCATCTTCAACCTGAGCTTGGCCGACTTCTTCTTCATCGTCTTCTGCATGCCCTTCCAGGCTACCATCTATTCCACGGAAGGCTGGGTCTTTGGCGCTTTCATGTGCAAAGCTGTCCATTTCTTCATCTACCTCACTATGTATGCCAGCAGTTTCACCTTGGCGGCTGTCTCGGTAGACAGGTAAATGGGATCTTCTTCTTCTCTATGACCCAGATTTGGTTCCCAGCACTACTGTGAGGACCCATGGGGCTGGTTTGTGGCAGTGTGAGTGTTCTGTCCCCCCACCTCACATAGGCAGACACATGAGCAAAAGACGTCTACCAATAATTTATTTTTACAAGCCGACCTCAATCCCTTTGGCAGATAAAAGTTCTGGCAGCTACTTTCCGAATGCCTGCCAAGTTTCTTATCACCTCTAGAAATAGGAGTCAGCGTATCTGCAGTCCTTTGCTGGGGCAACCAAGAGTTCAAAGCGTAATCAGAAGTCATTCACAAAGTCCAAGCCTTAATTCCAAAAAACATCCCATCCGAAGCTCACGATATGCAGTTTTTGTCCGTCACAGAGCCTGCAGAGCAACCCCACCCACTTTTATCCCCTGTGGGGCGTGGCTCAGTGACTCAGCAATCTCTGGCCCTTCCACACCTCTTCCTTTGCTGCGCATGCCTCTCCCTCCGACGCTGCCTGGGATCAATCCAAGATTGATCTTCATCACTCCCTAGTGATGCTCCGACATGCCTTCCTCCTGGCCTTGAGGCCAGGAATCTGAGGCGTTGCCAGAAAGGAGGGTCCTGGAGAGGGAGGCCTTGTCAGTTCCTCCCCATCACTTTCAGAGTCATCTTCCTCCGTGAGGACAGGCTCGGGAACCGGAGTCACAACAGTGAGCTCTGCCATTGAGGTTTCCACACCGTAGTTCGGAGGTGTCCAACCTTGGCAATTTTTAAGACTTTGTGGACTCCAATGCCCAGACTTCATAGCTGGCTAGGGAAATCTGGGAGTTGAAATCCACAAGTCGTAAGTTGCCAAGGCTGGACACCCCTGCCATAGTTTAGGGCTTAGCATATCTGAGGATCTGGAAAAGTGGGTATGGAACCAGTGGTGAAATTCAATTTTTTTTTTACTACCGGTTCTGTGGGCGTGGCTTGGTAGGCGTGGCAGGGGAAGGATACTGCAAAATCTCCATTCTCTCCCCATTCCAGGAGAAGTATACTGCAAAATCCCCATTCCCTCCCCACTCCTGGGGGAAGGATATTGCAAAATGTCCATTCCCACCCCACTCTGGGGCCAGTCAGAGGTGGTATTTGCCGGTTCTCCGAACTACTCAAAATTTCCGCTACCGGTTCTCCAGAATCTGTCAGAACCTGCTGAATTTCACCCCTGTACGGAACCCGTAAAGTGGTTGTATTGCTAGCGAAAATGAGTGTACTGTCCCGCAGATCCCATTTTTAACTAGTTCTTATTGTTCCTTAAACTTCTTAAATGATTTTTGATGCTGTGATTTTGTTTACTTTGTGGCATTGTGTTGTTTTTTTTTAAAAAAAAAAACTTTGTACAGGTAGTCCTTGAGTTACGACTACAATTGAGCCCAAAATTTATGTTGCTAGAATAGAACAGAAAAGGACCTTAGAAGTCTTCTAGTCTACCTCCCTGCTCAGTCAGGAGACCCGATACCATTTTGGTCAAGTGGCTGTCCAATCTCTTTAAAACCTCCAGTGATGGAGTGCCCATGATTTCTGAAGGCAAGCTGTTCCATTGGTTAATTGTCCTGATTATTAGGAAGTTTCTCTGTAATTCCAGGTTGCTTCTCTCCTTGATTAGTTTCCACCCATTACTTCTTGTCCTGCCCTCTGGTGCTTTGGAGAATAATTTGACTCCCTCTTCTTTGTGGCAGCCCCTCAAATACTGGAACACTGCTATCATGTCACTCCCTAGTCCTTCTTTTCTCTAGACCAGGGGTCAGCAACCTGTGGCTCTGGAGGCACATGTGGCTCTTTCACCCCTCTGCTGCAGCTCCCTGTTACTCAAAATATGCGTCACAACCACCAATGTGCGATACCCACTGGCATGAGATTTATTGAGCTTTTCAACCCCTGGTAGGCCAACCATTGATAAATCCAAGAAAAGAAAAGTTTCAGAAGAAAACAGAACATTTAATTCAACTACATATGCTAGTTTTGTGGCCGCTCAAGAAATAGTCAGGCATGGGAAGTGTTTTGTGGCTCCCGGTGTTTTCTTTTCTGTGGGAAATGGATCCAAATGGCTCTTGGAGTGTTTAAGGTTGCAGACCCCTGCTCTAGACTGACAATACCCAGTTCCTGCAACCATTCTTCATAGTTTTTAATCTACAGGCCTTCAATCCTCTTAGTTGCTCTTCCCTGCACTTTTTCCAAAGCGCATATAAGATAACATGACTATGTTTAGCAATTCCTAATGCAGTTGGCTTTTTGATAGGTATTTGGCCATTCGCTACCCGTTACACTCCCGGGAATTACGTACTGCCTACAGTGCGGTGGTGACCACGGTGATAATCTGGGGCCTCTCCATGATCTTCTCAGGGCCCTACCTGAGCTGCTACGACTTGGTTCAATGGGAGGAGAGCTACATCTGCGTGCCAGGCTGGGAGGGATGGAAACGCAAGATCTTGGAGACCAGCACTTTCATCTTTGGCTACATCATCCCAGCTCTTATTGTCAGTCTCTCCTACAGCAGGACAATTAAACATCTCTGGACATCAGTGGATCCTTTAACGGACATGTCGGAGTCCAAGAAGTCTAAGTGGAAAGTGACTAAAATGATCATCATTGTGACCATCCTCTTCTGCTTCTGTTGGTTGCCCTACCACGTGATTGTCCTCCACTACCTCTACGGGGACTTCCCATTCAACCAAACGACCTATGTTTGGCGCCTGCTTTCTCACTGCATGGCGTACACCAACTCTTGCCTCAACCCCATTGTCTATGCCTTGGTCTCCAAGCACTTCCGCAAAGGGTTCAAGAAGGTCTTTAGATGTCTGCTGAGGAGGAAACCATGGAATAAATTCCGAGCAGTCCATAGCACTCTTACCGAACCTGGTATTGAAGTGGTCTCCACAGACAGGTCCTGAATGAATGAGGATAATGGACCACTGAATAGGTGTCAACCAAGTCCAAGGTCCATCATGGTCCCATCGTCCCCTGCATTTCATAAGCCCAACTGGAAAGGGACTTCAGCAAAGGGGTGCCAAATGCTTCCGATAAGGCCATCATGAATGGTTTATTTTTGCTTTTTTCAGTCTACATCGCAACCATGCCCAGCCTTCATAACCAGAGTATCTTTTCTTCTACAGAGGACACAGAATTTACTGTATCTTTGAGAATTGTGGGAAAAGTCTTTATAAATTGTGGAAAAATCTCTATCCTTGAATTAAGAGATGCACAATGCTTCGAAGAGGAGTCCTGCCCTTACTGATCTCATTGCCTGTTTCTTACCAAAAACGTATCCTGTGTTCATCCACAATGATGTCAAAATAATGACATCCACATTATTGTACAAGATGTAATTATGATGCGAATCACATCATTCTCATGATGATACCAGAGGTGGGTTTCAGCAGGTTCTGACCAGTTCTGGAGAACCGGTAGCAGAAATTTTGAGTAGTTCAGAGAATCGGTAAATACCACCTCTGACTGGCCCCGCCCCCATCAATTCTCTGCCTCCTGAGTCCCAGCTGATCGGGAGGAAATGGGGATTTTGCAGTATCCTTCCCCTGGAGTGGGGAGGGAATGAAGATTTTACAGGATCCTTCACCTGCCACGCCTACCAAGCCAAACCCACAGAACCGGTAGTAAAATCATTTGAAACCCACCACTGGACAGTACCATTAAGTGTGTATCACCATGCAAAACCATGACTATCCATGGTCCAATGGTGGCTTTAGTGCATCAGCAACAAGCTGGAAAACAATGGGGGAACTGGGTGATTTACACCAACAGTGGCAAAATGAGACACATTGATTTATTCAGTCTCCATTTCTATAGCTACCAATCTCAGACAAGTGACTGTTGTTGACTCAACTAGGGTGGAGAATCAAATGCACTGCGCATTTCCCGTCAGCCCTGATCATCCTGGCCAATGGAGGTTGGTCAACAACAGTTAGAAGGTCATGTATGGCCCAGTGGTGGGATTCAAATAATTTAACAACCGGTTCTCTGCCCTAATGATTTCTTCACCAAACCAGTTCTTTCATCCAGTTCACCAAACTGCTCAGAAAGTGAACAACCGGTTCTCCCGAAGTGGTGCAAACTGGCTGAATCCCACCACTGGTTTTGCCCACCACTGTGTTTACCGCTTTGATGCAAACATCCTTTGAAGAGATAGCCATTTGTCTAGAATGGTACAGAGCAGTGTTGGTGAACCTTTTCGGCATTGAGTGCTGAAATGGGAGTGGGTACGTGTATGCACGGGTGCGCCAGAAACTGGGAAAAGCAGTTCCCCAGCGTGCATGTAGTTTTCCGCTTTCTGGTGCGCAGGTAATGACGAAGATCAGGGAGCCAGTGTGCATGCACACGCCAGAAACCAGAAGCTCAGCTTCCCAGTGCATACATGTGCACCAGGGAGCTGCTCTTTCGGTTTCTGGTGTGCCTGTATGTACGAAGACCAGCTGGCCGGTGTGTATGTGCGCGCCCAGGCTCCCGGTTTGGACCGGTTCAGCTGAACTGGTAGCGATGGTGGCTGATGGTTTGGAGAACTAGTAGCGATGGCAGTGCGAGGCTCCACCCACCTGCCTGGTCGTTGTTACTTCCTGGTTTTAACCAGGAAGTAACCTGTTTTTTACCCTCTGCGCATGCGCAGAAGAGTTTGCACATGCGCAGAGGGTCCGTGCACACATGTGACGCATGCACACACTTCCAAACTGGTTGGGAAGTTAAGTAGATTTCACCCCTGGGCACACCTGAGCCCAGAAGAGCAACGGGTGACAGCTGGCATGCCCAGAGAGATGGCTCTGCATGACACTTCTGGCACATGTGCCATAGGTTCGCCATCACAGGTATAGAGTCTCTTGCTTGAGCTGGGGGTTTGACTAGAAGACCTCCAGGGTCCCTCCCAACTCTAGGCTAAAACACAAGCTGGTGAATACATCAAGAAGCTTCTCTAGAATTGGATATCTGGAATTATCCACGTTCCTCAACGTGGACAGCTTCTATGGCCAAACAGCAGGATGTGCCTTTTGATCTCCAGGCCCGACATGAGCTTCGGGTGCCATGACGTATCAAATTACCACGAAGTGGTATGTTTCGGTGTTATACTTTTACTAAGGTGCTCCAGAGAACTGAGTTAGAAAGTGGGCAGGTTAGAGGAAGGACTTCTTGTTCAATGCTAGCACTGCAAGAGAACTTCCTTCCTTGAGAATGGAGCAACGTTTACTCTTTGGGATGGCCAATGGAGCAGGAGAAATATGGTGCTGGTGGATGACATCACTGCCGCCAGCCAATAGATGCCCACGACAGTCCTAAAGCGGCATTAGAAACAAAATTTCAGAGGCCATTGTCAGGCGCAAGTAATCAGGAACTAAGTTCAGAGCAGTAAAGGTGGTTTTTCTACCCAAGAGTCTGACTTACTAAGAGTCAAGGCAAATTGGTGCTAGATAAGAATCAACGGAATTCATGGGGGACTGGACTTCGATCTCTTGTGTCTATGTAAGGATGCCAAACTGATAACATGTTTGACCCTGCCTTCGAGCGCCATCTGGTCATCTCCTACAGCAACTGAATGCACTAATACCTTGCAGCAAGGGATTAAGCTGTTGGTTTATTCCTGTTCTCTCTGGACACCAGTCAGATGTTACCAGAGACATCTTTTTCTTTGAAGACGTTTTGCTTCTTCAGCTTCTGTAGCTTTGACTGAATGGTGGGGAATGGAAGGATTTATATCAGTGGTGAAATCCAATTTTTTTTTACTACCGGTTCTGTGGGCGTGGCTTGGTGGATGTGATGTGGCTTGGTGGACGTGGCAGGGAAGGATACTGCAAAATCTCCATTCCCACCCCACTCTAGGGGAAGGATACTGCAAAATCCCCATTCCCTCCCTACTCCTGGGGGAAGGATATTGCAAAATCCCCATTCCCACCCCACTCTGGGGCCAGCCAGAGGTGGTATTTGCCGGTTCTCCGAACTACTCAAAATTTCCGCTACCAGTTCTCCAGAACCTGTCAGAACCTGCTGGATTTCACCCCTGATTTATACTCCTTGCAGGCAGCTGGTCATTTGCATTATTCCTCCAAGTGGCCTCAATGACCCTCTAAAAAGCATGCAACTGACCAGCTGTTTTCAAGGAGTATAAATCCTTCCATCCCCCACCATCCAGTTAGAGCTGAAGAAGCTTCTTGGATGAGAAGCAAAACTTCTTCAAAGAAAAACCAGAAAGTCCAGTTGCCTCTTGAAAAAAAAGGCATTTTTGGGACAGCTGTAGACAAGGTGTCATCTGCCCTTCCTATCTCTCTGGGCCAGGGTGAAATCCAGCAAGTTCTGACAGCTTCTGGAGAACTGGTAGCGGAACTTTTGAGTAGTTTGGAGAACCGACAAGTACCACCTCTGGCTGGCCCCAGAGTGGGGTGGGAATGGAGATTTTACAGTATCCTTTCCCCTGGAGTGAGGTGGGAATGGAGATTTTACAGTATCCTTCCCCTGGGGCAGGGTGGGAATGGAAATTTTGCACTATCTTTCCCCTGCCATGCCACCAAGCCACACCACGCCCACCAAGCTGCGTCCACAGAACCGGTAGTAAAAAAATTTGGATTTCATCACTGCTCTGGGGAACCCTACCTGGAACACAGAGGAAAGATCTTCTTTGGATCACCATCTCCAGGCCCATGAACTCTACCTTGCCCAGCGTTTCTCAGCCTTGATGACTTTAAGTTGTGTAAGATTTCACCTCCCAGAATTCCCTGACCAATGTGCTCTTTTTTTAAAAATCTTGCCTATAAGGTCTTCGCTCCTTCTTCTGCTAATCAATGAGGAACACTGCTCCAGCTAAGAGGGAGGGCAAACTCGCATCAATGGGTTAGTTGCAGTTAGTATGATTAGTAGTAAATATAGGTAGTCCTCGACTTACAACATTTAGGGACCATTCAAAGTTACAATGACACTGAAAAATGGGATTGATGACCGTTTTTCATAGTTACGACCTCTGCAACATCCCCATGGTCATGTGATCAAAATTTGGTTCATATTTATGATCTTTGTGGTGTCCCAGGGTCGCGTGATCCCCCTTTGCGACTTTCTACGAGCAAAGTCAACATTCATTTAACGACCAAGTTACTCACTTATCAACTGCAGGGATGCTCTTAAAAAACTGTGGCAAGAAAAGTCGTAAAATGAGGCAGAAGTCACTGAACAAATGTCTCACTTAACAGCAGAAATGATGTGGGGGCTCGATTGCAGTCATAAATCAAGGACCGCCTGTGGTATTTATTCAGGGGTGGGCTGCTGGGGGCTCGCAGGGGTTCGGGAGAACCTCTAGCTAAGATTCTGTGCAGTTTGGAAAACCCCCAAATCCCACTCCTGGCTGCCTCCTCCCACCCCACCCTGCCCCTCCCAGGAGTCCCCACATGGCCCGTGCAGGGCACACACAGAAGCTCAGGAAGGGTGAAAAACAGGCCTACCGGAAGTTCGGGAAAGCCAGAAACGGGCCTGTTTCCAGCCTCCAGAGGGCCTCCGGACCCTGGGGAGGCCGTTTTTGTCCTCTCAGAGGCTCGGAAAAAGCCTCCAGAGCCCAGGGAGTGCAAAAATACCCCTCCCCATGTGGTGCAGGAGGCTGACTAGGCCAAGGTCGGCAACCTTATGCACTCAAAGAGCCACAAAGGTCCTAACCGGAAGCCCCCCATTCAATTCTGAAGCTGACCGGAAGTCTGGTTCCCCCACCATAAAGTCTCCTCCTAACGTGGCGTCCTTTTGTCCTCTGCCGACCGGAAGTCTGGTTTCCCCCACCATAGAGTCTCCTCCTAGTGTGGTGTCCTTTTTCCTCTGTCTGTCCTAACTGAAAGCCCTATCAATTGTGGAGCCGACTTGTGACAAGGAGCTGCAGCAGAGGGATGAAAGAGCCACATGTGGCTCCAGAGCCACGGGTTGCTGAACCCTGGACTAGGCCACGGCCACCATGGCCACGCCCATCCAGCAACTGGGCAGAGAATCCCTTGCTAAAATTTTTGAAGCCCACCCCGTATTTATTCCTTTGGCTATGGGAGTCCCTGAACATCGCTGTATGGGAAATGAACTGGCACATACATGCACACCGTAAAAAATGCTTCTGGCCGCGATTGCTTTAAAGACACAAAACAGAGTACAATCTTTAAAGTATTTTGAAAACAGGCCAGCATTCTGGATTTCGCAGATGTGCCTGGTGGAGCAGAAGTTAGGGAGGGGTTAGTTTTCTAATTGGGGGGAGGGCTACCTACTCAATTTCATTTATTTGCCAATGTTGATGGCACCTTTCAGCAAAAGTATTCCTAAAATGATTTATGAGAATGTAAGTCTCACTATCAATCAATCATGGCTCCCTGCAATAAATATACATCTGTCTGGATGTGGGGGAAGGGTTACCTGAAAATATGGGGGAGGGGAGGGAAATATCCTTAGGGGAGGAAAACGAAGGTACAAAGTCAATTACGGAAGCGAAAGGAAGAAAGGAGATTGCTTGGAAAGGAAATAATGGTTTTGGCAGAAGCATTTGCTCTGAAGGCAATCTCGTTGGTTTTGATTTATGCCGTGTTGAAATCTGTCTCCGAAGTCTCGACCTACTCTAAAAAAAAAAAAAAAGAAAGAAAAAAGAAAGAAAGAAAGAAAGAAAGAAAGAAAGAAAGAAAGAAAGAAAGAAAAGAGAAGAGAAGAGAAGAGAAGAGAAGAGAAGAAAGAAGTTTCTATTTTATTTTTGGGATTTTTTTTCCTGATTCTCCAGAGGCTTCAGAATTGTTTTGAATTTCTTTGGGAGTTTTGTTCATTTGTTTCTGGAAGGGACACGGCTGTTAGAGGAAGGAGAGGTGTTCTATTCAAAAAAATCGTCGGGAAGTAATTCAACCACATACAATAGTCCCAGGGGTGGGCTTCAAAAATTTTAGCAAGGGGTTCTCTGGCTGGTTGCTGAGGGGGCATGACCATGGTGGGCGTGGCCTAGTCAGTCTCCTGCACCACAGTGGGTGGGGGTGTTTTTGCCCTCCCCGGGCTCCAGAGGCTTTCCTTGAGCCTCCGGGAGGGCGAAAACAGCAACCCCAGGCTACGGAGGCCCTCTAGAGGCTTGAAATGGGCCCATTTCTGGCCTTCCCGAACTTCTGGTAGGCCTGTTTTTCGCCCTCCCTGAACCTCTGCATCTGAAACAGGCCACGTGGGGACTCCTGGGAGGGGCGGGGTGGGTGGGGCCAGCCAGGAGTGGGATTTGGGGGTTCTCCGAACCACACAGAATCTTAGTTAGAGGTTCTCCCGAACCCCTGCGAACCCCCAGCAGCCCACCCCTGAAGACAGCCCAAAAAATGTGAACAGATTTCAAAAGATTACAAAGATGGCCTCCAAAGTAGAAAATGGAGTCCTGTGAGGAGAACCTCAAAGAATTGGGATGTTTTCAGCCTGGGGGAAAGAGGGGATGGAGGGCTGACACAAAAGTGTTTTTTTTTCATTCTTGTAAGATCTACTGGCATAATGGACGCTCTTCAGCAGGATGGTTATTGATGATCAAAATCTCTCTTTTAATGGCAGATGGGTATCTCTGAGGTGCTTACAGATTTTTGATGGTCAGGAACAAGGGCTCTTCAACTTTCTTGGGCAGTTGTACAGAGGGCTATCTGCAGAGATGGTCAAAAAGTCAATGGGCAAAGCGCATAAAACACTTTCTTTCCAACAGAAGAGGATGTATCAAGCTCAGGATGGAACTGTTGAGTCCTTGATACTTCTATGAGCTTGGTTGTTTTCTTGAAGGCATTTCATCACCCAACTGGATAACATCATCAGTGTGAGTAAGTGTGGAGTTTGCTCTCTGTTTATATACAGTAGCTTAGCCTGCCAGTGTTAGTGGAGGAGGAGTTTTCTATTTAAACAGCAACTTGATCAAGATATTGTTTTCTGCTTGTTTGTTTGTCTGGCATTAATCTCTGTTTATCTGGGTGTTGGTTGCTAGACAGTCTTAACCCTAGTTTCAAGTGGGAAATTGAGCATCCTAGACCAACCAAGTTAAATTCAAAAATGCCAAGGTATTCCTGGAAGCCTGGCATTCAGAGAAATCAGCCATCGATAGGCATATAGTGTAAAACGACAGCATCCATCCATCCTCCTAGACAATGAAATATCTTGGGGAATATTAAAAAGGCAGGATAGAATATTTCCCCTAAAGGGAAAAAAGTCTTAAGGGAGGCAGAAACCAGCACCAGTCACTCTGCCCCAAGCAGAAACTGAGTAGGCCAGCTTTTAGAAATACAGATTTGGTAATCCATTCAGAAAGACTGGGTCAGACAGAAATTCCAGATAAGCAGTTAGGCAAGACAAGATTAGCTCAGACAAACACCTAGGATTTACATTTCCTCTTTTGCCTATAGAGCCAGCCATGACCCCTACATCATCATCATCTTCTTCTAATGACCCCATAATCCCTTGTGGGATGGAGTCTGGGCTGAGTGTTTACTGGCCGGATGCCCTTCCTGTCACCAATGCGGAGTTATATTCAGCAGATATAATCTCAACGTGCCCAGAGAGAGAAATACCGGTCTCTACGTAGGATCAAACTCACAGCCTCCTGATTGTGAGGCGAGAACTCCACCTCTAGGTCACCGCACCACTCCATGACCCCTACATGACCCCATAGAAATCAAAAAGGTAAAAAACTCACCCTGCTCTCAACACCATTTTGTCAGCTGCCCCAGAACCGCATGCTGTTGTTGGTTCTGCTTTCATCAATAAGCTTTCTTTCCAATCAGCCTCCTTTTTATTCCCGGCTTGGAACTGGACCTGGATTTTCTTTCCTACAATACAGAGAAATCACATTTACTCACCATTCAAACGAGACAATAAAAAAGCTAAGAAGGGAACAAAAAGACCAGAACACATCCTTTCCAGCAGCCAACATCCAGAGAAGCAGAGAATAGCAGCATCCAGGATTTCATATGAAAAACAGGAGCTTCAACCACATCATCAGCCAAGTTTGAAAAATATTGATGTAGATTCCTAAGGACTCCTGCCTTGGGCAGGGGGTTGGACTAGAAGACCTCTAAGATCCTTTCCAGCCCTATGATTCTATGATTTATTGCATTAAAGTTCTTATAGAAATATTTATTTCCGGATAACTGTTCTGACCTAGGCTCCCTTAAAAAGCAGGAAGCAGTCTTGGTCAAGGAAAAATCTCTTTTATTTACACAACTGTGAATTCTTTTCATTGACAGTCAGCAAGGCCAAACAGGTTTTCAAAGGAATATTTATCAACACAAACCTTATCTCACTTGGAAAGTTGCCGGATAACTAGTTTCCAAACGCAGTACAAGGCAAAACTTGGCACAGAATCTCTCAGAGTCACTGAACGAACGAATTGTTTCCTGCTAAAGTCCCCTCCCCGTTTGCTCCTCTTTTGTTTCCTATGGGAGATTCAATCACATCCAAGATGTGACTTTACTCCCAAGTCGACCCTGCTTTCTGAGTTGTTCTTGTCTTCTGGCAGCTCTGTGCATGGGCACACTGAGAACGGGCTCCAGCTGTTCCTCTGCCTCACTGCTAACTCCCTCTCTGCCTCTGATGCAGCGCCCTCGTCTGAGCCTTCCCCAGCCCCCAGGACCGGCTTCCCCACTGTCCAACTCTGCTGCCAGCCCCACTGGCTGCCGGCGGGTCACAACAATGAGGCATGCTGCACACTTGGCCCATCAATGAGACCATGTTTTTTTGTTAAAGTTAGGAGGCAGTTTTTTCAATTCTGTGGAAGTTGGCAGCATAGACTTATTTTGATTCTGTGAAGAATCTCATCAGCACTTTTTCGTGCGACTGTTGATAAAAATAGGATCACCAACATCTGATGACGGATATGGCAGAAGAAGAAGAATCCATTTCCTGTATCTATTTCCTGTATTCATAATCATATTTATACTTATATCTGTTATCCTATACATGCTTGACAAATAAAATAAAAGAAAGAAAGAAAGAAAGAAAAGAGGAGGAGGAGAGGAAGAAGAAGAGAGAGAGGGAGAGGGAGAGGAAGAAGAGGAGGAGGAGAAGAAAAAAGAAGAGGAGGAGGAAGAAGAGGAAGAGGAAGAGGAAGAAGAGGAAGAGGAAGAAGGAGAAGAGGAGGAGAAGGAAGAGAAGAGGACAAAGAGGAAGAAGAAGAGGAAGAGGAGGAGGAGGAAAAGGAGAAGGAAGAGGAGGTGGAGGGGATGGAAGAAGGAGGAGGAGGAGGAGGAGGAGGAGGAGGAGGAGGAGGAGGAGAAGAAATTAATATTTTAATTTTGTGAAGAAAATGTAAGAAAATGCATGGAACGGAGTTTTCCCCCCCCCTCTGTATCCTTGCATAGTATCGCTTTTAAAAAGCCCCTGTTTTAACATTAATTACCTGTTGCCTATGGCTCGGGGGTGGGCTACATTTGGCTGATTTTAATTAAGATCAGAATTAGGCATTCTGAGAACGAGATGTATGTTTTGGGTGCAAATCAGGAATGAAGAAGAATAAATGAATGCAAGGAAACTGGGGATGAGCCAAGGAAACTGATTGGCAGCCCCTCTGTCTGTGCACGCCACACTGATATTTGGACTACTTCGTAGCGTATTGAGAATTTCTTGCTTCTGATGTGGCAAGACGATTGCCTGCAGAAAGTTGGAAAGGCCGTGAAATGTCTACTGTCAAGCACCGGGGAAAATCAGAAAGTCCAGGCAGTTCAAAGTGGTATAAAGATGTATTGCAAGCTTAAGTTCTCTACAAGAATCTGAACTACTAATGGTCCAAGCAAATTGATGGTAGATAAGAGTCAATGGAATTCAAGGCAGGCTGTAAATTGCATATGCCCCCTGAGAAACTGGCAAAAATGTTTAAAGATAAATCAGCTAAATGTTGGAAATGTCACCAGTTACCAGGTTCTTATATTACCATATGTGGTGGACATGTCCAGAAGCAAAAAATTATTGGAATACAATTAAGATATGGCTGGAAGAAATGATACAACAACGTATTGATTTAAAACCAGAATTGTTCCCATTGGGTATCCTGCCAGAAAAAATTAGCAAAGAAAATATTTATTTGATTATACATGCAATAATGGCTGCAAGGATTGTTTATGCACAACACTGGAAAGCAGAGAAAACACCTTTGGAAGGAGAAGTAATTTAAAAAAAAAATAGATTGTGCAGAAATGAATAGATTGACTTTGATGATTAAAGAAAGAGAAGATTCAGAATACTTTAAGATATGGAATCAATTCTACTATTGGTTAGAAAAGAGATACAAATAAGTAAATTAACAGTTATATATAAAAATGCCATAATTGGAATTTTTTTTTTAAAATTTGATTTATATGCCGCCCTTCTCTGGAGACTCAGGGCGGCTTACAATGCGTTAAGCAATAGCCTTCATACTTTTGTATATTTTATACAAAGTCAGCTTATTGCCCCCACAAACTGGGTCCTCATTTCACCGACCTTAGAAAGGATGGAAGGCTGAGTCAACCTTGAGCCTTGGAGAGATTCGAACCAGCAGAAATTGCAGGCAGCTGTGTTAGTAACAGGGTGCACTAAACCACTGTACTATCAAGGCTCTTATTTTGTTAGTGATGAATTGTTGTAATCGATTCGAGGAGAGCGAAGACAGAAGAAATAACAAAAAGAAGACCGAGATGTCACACGGAAGGAATGACTGATGTATTAAATGTTTGTTTGTTTAAAAAAATAAAAAACTTTAAAAAAAAAAAGGAATTCAAGGTGGGCTGGATTTAAATCTCTTGTGGGCACAAATGGATTCGAGATTGATGACGCCTTTCACCCCTCCTTCAGGCTCAGACTGCTCATGTCCTACACCTACAGTGGAAGACTGGATTATAAAACATCGCTGGAGGCTTTCAAGAAGAGATTGGACTGCCATTTGTCAGAAATGGTGTAGGTTCTACTGCTTGGGCGGGAGGTTGGACTAGATGCATTACCTGACTCTGTGGTTTCAACCCCAAACCCCCAAAACTTTAACCTTAAACTGTCTACTGTTGACCTCACCCCATTCCTAAGAGGTTGTAATATATGGTGTGCATAAGCACACCAGCGTGCCTTCCATCCCTGTCCTATTGTCCCCATTTATTCATACGCATTTCCTGCATTCATATCTATGTTTATACTTATTCCTGTTATCTCATACATGTTTGACAAACTAACTAACTAAATAAATAAATAAAATAAACTGTTTGTACTACATAACATTGCATATACTAACGGCAGTCAGAATTGCTCTGGCGCAAATGTGGATACAGATCAATACACCACCCGAAGAACTAGTCATTAAGAAGATCCTCGAATGTGCTGAAATGGATAAAATGACAATGGAGATTAAAGAAAGAGATGATTCGGACTACTATAAGGTGTGGAATAGATTCTATACGTGCGAGAAAATAGAAATCAAAACAAGAAATAAGAATGTAACTTGAAATTTGATTAACTGGAATCTAAGAGTATTGAATACTGGTAAGGATAAAATTTTGACTATGTTAATACATAGGATGTAAGTATATATATATATCAATTTAGTCTATAAGAACACTCAATATGATTATACAGTACAGGAATAAGAATGATTAGGAAGATTGAATTTAAAAGTAAAGATAATTGTCGATGCAGAAAGTTGTAATATATTATGTAATGTTGTTGTTTATGTTTTGTATTTTACCATTTGGTGTATGTGTATCTTCTCTTCTTCTTTTTTTCTTTTTTCATTTTTTGTCTTTTTCTATTATGATTTTGGTTTTAAAAATGTAAAATATTCAGTAAAAACTATTTTTTAAAAAATAAAATAAACTGCTAGATCTAGAAACAAACACCAGTAAGTACTGATTCCCTACCTATCCCTTGCAGTCTGCCCTATTAAACAAGACGTGATTTGATGCAGTATGTATTGGGTGTGGATGTGAGGTTGGATTAAATGACCTACAAGATCCCTTCCAACTCTGTTAATCTGAACTACCCATAAAAGAGGCAAAGAATCTCTTTGCATGATAAATATTGCAACATCGCCCTCTGCTGGATGTTTCAATAATCAAACCTACTTTTTTTTTTTTCCTGATTCTCACATTTACTGTACTGGGATGAAAATGTTTCACATGCAATTTCAATGTTTTGTTTTGTTTTAATAGGAAAATGAGAAGCAGCTCTTTGGAAATGCAAAGGAGATGCATTTGCCAGGCAGGATTTGTTACAGCGCCATACTGGGATGAGCTAATGCATAACTTGCAAATAGAAGCTTAATTGTTTCCCGGAACACCGTTTTCCAAACTTGGCCACTTTAAAAGATGTGTGGACTTCAACTTCTGGAATTTCCCAGTCAACAATGCTGGCTGGGGAATTCCCCGGGGTTGAAGTCCATCTTAAAGTGGCCAAGTTTGGAAAACATTGTTGGAAGAAAAATCCATCTGGTTCAGTTCCAAGCTGGGAGAAAGAAACAAAATGGAGGCTGATTGGAAAGAAGGATTGTGTTTATTGATGAAGCAGAACCACCAGCACAGGACATGGTTCTGGGACAGCTGACCAAATGGTTGAATGAGTGGATGTCCATCTGGGTTCAGTTCCAAGTGGGAAAACATAGAGGCTGTTTGGAAAGATGGTTTAATGGTGGACAGGACCACATGATTTGAGGTCCTGGGCAAAAAAGCACATGGGTGTGTGTGTGTGAGAGAGAGATTTATACCCTTTGTTGGCCTTAGAACTTGCTTCCTCTTCCTGTGGCAAGAAATGTATCCTGATTGGTTATCAGACTCCCATGGGGCCATGCAGGGGTAACTTTGTAGGTTGTCTTGAGTCCCAGGCTTGGTTGAATTTTGCTGGGTGATGTAATCTTCTCAGGTGTCATGTGGTGAGATGGGTAGAGGGCTAATCCTATTATGTCCTGAGGGTGAAGATATTTTGTGTTGTAGATAAGTTGGCCCAGTCTTTTGTCTTGTAGATGGGTTGGCACCAGTCTTTCTGGGGCTATTAGCAAATTGGGGGCGGGGAGAGAGGCTGCTTTCCAAGAGTATGTTTCTCCTTTTCTCATCCAGGGAGGTATAATATCTTGCCTTTTTAATATTTCCTAGAATATTTCATTCTTCTAGGAGAGGTGTGGGTGCTAACTTCCTACGGATCTTTATAGGTTTTTGTGACTTTGAAGTTTGAACTCTTCGGGGGGGGGGGTGTTTGTGCAATGAAGGAGTTTGTGTCTTTTGCTAAATGGTCGTGGGTTAATCCTATTATGTCCTAAAATTATAATTATAATAAAATTATAATAATTATTATAAAAATTATTATAATTATTATAAAAATTATTATTGTTGTTGTTGTTGTTGTTGTTGTTGTTGTTATTATTATTATTATTATTATTATTATTATTATTATTATTATTATTATTATTATTATTATTATTATTATTGGTTAATCTTTAGTGAGATTCACAGCCTTTGAGGCTGGTTAATAGCTCAGCAGCTCAAGTCCTAACCAAGGACCTAGGAACTGTTAAGGTATCGTCGGAGGATGTAAGCTGTTCCAAGAAAGGTGGTTTTTTGTAGAGTCAAAATGTTCAAGTCTGGCAAATTTAGAATTTCTAAATAGCGGGGTAGCCCTTTGGGTATTGCTCCAAGGGCTCCAATTACAATCGGGACAACACACGATTTCTTTTTCCACAGTCGCTCAACTTCAATTTGCAAGTCCCGGTAATTTGTGATTTTTTTCTTACTGCTTATCTTCAATCCGTGCATCACCAGGTATTGCAATGTCAACGAACCATACTTTTTTCTTTTCAACTGTTGTTATGTGAATCATACTTTTTTCTTTTCAACTATTGTTATGATGATGATGATGATGATGGTGGTGATGATGATTTCCCTTGGCTTTCCCAGGCGGCTTATCACCTCCTCATTTGTGACTTTACTAACCCAACTTATACATAACAGCCGCCTGTAAATCCACATTTCAAATGCTTCTAGTCTCTTCAAGTGGCTTTTTGTTAGAGACCAACTCTCCCTTCCGTAGAGCAGGAGAGAAAAGATGTAACATCTGAAAAGCTTGATTTTCAGTCTTAGCCTTATGTTTCTCCTTTAGGGAAATAAAATATTCTGCCTTTTATAATATTTCCCAAAATGTTTCATTCTCCTAGGAGAGAGGTGGGTGCTAACTTTCTATATAAGGAATACTAAGCTACTCTGATTAGAAGTCACCTTTAAGACCTGCCTCTTTTCTCTCTCTTTTTTCCTAGGCTAAGAGAAGAGGGTGTGTCTACCTTGGGCTCTGTTGTAAATCAACCTCCTCTTTAAGCAGAAACAGGAACAAGGAAGTGAAAACAAAAAGAAGAGAGAGAGAAGAACCTATCACCATAGGCACCACGGAAAAATAGTCCTAGAAAGAGTTGCAGATTATTATTTTATTTTCAACCAAGATTTCCCAGGAACTGTGAGTGGTGGGTAGTTGTTTAATTCATTCCTTTCTTTTTGTTTTCTTTTGCAAGGCGTCATCTCCAAGTCTTTTTCAACTTTGCTTTTTTTTTTTTCCCAACTTCCTCGGAGCTTTCCTTCTCCAAGGAAACTTTCCCCTCTACTTCTTCGCCAGGCGTTGGGAGTTTTTAAGCTCTGGGGGACAAAGGGGAATCCATTGCAGCCCCTGGGATTAAAAAGGTAAAGGGAACTTGAGGAATGAATGTGGGTCGTTCGTTTTGAAGGTTTGTTTGGTTTTTAAAGGAGGAATCTGCAGGTATGAGGGATGCAGGAGGAACTGAAAACTTGGGGAAAGGATGGTGCGATTAGAAGGGACATGATAGTGTCTTCCAGCACTTCAGGGGCCGACACAGAGAAGAGGGGGTGGGGGTGGGGGTCAACCTGCTCTCCAAAGCACCTGAGAACAGGAGAAGAAATAACTGGTGGGAATTGATCAAGGAGAGATCCAACCTAGAACCAAGGAGAAATTTCCTGACAGTGAGAATAATAAATCAGTGGAATGTCTTACTTCTAGAATATGTGAATGCTCCATCACTGGAGGTTTTTTAAGAGGAGATTGAACAACCCTTTCTCTGGAATGGTATAGGGCAGTGATGGCTAACTTTTTTGCCATCACGTGCCAGGAGAGGAGGGGCGGGGGAGGTTCGCATGCGCGCGTGCCCACACCCATAATTCTATGCACCCTGCCCCGCACATGCACACGTGACCCCCCTCCCCCCCACTCCTGGTACGTGATGGCCCAGTAGGCCCGTCTTTCTTTCTCACCTGGCTCCAGATCCTCTCTATGCATCTGGGGAGGGCGAAAACAGCCTTCCCCACCCCCTCAGAGCCCCTCCAGAGGCCCAAAACGACTCATTTTCCAATTTTCAGTTGGACAGGAAGTGACATTTTTTGCTGTTCCCAGCCTTCATAGACTCCTAGAGATGCTGAGAGCTGAGCTAGCGTGCCAGGCGACATGGCTCCCGCATGCTACCTGTGGCACACGTGCCATAGGTTCGCCATCACGGGTATAGAGTCTACAGTTTGAGCAGGGGGTTGGGCTAGAAGACTTCCAAAGCACCCGAGGGCAGGACAATAAACAATGGTTGGAAATTAATCAAGGAGAGAAGCAACCTAGAACTAAGGAGAAATTTCCTGACGGCAAGGACAATTAACCGGTGGCACAGCTTGCCACCAGAAATTGTGGGCGCTGGAGATTTTTAAGAAGAGACTGGACAGTCACTTGTCTGGGATGGTATAGGTTCTCCCTGTTGGACTAGAAGACCTCCATGGTCCCTTCCAGCTCTATTCTATTCTAACTCTTTCTCCATTCTATTCTAAACTCCAAGAGGAGGAGCCTGGATAGCTCAACAGACAGAGCTCTGTAATTTAACGCCACCTGTCTGCAATTAAAGTAAGATCGAATCCCGCCAGGCTTAAGGTTGACTCAGCCTTCCATCCTTTCTAAGGTAGGTGAAATGAGGACCCAGTTGTGGGGGCAATAAGCTGACTTTGTATAAATATACAAAAGTATGAAAGCTATTGCTTAACACATTGTAAGCCGCCCTGAGTCTCCGGAGAAGGGCGGCATATAAATCAAATTAAAAAAAAAAAAAAAAGACCCCTTCCAGTTCTGTTATTCTGTATTCTAAGACGGTGGCAAGCATAAATTCTTTCACGTGAAGTTGGCTCTCTCCATTCAGATGTAGCCTGATCCTCCCCCCCACCCCCCATCCTTCCAGTCTTATAACAACTTTTCATCACGTGTGAACGATTGAATGCTTTCCCGTGATTCGCAGAAGGGCAGTTATGTTGATAATCTGTTTTCCACTCTTGGCAGCTCAGACGGAATCGCCACAGTTGCGTGGAGGGACGAGATGGTGACTCTGGACAGAAATGTTGCTGAAGACATCAGCCAGCAGATCAACGATGCTCTGGGACGCCTGCAAAGCAAGCATCTCTTCCAAACCACCTGGGATATCGTTGCTTTTGCCATCTTCTTCACCTTCATGGGTAGGCGGAGGGGAGGAGAGGAAGAGTTTGGGTGGGCAGCCACGCTGCTTCTGGGGAGGCTTATTTGAGATGGGCCTGCGCGGCACAAACGGGTTGAGTGGGGCTTGAGTGCTCAGAAGAAAGATGGCACCAGTGGTGGGATTCAATTTTTTTTTACTACCGGTTCTGTGGGCGTGGCTTGGTGGGCGTGGCAAGGGAAGGATACTGTAAAATCTCCATTCCCACCCCACTCCAGGGGGAAGGATACTGTAATTTCCGCTACCGGTTCTCCAGAACTGGTCAGAACCTGCTGAATACCACCTCTGGATGGCACCCTCCCAAAAGTGTAAGCAGAGATTTAGGAAGAAGCAAGAGCAACGAGGTCACAAATTAGCTTGGTGGAGCCAAACAGGCACAAGGAGCATCAATGGAAGAGAAAGATCCCATGGAAACTCCAAGTTTTCTACTATTCTACGCACTGCCCATAAAGCATACTATTTGGCCTGCATCCTTCAGCAGTATCTCAATATCTAGAGCTTCTTTGTCTACATATGTCTGGTCTAGTGAAGAGGCTATAGGTGACATTATAGCAGTCTTCCAATATCTGAGGGGCTGCCACAGAGAAAAGGGGGGGGTCAACTGAAGCAACATCTTCAGCATGTTGAGACTCTAGAAAGAGTGCAGAGAAGAGCAACCAGGATGAATAGGGGACTGAAGGCTAAAACATACGATGAACGGTTGCAGGAACTGGGCATGGCTAGTCTAGTGAAGAGAAGGATCAGGAGAGATATGATAGCAGTCTTCCAATATTTGAGGGGCTGCCACAGAGAGGAGGAAGGGGGTCAAGCTATTTTCCAAGGCACCCGAAGGCCAGACAAGGAATAATGGATGGAAACTGAACAAAGAGAGATTCAACCTAGAAATGAGGAATTTTCTGACAGTGAGAACAATCAACCCATGGAACAGAAGTTGCCTTCAGAAGTTGTGGAAGCTTCATCACTGGAGGCTTTCTAGAAGAGACTGGACTGCCATCTGTCAGAAAAGGTGTAGGGTCTCCTGCTTGGGTGGGGTGGGGTGGGCGGGTTGGACTAGATAATCTACAAGGTCCCGACAAGGTATCTGTATTATGAACTTACTGTGCAAAGTACCAGAAAGCAGGAAAGAAGCAATGGGTGGAAGGTTATGATAAAGGGATTTAATCTAGAAGAAAAGGAGAAATTTCCTGACAGTGAGGACAGTTAACCAGAAGGTACAGGAGTTGCCTTCAGAAGTTGTGGGTGCTCCATCACTTGAGGCTTTTAAGAAGAGACTGGGCAGCCATTTGTCCGGAACAGGATAGGGTAACCTCTTGATAGGCAGGGGGTTGGATTAGAACACACCCAAGGTTCGTTCGAACCCTGTTATTCTATGTTCTGTGTAATGGAAGCCAGGATGGAGCAAAATCATCCTGGTTTCGGATTGGTCATAAATTTAGAAACTGACCCATTTTTTTTATCCCCATACCAGGGATGGTTCTCTTGCTGGGCATCCTTGCGTTGATCCGATGTTGCTGCTGTGATACTCCTAGTTCATATAAGAAGGTAAGCAGCTTCAAGGTCATGTTTCTCTCTCTCTCCCTCCTTCCCTCTCTCTCTCACACACACAACAGGAAGTCCTCCTTCACTGTGTGTGTTCAGGCAGAAGTTGGACTATTGGTCCATCAGAGATGTTTCAATTAACACCGTTGTACTGAGCAGCGATGAAAATGTAGACCTAAATCATCCTTTCCAATGCCAGGATCCTGCGAGAACACAACTTTCAGAAGCAGTGGTGAGATTCAATTTTTTTTTTAACTATGGATTCTGTGGGCGTGGCTTGGTGGGCGTGGCATGGGAAGGATACTGCAAGATCCCCATTCCCTCCCCACTCCTGGGGTAAAGGATATTGCAAAATCTCCATTCCCACCCCACTCTGGGGCCAGCCAGAGATGGTATATGCCGGTTCTCCGAACTACTCCAAATTTCCGCAACCGGTTCTCCAGAACCTGTTGAATTTCACCCCTGTTCAGAAGGCATCATTTCTTGAATTTGTGACTCTTGCTTGTAAAAACTTTGCCATAACTTCATCCCCCTGAAGTTGCATCCTAAGTTGCTTTGGATGGTGACATGGGTAGCATGCAAATTTAAAACAATGATACGTGTAGTCCTCTTTTTTCTCTCCATACAAAGAGGTAAAAATTTCAGACAGAAGACTAGGGTGCAGCACAGCTTTAACATCGACTCAACAGTGACACTTAGAAGACCACTGAGAACAAAATCTTAACTGTTGTGGGGGACAAACTTAAGTTGCCTTTTTCTGTTTCAGCAAAATTTAGCTAGATACCAATTCTGGAATCGAATTGTGGTTTAACCTAGGAATGAATAAATACAATTCCTGTTGGATAAATTTACCTTTTGTCATATAATCAGGGGTGAAATTCAGCAGGTTCTGGAGAACCAGTAGTGGGAATTTTATTTTATTTATTTATTTATTTTATTAAATTTCTATACCGCCCTTCTCCCGAAGGATTCAGGGCGGTGAACAGCCAAAAAATAAAACACAGAAATACAAAATTTAAAATAGATTAAAACAGATTAAACAATTTGGCTAAATTTTAAAATATCCCATGATTAAACAAATTAAAATTAATATTGAAAATTTAAATTTAAAAATTTTAAAAGGGAGAAGATTTAGGCCAGGCCAGCTTGATGAAATAAAAACGTTTTAAGCGCGCGACGGAAGGTGCGCAGATCCGGGATCCTCCGTATCTCCGGGGGGAGCTCGTTCCAGATCGTAGGTGCCCCCAGAGAGAAGGCTCTCCCCCTAGGGGCCGCCAGTCGACATTGTTTGGCCGACGGCACCCGGAGGAGCCCCTCTCTATGGGAGCATACTGGCCGGTGGGAGGCTATTGGTGGTAGCGGAAAACCGAAAATACCACCTCTGGCTGGCCTGAGTGGGGAGGAAATGGGGATTTTGCAGTATCCTTCCCCTGGAGTGTGGTGGGAATGGAGATTTTGCAATATTCTTCCCCCAGGTGTGGGGAGGGAATGGGGATTTTGCAATATCCTTCCCCTGGAGTGTGGTGTGAATGGAGATTTTGCAATATCCTTCCTCCAGGAGTGGGGTGGGAATGGAGATTTTGCAATATCCTTCCCCTGCAATGCCCACCAAGCCACACTACGCCCACCAAGCCACGCCCACAGAATGGGTAGTAAAAAAAAAATTGAATTTCACCACTGCATATAATGCTTTTTTCTGATATTCTAAACCAGGACTGTCTAACTCACATTGTCACCACATGACATATCACGATTTCCTTCCCCCCTTCGCTAAAATGGGGATGGGCGTGGCCATCATCCGGGCTGTGATATTTGACACCCCTGCTCTAAAACATTACTCTCTTTCATTACAGGTCAAGAAAAGAAAAGTTGGTATTGATAATATGGGCATGGAGCATTAGATTCCATATGACCAATTGCCTGAGCACCCAGCTTTACTGATTTTCCTCTGCTGTGCTGGAATTTATTGTAAGAATTCAGATTTCTTCTGGGAGGAACTGTGAGACAGGTGAGCCCTCTAGAGGCTTAGATGCTCAAAAGATGATTCTTAGTCCATGTACGTCTGCCATAAGTTGGGGCGAAAAATTCAACCATTCTCACTGTTGTCAACTATCAGCTGCTTCTGATCATTAGTAACAAGGAAAGGGCTAACTAAATACCGTGTTTCCCCGAAAATAAGACCGTGTGTTATATTCTTTTTGAACCCCGAAATAAGCGCTTGGCCTTATTTTCGGGGAGGTCTTATTATTTTGTGGCGCATGGAGCAAGATGGGTCTCCTCTTGCCATCTTACCTGATTTCCAGCTCTGCGTTTAAATATTTTGTGGGGAGGGCTTATTTTCGGGGGGAGGCTTATTTTAGCGGATGCGCTCAAAAGCCCAATTGGGCTTATTATCAGGGGATGTCTTATTTTTGGGGAAACAGGTTAGTTCGTGAACAATGATCATCCTCTTTCGCAAACTCCTATCTTGTTGGTCTACCCGTTGGGTTTGTTAGCATGCGCTATAAAAATGGAGCGTCAATCACAATGTGTTTACTTCTTATTCCCATCAAGAACCAATAACTCATATCAATGCGTGAACTGTTTTAATTGTCCTAAATTGGATTTTTCTATAGGAACAACCCAGACCTTGTACCACCTTCGTATAGCATTATCCTTTTTGTATTACTGAAAATGTTTTTCATCAGTTCAGGATGCTTTGTACCAAGGGGTATCCAACCTTGGCAACTTTAAGACTTGCGGATTTCAACTCTCAGAATTCCCCAGCCAGCATGGCTGGCTGGGGAATTCTGGGAATTGAAGTCCGCAAATCTTAAACAGTTGCCAAGGTTGGAACCCCGCTGATTTATACCTTCTTGTTCTAAATATCCCAGATTTGTTACTTTTCCAAGATCGGTGTCCTAATTTTCAATGTAAAATGTAATCGCTGATTATTGTGAACCTCTTGTTGTGTAGAGGCACTTTCTAATTATTGTTGAATAAATTTAGATGGCTGTATAAGTGACTGAAGTTTAAAAGGAGTTTTGTTTTGAAGTTCCCCTTCCACCCAAAATTTAACAGACCCAACAGAGGGCGGGGAAAATCTGCTTTTTTTGCACAAGATTAAAAAAACACCAACTGGCTTGGATAAAGAATCCTTTTTTGTGTAGAAAATGGACATCTGGGACATTTTGGCCAAAGGCCAAATTTAGCCATTCTGGCGCGAACAGAAATTCATTCCATTTTGTCCATCTCTCATGCATGTCCCACCACCTCTCCCATATTCCCAAAATCCTGTGTCAAAGGTTCTCCTCCCAAAACACCAAGCCACGAAGCACGATAATCAGGGAGGTTTATTCCACACACAATATTAGGAGCACAGACTAGAATTCACGTTATGTGTAGCAGCAACTAACTTTGTTACCAAGGCCACCTTGGACTTTTTCTACTGTTTGGTGGCCAGCGAAGATTCTCTGGAAGACCCGATGAAGCAGCAGTTGTCTATCTGCTTCTACAAAACAGGGGGGGGGACCTACCACCAAAACCCAGCTGTCCCGCCTTTCAAAAAGACAACATTATGCAAGTGAACCGTCACTATGGTGCAAAAGGCTAGAGAAGGGGCAGGCACGAGGGAGAAGGAAACCCCAAAAGTGACAAGGATTTGCCAAGAAAGGAACAAGGTGTGACCCACCCAGTGGTGAAATCCTGCCAGTTTTGTCCAGCTCGCGCGAGCACCACGTGGTTCGGCGAACTGGTAGTGACGGCAGTGCAAGGCTCCGCCCACCTGCCCAGATGTCGTTACTTCCTGGTTTTAATCAGGAAGTAACCCATTTTTGACCCTCTGCGCGCACATTTCCGAACTGGTAGGGAAGGTAAGCAGATTTCACCCCTGGACCCACCCCATACTTTCTGAGACGAGCCCAAAGCAGGTTCAGCAAAGGTTGCTCTTCATCCCCACTCTTGTTTGTAACCACTTCCCCCCCCCCCCCGCCCCGCAAACGGGGCACAGTTTGACCAGTTGTTTATTGGCTCAGCCTAACTTTGATGCCCACGGAAAGAAATGAACGTTACTTCTAAAGTGCTAATAAATAATGACATTCTGAATACAAAGATGCCGATGGCGGGCATTGCCTCCTGCCCATCGGCTACTACTACCCATGGAGTGGCAGAATCTGGATGTTCTTCGCAGGTGAGAGTTTATATCATGAGACCTTCACGGGAAGGGAGTGGCCTGAAACTGACCGGATCACTCTCTGCAGGAAGATCAATAGGGCCGGTAGTTCCAGTAGCCGGAAAACACAGCAATCTGGGGAAAAGAAGAATACAAAAAGGAGATCAAAAGTTGTCGGGCAATAGGTAGTTAGCTCCAGTTCTTCAGCAGAGTCAAATCTGTAACGGGAAACGAATCCTCAACCGACATTTCCCAAAAAAGGAAGTACTGCCTTGTTTTTACGCAAAGAACCTTGATTTTTTCTGAATGGGTCAAAAGGGGAATCTTTTGTTTCTCTGCATTGCGGCACTGGAGATGTTACAAATGCAGGCCAAATTGCCTAAAATGCAGCATCCCCCCTCTTTTTCCCCCCAGCACAATTTTCGTATACTTCTGCACATTTTAATCAACAGTGTTATGGAAGGGACTGATAACTGGAGAGCTTGGATGGTAAGACAAGACAATGGCCTCTTGCTTTGCAATTATATTTTTTTATAATTATAGAATGGAATGGAATGGAATAGAATTCTTTATTGGCCAAGTGTGATTGGACACACAAGGAATTTGTCTTTGGTGCATAGGCTCTGAGTGTACATAAAAAGAAAAGATACGTTCATCAAGAATCATAAAGTACAACACTTAATGATAGTCATAGGGAACAAATAAGCGTATTAGGAAACGGTCAATATAAATTGTAAGGATACAAATTTACAGTCAGACAGTCATAAGTGGGAGATGGGTGATAGGAAATGAGAAGATCAATAGTAATGCAGACTTAGTCACTAGTTTGACAGTGTTGAGGGAATTAGTTGTTTAACAGAGTGATGGCACGGGGGGAAAACTGTCCTTGTGTCTAGTTGTTCTGGTGTGCAGTGCTCTATAGCGTTGTTTTGAGGGTAGGAGTTGAAACAGTTTATGTCCAGGATGCGAGGGGTCTGTAGATATTTTCACAGCCCTCTTTTTGACTCGTACAGTATACAGGTCCTCCATGGAAGGCAGATTGGTAGCCATTGTTTTTTCTGAAGTTCTAAAATATATTATTTAATATATAATATATATTAAATATATATTAAATAAATATATAATTTAATATATAATATATATAATATGTAAATTTATAATATATAAATTTATAATTTATAATAATATGGCACTGCTTTACACAGAGGGGTCTGCGGGGTTTCATCAACAAAGTCACAATTATGGTTGCCTGGGGCAACCAAAGCTCTCTCTCTCTCTCTCTCTCTCTGTGTGTGTGTGTGTGTGTGTGTGTGTGTGTGCGCGCGCATGCGTGCATACAGGTTCTGTGATCACACGAACCCAGCCACCATCTGGATTTTTTTTGACTATACCTTGTAATGGTATATTGGGGAAAGACACACTACCCCCAAACACAATGTGAGGGCCCCCATCCCGCTCATGCGCCCCCCCCCCCCCCCGTTTTGGCTTCCAGGTTGGTGCAGGAGACTTTCCAGGCCCAAAACAGGACGCGGGGCGCTATGCGAAGCCCCCCTCCCCATACCCCATTTTGGGCCTGGAAAGCCTTCTGCATCAAACTGCCCCCCCATGCATGCGCCCCACCCAGTGGTGACATTAAATTTTTTTACTATCTGTTCTGTAGGCGTGGCATGGCTTGGTTTGCATGGCAGGGGAAGGATATTGCAAAATCTCCATTCCCTCCCCACTCCTGGGGGAAGGATATTGCAAATCTCCATTCCCACCCAATCCTGGGGGAAGGATGCTGCAAAATCCCCATTCCCTCCCCACCCCAGGGGAAGGAGACTGCAAAATCCCCATTCCCTCCTCACTCCTGGGGGAAGGATACTGCAAAATCCCCATTCCCTCTCCACTCCAGGGGAGGGATTCTGCAAAATCCCCATTCCCTCCCCACTCCTGGGGGAAGGATACTGCAAAATCTCCATTCCCACCCCACTCCAGGGGAAGGATACTGCAAAATCCCCATTCCCTCCCCACTCCAGGGGAAGGATACTGCAAAATCCCCATTCCCTCCCCACTTCTGGGGGAAAGATACTGCAAAATCTCCATTCCCACCTCACTCCAGGGGAAGGATACTGCAAAATCCCCATTCCCTCCCCACTCCTGGGGGAAGGATACTGCAAAATCTCCATTCCCACCCCACTCTGGGGCCCGCCAGAGGTGGTATTTGCTGGTTCTCCAAACTACTCAAAATTTCCGCTACCGGTTCTCCAGAACCTGTCAGAACCTCCTGGATTTCACCCCTGCCCCTGCCCCCCGTGAATGTGTAGCAGAGATCCGAAGACTAGCTGGCCGGCAGGAGGTGCACGCACATGTGCAGTGAAGCTGGGCTGGGGCGACGGCTGGCGTGCCCGCAGAGGGTTCTGTGTGCCACCTGTGGCATCTGTGCCAGAGGTCTGCCATCACGGGTGTAGGGTCTCCTGGTTGGGCGGGGGACAGGATCGGACTAGATGACCTACGAAATCTCTTCCAACTCTGATAATCTGTTAAAAACAACGTTCTCCCCGTTGACCTCACCTTATCCTTGAGCTGCTGGCAAAGCTGCAGGGAGACGGTGAAGAAAACGAGGGCATCGTTCAGCCAGGGTACCACGCACTCCACCTTGTGCACGTGGCTGACTTCGTATCTTTGGTTACTGTACTCGCTGCGGAAGAAGAGAGAGAGAGAGAGAAGGGGGGGGGGCTTCTGCTTTCGGTGACGCGACACAGAGAGAAAAGATCTGCTTTCTGCCCCCAAGGCAAGCCCTCCAGAAGGTGCTGTGGTACTTACAACATGGCCCCAGGGTTATGCAGGATGGACCCTCCAGCTGGCCGGAAGTTCTGAAAAAAAAACCAAATCAAATCAAAAGAATCCCATTTCTAGGGATTCGGTTTTGCATGGAGATCCTGCCTAGGTGACGCTGTTGTCAGGCCCAAGAGGTAGAGCAGGAAGATTAAAACTGCTTTTTATTGCGGCTGGCTACAATCACAGAATCTTGCACATTTGATCACGTTGCATCTTCTCGTCCTCCTTATACTTCTGCGAATTAGGGAGGTGTCCATCTGAGCTAGAAGGGACGCGGTGGCACGGTGATGGCACGGTGGGCTCGATAGGCCCGTTTTTTTGCCCTCCCCAGTCTCCAGAGGCTTTCTAAGAGCCTGGGGAGGGCAAAAACAGCCTTCCCCCTCCCACTGAGGCCCTCTGGAGGCTGGAAACAGCCCATTTGCTGACTCCCGGTGGGCCCAGAAGGCCCAAAAATCAGCTGGCCAGTGCACGCATGCATGCTGGAGCTGAGCTAGGGCAACGCTTGTGTGCCCACCAATATGGCTCCATGTGCCACCTGTGGTACGCATGCCACAGGTTTGCCATCAAGGGTGTAGGGTCTCCTGCTCAGGGAGGGGGTTGGACTAGATGACCTACAAGGTCCCTTCCAACTCTGTTAATCTGTCATTTGTAATCTGTAAGAAGCTTCTTCAGCTCTGACTGGATGAATCCTTCCACTCCGCACCATCCAGTCAGAGCTGAAGAAGCTTCTTGGATGAGAAGCGAAACGCCTTCGAAAGAAAAAAACCAGAGAGTCCAGTTGCCTCTTGGGAAAAAAAGCACCTTTGGGACAACCAAAACCTGGATGATTAAGAATCTCGATAACCACCTGGGGAACTGGGGAATGATTTTTTAAAATGTTATCTAATTCTGGGTTTTATTTAATTGACCAAACTAAGTAATAATTTTAATTAGCAATTTTATGATGTTTGTGTGTCTATATTTTTCTTGACTGTACACCGCCTTGAGTCCTACGGGAGAAAGGTGGTATAGAAATAAAATAAAATAAAATAAAATAAAATAAAATAAAATAATAAAATAAAATAAAATAAAATAAAATAAAATAAAATAAAATAAAATAAAATAAAATAAAATAAAAATAATAAAATAAAATAAAATAAAATAAAATAAAATAAAATAATAAAATAAAATAATAAAATAATAAAATAATAAATAAATAAATAAATAATAAATAAATAAATAAATAAATAAATAAATAAATAAATAAATAAACTATCGCTCACTTAGCTTGCTTAATGCAGATCCTGGGCATAGTCCCACACTATTGTTCTTGCTACTTCTGCCTTTCCCAGTTCTCCCCCTCCTCCGTTCCTCCCCACCCACCCACCCAAAAACAGCGATCTTGTGAAATAGTGGGAGTAGCCAATGGGAGGGAGAGTTGTCCCTGAAGAGTCATCCAGTGTCGGCCTTTCCAAGAAAACCAGACAGGAAACAGATGTTAAGACAGATGTGCTAATTCAGCTTTACTGTACGGCTACGTTAAAAAAACCTTGCAAGTTTGAGAGCCATGAATGCAGCAAATCTCTCGCTGTCTTGTAGGAAGTTAGCACCCACCCCTCTCCTAGGAAAATGAAATATTCGAGGAAATATTAAAAAGGCAGAATATTGTATTTTCCGTAAAGAAGAAACATGTTTCTAAAGACATAGAGCCTCGGCTCCCTGCCCCCCGCCCCACGCTCCACGCTCTCCCCAGCAGATATTTTGGTGCCAACTTATCTACAAGACAAAGGCTGGGCCAGCTTATCTACAACACAAAAGACGCGGCCCCCAGGACATGAGCGCACACTCCAGATCCAAACCAGGACAAAGCCATAATAGGAAGTGCCCAAAGCACTCTTCATTACATCATCACCCAGCAAGATTCAACCAAGCTTGGGACAACCTACAGAGTTACCCCTGCAATGGCCCCATGGGAGTCTGACAACCAATCAGAATACAAGCTCAAATTCAAAAAGCCCAGAGAGGGCATAAAACCCAGGCACTCTCAGCATCTCTTCCCTTTTTTTCTTCACCCAACATCTTCAAGGCATTTGATCCTGTCCACCATTAAAAACCATCTTTCCAAGCATTTTCCATGTTTCCAGTGTCTTTTTTTCTCCACTTGTAACCCAGAAGGACATTTTTTCCAACAATCTCTTTTTACAGCCCGGTAATTTGGAGAGGTTGTCTCTGTTTTTGCGTATCTTTCTCTGCCTGTTATGCAGCTGCGGGCTAGGCCTGCTCTTATCTGACTGTTCCCTAAGGCAGCATCTCATCCCTTCCGCCATTCCCTCGAGGTCATTCTCATCTACCATTTCATCCAGGGAGCTTCTACGTGGTGGCTCAGTGGCTAAGATGCTGAGCTTCTCGATCAAAAAGTCGGCAGTTCAGCGGTTCGAATCCCAAGTGCCACGTCACGGGGTGAGCTTCCGTTACTTGTCCCAGCTTCTGCCAACCTAGCAGTTCGAAAGCACGTAAAAATATGCAAGTAGAAAAATAGGGACCACCTTTGGTGGGAAGGGAACAGCGTTCTGTGAGCCTTTGGCATTGAGTCATGCCGGCCACATGACCACGGAGACGTCTTTGGACAGCGCTGGCTCTTCGGCTTTGAAACGGAGATGAGCACCTGCCCCCTAGAGTTGGGAACGACTAGGACATATGGACGAGGGGAACCTTTTACCTTTTCCTTTGTGCCAGATCAAAACCTTCACTGCTACATCGCTCCGACTCTCACCGAGAGGCAGAAGGTTTGGCTTGATTAGGCAAAACTGGTGGCATGCAGCCCTCCCCTGCCCCCACATGCCATCATTCTTCTCATTTTATCACAGGAAGTAGAAGAAACGAGGTTGAGAACTGAAGAAACGTCTTGGACGAGGAGCAAAATGCTTTCAAGGAAAAAAAACAACCACCAAGAAAAAAATCCAGTTGCCTTTTTGGAAAAGCAACTTTGGGACACACGACGGATGATAAAAAAAGGAACGTTAAAGCCTTTGGTCGCTGTTTTTTTAGAGAGTAGGACAGATTGTACCTACTTCCCAAATAACACTGATAAAATCTCCCTCTTGTGTAATGGCTTATTGATGGAAATTTATGCTGTTTTTTTAAAAATAAATAAATAAATGAAAACTCTCTGAACCTTGTTAATAACCTCTTCTGGTTGCACATCTATTTTATGTCAGTCCGAACAAACAGAGTATTTAGTGTTTTTTTTGGCATTTTAATTCAGTCCTTATCTGTGTTACCATTTCTTATTTCTTAAAAGAGCCAGAGACCACAAACTAACTAATCAGAGATTGGTTAACCATATTTATAATAGAGCCTTGGTGGCGCAGCAGATTAAAGTGGTGTTAAGTGACACCAGCTGCCTGCAATTACTGCAAGTTCAAATCTCACCAGGCTCAAGGTTGACTCAGCCTTCCGTCCTTTCAAGGTAGGGAAAATGAGGACCCGGATTGTGGGGGCAATAAGCTGACTTTGTATAAAAAAAGAACACCGCTTGGGGGGGCCTGAAAGCCCTACTAAGCAGGTATATACAAAAGTATGAAGGCTATTGCTTAACGCATTGTAAGCCGCCCTGAGTCTCCGGAGAAGGGCAGCTTGTAAATCGAATCAATCAATCAATAAATATTTCACAACATTCTGCAACGCAAGGTTGATATGGGACATATAACAAAATTGTGTAACTGCTTCTGGAAAGGTTCTTTTAACCACAGGTTAATTTTGACCAAGGTTAACATTGCTGAAACGTCATAAAATGGGCCCCTTCTTGTATAAAGGGCAGAAGGAAGAGGCCTCGAAGGACAGGAAGAAAAGCTGTTACCAAGGCAATGGCTAGATAAGAAGGGTTTGGACCAGAGAAAGTATCTTGAGAAAACATTTCAGATAAACATCTCACTAGTTCACATGAAGATAAAGACAGGGAGGGGAAATACATTCAGATCTGCAAGATTATGTTACCGCAGCTGTTACAACCAAAGGAGTCCTAACTTATATGACATTAGAATATAGAATGATAGGGCTGGAAGGGAGCTTGGAGGTCTTCTAGTCCAGCCCCTCCCACCCCCATGGTCAAGGCAGGAGACCTTGTACCATCCCAGTCAAATGGTTGTCCAGTCTATTTTTGAAAACCTCCAGCAATGGAGGACTCACAAGTCCATATAAATTGAGGGGGGGTCAACTTATTCTCCAAAGCACCGGAGGACAGGACAAGAATCGATGGATGGAAACTAACCAAGGAGAGAAGCAACCTGGAGTTTAGGAGAAACTTCCTGACAGTGAGAACAATTAACCAGTGGAACGTCTTGCCTTCAGAAGTTGTGGGTGCTCTATCACTGGAGGAAGAGGAGGGGAGAGGGAGAGGAAAGGAAAGGAAAGGGAAGGGAGGAAAGGAAAGGAAAAGAAAAAGAGATGAAGGGAAGGGAAGGAAAGGAAAGGAAAGGAAAAGAAGGGAAGGAAGAAAGGAAAAGGAAACGAAGGGAAGGGAAGGGAGAAAGGGAAAGGAAAGGAAAGGAAAAGAAAAAGAGATGAAGGAAAGGAAAGGAAAGGAAAGGAAAGGAAAGGAAAGGAAAGGAAAAAGATGAAGGGAAGGGAAATGAAGGGGAGGAGAGGAGAGGAGAGGAGAGGAAAGGAAAGGAAAGGAAAGGACAGCCATCTATCTGTAATTGTATAGGGTCTCCTGCTTGGGGTTGGACTAGAAGACCTCCAAGGTCTCTTCCAGTTCTATTCTATTCTAAAAAACAATTCCAGGAGGCAAGTTACTCCAGTGATTAATTATCCTCACTCTCCGAATGTTTCTCCTTACTTCTAGGTTGGATGATGTTGGTTTCTCAGTCTGGTTTTAAGAATCAATGGTCCCTTTTTTGAAGACACACCAAACCCAGAAGCTCCCCCCTAGAGTTTAGTCACTGTGTGTGTGTGTGTGTGTGTGTGTGTGTGTGAGAGAGAGAGAGAGAGACAGAGAGAGAGAGAGAGAGAGAGAGAGAGAGAGAGAGCCCTCGACTTACAACCACAATTGAACCCGAAATTTCTGTTGGTAAGTGAGGCGGCGGTTAAGGGAGTTTTGTCCCGTTTCAACAACCTTTCTTGCCACGGCAGTTAAAGTGAATCTGACTTCCCCCATTGACTCTGCTCGTCAGAAGGTGACGAAAGGGGAAATCACACGATCCCGGGGAGGGGGGTGGGATACAATGCGACCGTCATAAATCTGAACCAGTTGCCACAAGCATCCGAATTTTGACTGCGTGACCATGGTCGTAAGTATGGGAAAAACGATCCTAGGGTGTCCTTTTTTCCAGGGCCGCCGTAAACTTCAAATGATCATGAAATGAATGACTGTTAAGCATAGGACTACCTTTAATAGCCAAGTGCTGAGGAGGGTATCTGCTTCCGTACCTTTGTGGAACTGGGCTGCAAAGGATGCAACTGGTAGACCGTTAGGCAGACCTTATTTAGGTTGATGTAGAAATTGATCAGGATGTCTGGAGGCAGAGATGGAGTGAACATTTTCTGGGGAGAAAGAAAGTGGACAAACCTAGCATTATTAATATACTTCAGCCAGCAGTCTGAATTATCAGTTTTCTCCCACTCTAAAGCAGGGGTGTAAAACTCAAGGCCCGGTGGGGCCCCGGATCTGGCCTGTGAGTTGCTTAGAACTGGCCCTGGAAACAGCGAAGGACCAGCCCACAGTGCCTCTGCCAGCGAAAACGGAGCTCGTGGGGTGGGGGGCTGCAGGCATGCCCCCTCCCCTGGCTCTGTTTTTGCTGGCAGAGGGCTAGCAAAACAAACTAAAATCAAAACAAAAGGAGAAATGTTTCCCCTTTTGCATTTGAGCATGCAAGAAGGGGAAGGAAAGGAGAAAGGAAAAGATGGGAAGATGGGAAGAGAGCAAAGAAGGAAAACGAAGGAAAGAGTGGAAGGAAGAAAAAAGGAGGATGAAGAGGGGAGGAAAAGGAAGGAAGGAGGGAAAGAGGAAGGAAGAAGGAAGGAAGGAAGGAAGGAAGGAAGGAAAAGCAAGCAAGCAAAATGAGGAAGGAAGGAAGGAAAATGAGGGGAAGGAAAGGGAGGAAAATGAGAAGGCAAGGAAGGAAGGAAAGAAGGAAGGAAGGAAGGAAGGAAGGAAGGAAGGAAGGAAGGAAGGAAGGAAGAGCAATAGCACTTAGACTTATATACTGCTTCACAGTGCTTTTACAGCCCTCTCTAAGCAGTTTACAGAATCAGAATATTGCCCCCAACCACCTGGGTCCTCATTTTACCCACCTCGGAAGGATGGAAGGTGGGAGGGAGGCAGGAAGGAAGGGAAAGAAATAGGGGAAGGAAGAAAGGAGAATGAAGAGGGGAGGAAAAGGAAGGAAGGAGGGAGGGAGGAAGGGAGGAAGGAAAAAGGAAGGAAGGGAGGAAGGAGGGAGGGAGGGAGGGAGGTTATAATCAGAGGGAGCGTCTGGAGGAAGTCCTGCCTTAGCACTTGGCCACCACAGGCGCCCCCGACACAAGTGATGCCGAGCTGGCCACGCCTCCCATGGCCCCTGAGGTCAAACACAACCATGATGCGGCCCTCAATGAAATTGAGTTTGAGACCCCTGCTCTAAAGGTTCACCTGCCCCCCCCGCCCCCCCCCAATGTTACCGTGAGTCCACTGCTGGCGATCTCTGGCAAGCTCAGAGTGGCCGGAGTGGTCAGCCGATTCCGTGCTCGTGTCAGCTGCAGCATCACAGCATCCATCAGCTGGGGCGGAGAAGAAGAAGAAAAAAAAACAGCATAGAGTCTTGCTTAGGTTGATCTGGGAATGGGGTTGCTGTTAGCCTCCCCCCCCTCCTTTCCAGACAAGGAAATCAACTCCACAAGACAATTAGCAGAATATCAGAGATGGAAGGGGCCTTGGAGGGCTTCTAGTCCAACCCTTTGCTCAAGCAGGAGACCCTATACCAATTCCAGTAAAAGTGGCTGTCCAGTCTTCTTCTTAAAAGCCTCCTTTTTTTTTCTTGTTTTCCTCCCACCCAAAAGGTAGGTGCGTCTTACACTCCGGTGCATCTTGTAGTCCGAAAAATACAGTATCTTGCCTTTTTATGTACACTGAGAGCATATGCATCAAAGACAAATTCCTTGTGTGTCCAATCACACATGGCCATTAAAAAAATTCTGTTCTGTTCTATTCTATTCTATTCTATTCTATTCTATTCTATTCTATTCTATTCTATTCCCATTCCTTTTCCATATTCTATTCCATACCATTCCATTCTTCTTGTCAAGTATTTGCAAGCCATTGGCACATGTGTCATATAGACACCAGAGGAGGCAGAGAGTGCTCCACCCCTATGTGGAAAGGAGGGGCTTACCCTGAGTATAAAACCCCCTCCAACCTTTTCCACCTTGCTCGCTCTCCCCATCTCTCTCTTTTCATGTTTGTTCCTCATGAGACTTGATCTCTGTTGTACATAGTTAATATGATTTATCATATGAATAAATACATTTAAGACATTTATTTATGCATCTGCCTCTGAACTCTTCTATGCTCCTGGGTGTTTCTACGATCCCAATTCCATTATTCTATTCTATTCTATTCTATTCTATTCTATTCTATTCTATTCTATTCTATTCTATTCTATTCTATTCTATTCTATTCTATTCTATTTATTCTATTCTAATTGTGGGCCAAACTAATTTAATCGGATTTTAATACTGTTTTTAAATTTTGTGTTTCTTGTGTTTTATCTGTTGGCTGTTCACCACCCCGAGTCCTTCGGGAGAAGGGCGGTATATAAATATAAACAATAAATATTCTATTCTATTCTATTCCATGTGGATTTGGTCATTTAACCATTTTTAGAAATTAGAAAGTTCCACAGCTAACAGTCATGGCCACAGTGGGTGAAAAGAATAAGTTCTATCAATTAAACATTCAAGCATGTTAACAATAATTAAAAACATCCCGTGGTCACGTGACTAGGATTTACAACATTTTTAAATTCATTTAATGAATTTTATCTGCTGCCCATCTTATAAATGAAGCCATTCTGGGCAGCTACCACAGCATTAATAAGTTAAAATCAATAAATAACGAATAGGTATCTTTAAAAGAATAAAAGTAGAAATTCCAGTTAAGGTAAAATTATAGTTAAAAAATGGAGGGAGGGAGGGAAACAGGGTTTTTTTGCCGAAAACCGGCATTTAGTTTTGGTTTCGGACAAAACCCACCCCAGTAAACCGTGGGTTTGCTAAAACGACCATGGTGATTCATTTAACAACCGCCGCAAAAAAAAGGGAGGTCTAAAATCATGTCAGTCTGGTGACGACCCGTTTAACGACTGCCATGACTTACGACTAATTGCTGGCCTTAATTACGGTCGTAGGTCGAGGATCGTGTGTCAGAAATTTGGGGTTCGGAACTGCTCAAACGTTGTCTGGTTTGGTCTGGTTGAAAGCTCGGAAGCAGAATCCTTGGCTCACCTTGAGAACCTCGGAACCTGTCTTGAACTGGTAATTGGTGCTCCGGTTGGTAAGCAGGTAGACCGCTTGGTTGACATGGTTCCTGGCATCCTGGATCTGAAAAAGAAACCAAACTCGGATAAGAGACAACAAACACACACACCCCTCTCTCTCACCAGCGGCCAGCGGATCTGGCAGCAGATTCAGACAGTGAGGAGGTTGGGGAGGAACATGGGCCAGTCCTGGAGTCTGGAGAAGGCTCTGATGAGAGCTCTGCATCGGAGGCAGAGAGAGGGACAGGGCCGTCTGACAGTTATCAGCTGCCTTCGGAGTCAGATATCAGTGAGGCAGATGAACAGCTGGAGCCTGTTCCCAGTGTGTGCCTGCGCAGAGTTTCCAGACGAAGGGAACAGCTAAAGAATAAGGGTCGACTTGGGAGTAAGGCCACAGGTGGACGATGAATGGCCGCTCCCAGAGGGAATAAAAGAGGAGCGAAAGGGGAGTGGAGTTTGCAGGAGACAGTTAGTTTATTCCTGCATTCTTGCCAAGTATTGCGGCGTCTGAAAGATATCGGCCTGGCCACTCTCCAAGCCTGATAAAGGTCAGTAATTGTGAACTATCTTGAAAGACGGTGGGAGAGGAAAGACTTCGCCGGAGGGGAATTCACTGTAAATTCAATAAAAGGGGTTTTTGTCGGGACAAGGATTCTGCTTCGTGGTTTGGGGAAGCCTAGGTCATAACACTCACTCACACATACACAGGGACAAAGCACAGGATGGCCCAGATTCCGTCTAGGACAGGGGCCTCCAACCTTGGCAACCTTTTAAGACTTGTGGACTTCAACTCCCAGAATTCCTCAGCCAGCTGAAGAACTCTGGGAATTGAAGTCGCACAAGTCTTAAAGGTTGCCAAGGTTGGAGACCCCTGATCTAGGAGACTCATTTGGTGTTTCTTGATCAAAATAACGGCCAATAAGGAAAGGGTTTTTACTCTTTCCTTTGATATCATAGATGAGAAACATGGAAATATATATATATATTTGAGGGGCTGCCACAGAGAGGAGGGGGAGTCAAGCTATTTTCCAAGGCAACCGAAGGCCAGACAAGGAATAATAGATGGAAACTGATCAAGGAGAGATTCAACCTAGAAATAAGGAGAAATTTCCTGAGAGTGAGAACTATCAACCGATGGAAGAGATGTTGCCTTCGGAAGCTGTGGGAGCTTCATCACTGGAAGCTTTCAAGAAGAGACTGGACTGCCATCTGTCAGAAAGGGTGTACGGTCTCCTGCTTGGGCGGGGGGTTGGACTAGATGACCTACAAGGTCCCTTCCAACTTTGTTAATCTTAATCCTTAAAAAGATCTGGATTTTTGACCTCATCGTTCAGGAGAGTGGAAAAAGCAGGACTAACAAATGTATTGAACATGGAGAGAAAGGAGGATTCCAAGCCTTTTTCTCTCTTGTCTGGATTCTAAACTTAACCACTCTTGAAGTATGTTCTAAACGGGGAGTCCTTGAGTTAGGAACGTTCACTGAGCAACCTTCTGAAGTTATTACAAGGACACTGGGGGAAAAAAGTGAGTTACGATTTAGTCCTTGCACTTACAGACCCCATGATCACGATCCGGAGATTTGGCAACCAGATTGCATTTATGTTTGCAGCATGACCGGATGTGAGTGTGAGTGAGTGAGTGAGTGAGTGAGTGTGTGTGTGTGTGTGTGTGTGTGTGTGTGTGTTCTCTATTTGCAACCTTCCCAGCTGGCTTCCAACAAGCGAATAGCATTCTTTTTTTCGGTCAAGGTCATGGCAGTCCTGCATCTGGAGAAGGAGTGGTTGGAGCGATGTCTCGAGATGGGACGGATGGTGATTGGGCCGTGTGATGGGACTGATGTGTCCAGGGATGGATTTGGGGGTTTTGATATACTGAGGGAAAACCCCAAACTCTCAGATTCGGGTTAATGTCAGCGTTCCAGAAAAACCCAACTCCAATTAAAAACTCCGAGACAGGCTTCTTCTCAAAGTTCCCATTTATTAGAGTAGGTATACTGGCACATCTGGGAAAACCAAAATCTGAGAGTTCCGGGTTTTCCCTCAGTAAATCAAAGACCCCCAAATCCATCCCTTGCACTCATCAGTCCATCACATGGTCCAATCACCTTCCGTCCCATCTCGAGACATCGCTCCAACCACTCCTTCTCCAGATGCAGGAGGGCCATGACCTTGACCGAAAAGAAGAATGCTATTTTTTAAAAAATTTATTTTTATATGCCGCCCTTCTCCGGAGACTCAGGGCGGCCTACAATGCGTTAACCAATAGCCTTCATACTTTTGTATATTTATACAAAGTCAGCTTATTGCCCCCACAAACCGGGTCCTCATTTTACCCACCTTAGAAAGGATGGAAGGCTGAGTCGACCTTGAGCCTGGTGAGAATTGAACTCGCAGTAATTGCAGGCAGCTGGATGTTAAATGCTGCCTTAGTAGGAGGCATTAGCCTCCTACGCCACTGACTTTGTCTTAACTCAGTGGTTCTCAACCTGTGGGTCGCGACCCCTTTGGGGGTCGAACGACCCTTTCATAGGGGTCGCCTAAGACCATTGGAAAACACGTATTTTCAGTGGTTTTAGGAATAATTTTATGGATGGGGGTCACCACAACATGAGGAACTGTATTAAAGGGTCGCTGCATTAGGAAGGTTGAGAACCACTGGTCTAACTACATTCCCTTTACTAAATCCCTCCCGCCTCCTACTTCCCCACACAAAAGAAGGTGGCAGCTTGGAAGCTTCCGGTGCTAATATGGCTTCTGAAGCTGACACAAAGTCAATGGGGAATCTAGCAGGGAAGGTTGCAAATCACAGGATGCCTCTCTGAACTACCATATTGTTTAACAACGAATGTTCGAGTCCCGGTTGTGGCTGTTACGTTGAAAGCTACCTGTGATATTTTCCCAGGTCCAAAACTGCACCCTTCTGACCAGGATAAATTTCTCCAAACCTTAAGCATTCCCAACCAATAACAGGCAAGTTTGAATGAGGTTAGAGGCCACTGCAGCAGGATACAGCTGCCTTCTGGCTGATTTGAAAGCAAGTCAACAGCTCTCTTATGTACAGGATAACAAACGGAGAGGTGTTGTGTCAACATTTCCCTTCGTGCCTGAGGTCTCTGTAGTTTCTTTAACTAGAGAGAAGTCTAAAAATCTGCGGTTCCCACTACTAGCCTAATTTTGATCTACTTTTTCATCGATGCAATATTTCAAATGCAGACTTCCATCTCCGCAACTTGGGGCTTGTATAAGGGGGTGAGAGACGGGTACCTTGGTCCATATACCAAACGAATGACCCACTGGGATCCCCATATCAAAACAACTTACGTTATGTGTGGCCAGAACTTGAAAATAACATTTAACACAGCACAGGACTTGAACAAAATGGTTCGGTTGAGATCTGCATACGTGGGACTGATTGGGGTAGATGGTAAGGGTGACACCGAAATATAATTTATGTCGTTTTATTCTATTTTATATATTTATGTATTAAATTATATTGCATCTTATCCTATAACTATTGTATTTAACCCTACTTTTATTTTAAATTGTTTGTATAAGATTTTATTGGTGATAGGTGTTTGCACCTTGTGCTTTGATATGGCCTATATTGGCTAATCAAGGAGGGATGCGGTGGCTCAGTGGCTAAGACGCTGAGTTTGTCGATCAAAAGGTCGACAGTTCAGCGGTTCGAATCCCTAATGCCGGCTAACTGGGTGAGCTCCCATTACTTGTCCCAGCTTCTGCCAACCTAGCAGTTCGAAAGCACCTAAAAAAATGCAAGTAGAAAAACGGGGACCACCTTTGGTGGGAAAGTAACAGCATTCAGTGCACCTTTGGCATTGAGTCATGCTGGCCACATGACCATGGAGACGTCTTCGGACAGCGCTGGCTCTTCGGCTTTGAAACAGAGATGAGCACTGCCCCCTAGAGTCGGAAACGACTAACACATATGTGCCAGGGGAACCTTTACCTTTACTAATCAATAAAGCTAAGTAACTAACTAAAAAAAAAAAATATCAAAGAATTTAGGTTTTGGGTAAAGGAGTTGAAAAAGCCCTGAGGGGAAAGAGTAAGAGTAATTTGGAAAATTCTTGGACGTTTGGAATGTGGGAAGTTCACCTGTTCTCTTTTCTCTTGGTTTTTATTCCCCCAAAACTAAGACACCCCTCCCCTCCCAATTCCTTTAAACAGGAAGAGAGATCCATCGAAGACCAAGACATGAAACATACTTGCTGGAGTTTCCACTGTTTGTCATCCCGGAAGGCAAAATGAACCAGCTGGTTATTTCTGGGCATTTTCAAGTTAATGTCCTGTTAAAAGGGAGCGGAGGGGGAAAAGACGCACAGAAACCTGTTAGATCACACCAGCTTCCTTCCAGAATTCAGATTCAGCAAACATTTTCCTTCCCATCTAATTTCTAGCAGGGGACATTAAATCCCCAAACTTGACAAACAAAACGAAACGAAGAAAATAAAAGGATGGTGAGGGTGCTGGATTATCAAGCAAAGAATGCTGGAAATATTTCTTGAGCTGCGTTTGCAAGGCGGTGCCTCTTGTTCTTTTGGGGTGGGGGAAAAAAAACAACAACAACAAGCTTGGGGTAAACAAAAGAGGCCAAGAGTTGTTCAGCTGATCCTTCTGACCAAGCCAGGTTCCCCAGAGATCTGTTGCCAGTCAAGAGATGAGAGAGATAAAAGATTCAATAACTTTTCTGTGTGTGTGTGTGTTTCTATCTATCTGTCTGTCTGTTTCATTCTGTTTCTTTCTCTCTATGTTTTTTTTTAAATTTGATTTATATGCCGCCCTTCTCCGGAGACTCAGGGCGGCTTACAATGTGCTCAGCAATAGCCTTCATCCTTTTGTATATTTATACAAAGTCATCTTATTGCCCCCACAACTGGGTCCTCAATTTACCTACCTTAGAAAGGATGGAAGGCTGAGTCAACCTTGAGCCTTGGCGAGATTCGAACCTGCAGTAATTGCAGGCAGCTATGTGTGTATCTATCCATCCATCCATCGATCCATTGATCCATTCATCCATCTACCTGTTTCATTCTGTTTTTCCCTCTCCCTCCCCCCCTCTTGTCTCTATGTGTTTCTGTCTATCTGTTTCACTCTGTTTCTTTTTATGTGGTGTATGTATCTATCTATCTACCTACCTGTTTCATTCTGTTTCTCTCTCTTTGGTTTTCCCTCTCCCTTCCTCCTCTTCTCTCTCTCTGTATGTTTCTATCTATCTGTTTCATTCTGTTTCTATCTCTCTGTGTGTGTATCTATCTGTCTACCTACTGTACCTACCTGTTTCATTCTCTGTTTCTCTGGTTTTCCCTCTCCCTCCCCCCTCTTCTCTCTCTCTGTATTTCTATCTGTTTCATTCTGTTTCTCTCTCTCTCTCTCTGTATCTATCTACCTACCTACTTATCTACCTACCTACCTGTTTCATTCTGTGTGTTTCTCTCTCTGTTTTTCCCTCTCCCTCCCCCTGTCTCTCTCTCTCTGTGTTTCTATTTATCTGTCTGTTTCATTCTGTTTCTCTCTCTCTCTATGTGTGTATCTATCTACCTACCTACCTACTTACCTACCTGTTTCATTCTCTCTCTCTGTTTCTCTCTCTCTGTTTCTCTCTGGTTTTTCCTCTCCTTCCCTCCCACCCCCTTCTCTCTCTCTCTCTCTCTCTTTTCCCAACATGAAAGCCTGCATTGAACTCACCGCTTGACACAAAGCATCTCCCTGAAGGGTTAGGACTCCTTTCACTTGGTCGACACTGAAATAAAGACAGGGCATTAATGGGGCAAAATTAATCCCACCGTCCCTTGCCTTGCACACAAGCCATCGCATGATTTATTTATTTATTTAATTTTTTATACCGCCCTTCTCCCGAAGGACTCAGGGCGGTGAACAGTCAAAATAAACATATATATAAAAATGTGAATAGAAGCAATAAATAATAATTAAGTCAATTTGGCTTATCAGTTAAGTTAAGATCTTCAGAATAAAATTTACACAACTAGGAAAAGGAAAGAAAAAATTAATTATGCCAGCCCGGCTTGGTGAAAGAGGAAGGTCTTAAGTGCCCGACAGAAAGTACGAAGATCTGGGATTATTCTTATCCCTGGGGGTATCCTGTTCCAAAGGGTAGGTGCCCCCACAGAGAAAGCTCTCCCCCTGGGAACCACCAGTCAACATTGCTTTAGTGATGGTACCCTGAGGAGGCCCACTCTGTGGGAGCGTACTGTTTGGTGGGAGGTTATAGGTTGCAGAAGTTATATGATTGCATATATAGAAGTTATATGATTGCATATATAGAAGTTATATGATTGCATATATAGAAGAGGTTATATGATTCAACTGTTCCAATATTTGAGGGGCTTCTATAAAGATGAGAGGGTCGGACTATTTTCCAAAGCACTGAAAGGCAAGACGAGAAGCAACAAATGGGAACTAACCAAGGGGTGAAGCAACCAAGAACTAAGGAGAAATTTCCTAATGGGGAGAGCAATGAACCAGTGGAATGAACTTGCTTCCGGAAGTTGTGGGTGGCTCCATCACTGGAGGCTTTCAAAAAGAGACTGGACAACCATTTGTCCGAAACGATAGAGCAGGAGTCTCCAAACTTGGTAACTTTAAGACTTGTTGGACTTCAACTCCCAGAATTCCCCAGCCAACATGGCTGGCTCAGGAATTCTGGGAGTTGAAGTCCATCAATCATAAAATTGCCGAGTTTGGAGATCCCTGGTGTAGGAAGTTAGCACCCACCCCTTTCCTGGAAGAGTGAAATATTTTAGGAAATATGAAAAAGGCAGAATATTATATTTCCCTGGATGAGAAATATGAGAAGCATATTTTGCAGACAAAGCAGCTCCCACCTTCCTGCCCCCACCCTTTGTCAATGGGCCATTAAGGCTTGGGCCAGTCTACTCTACATAACAAAGATCTACCTCCTTCAGGCAGAGCCATAATAGGAATTGCCAAAGATAGGATTAGCCCTCTACACAATAGCAGCAGAAACTCACCACATGTGACCTGGGAAGCACATGTGACCATCAGCCAGCAAGGCCCCCACCCCCTGGGAGTCTGACAACCAATCAGGATACTCTTTCGGGGCCCCAAGAAATGCAGAGCCAGAGAGAGCATAAAAACCCGAGGATTTACTGTATCTGCCTTTTTCTGTTCAGGAACTCAAGCCATGTGATCCTGTCCACCATTAAACCATCTTTCCAAGCAGTCTCCATGTTTCCAGTGTCTGTTTCCCCACTTGGAGCAGAACCCAGAAGAATGTTTCTTCCAACACTGGGATAGAGGGTCTCCTGCTCGAGCAGAAGGTTGGATGAGAAGACCTCCGAGGCTCCTTCCAACTCTATCATTCTATATTCTATGTTTTATGTTTCAAAATGCCCTTCGAAGCCACTTGGAGAGATTGGGAGTGTCTGGTTCCAGCCAGCTTTGGGGGGCACCACGGTAGATCAGATACAGATAGGGTGGCTCTCATCCAAGTAGGGTTAAATTGATTTAGCAATGGTAGCTCGGTGAGCTCTTGAGACAGGAGCTCCTTGTTGTTTCTATAACACAGGGGTGTCAAACTCAAGGCCCGGGGGCCGGATCTGGCCCACAGGGCGCTTAGATCTGGCCCACGGTGCCTCTGCCAGCAAAAACAGAGCATGTGAGGGCTGCACGTGGCCCTCCCAGACTCCGTTTTCAGCTGTGACGACCTCCTGCAGCCAGTGGTGAAATCCAAATTGTTTTACTACCTGTTCTGTGGGTGTGGCGTGGCGTGGCTTAGTTGGCGTGGCAGGGGAAGGATACTGCAAAATCTCCATTCCCACCCCACTCCAGGGGAAGGATACTGTAAAATCTCCATTCCCACCTCACTCCAGGGGAAGGATACTGCAAAATCTCCATTCCCTCCCCACTCCTGGGGGAAGGATACTGCAAATCCCCATTCCCACCCCACACCAGGAGAAGGATACTGTAAAATCTCCATTCCCACACAATTCCTGGGGGAAGAATATTGCAAAATCTCCATTCCCTCCCCACTCCTGCAGGAAGGACACTGCAAAATCTCCATTCCCACCCCACTCCAGGGGGAAGGATACTGCAAATCCCCATTACTACCCCACTCTGGGACCAGCCAGCCAGAGGTGGTATTTGCCAGTTGTCCAAACTACTCAAAAATTTCTGCTACCGGTTCTCCAGAACCTGTCAGAACCTGCTGGATATCAGGATCGAACTCCTGGCAGTGGGCAGAGTTTGTCTGCAATGCTTCATTTAACCACTGCTCCACCAGAGTTAATCAGCAAGAGCACTTAAGACTTATATACCGCTTTACAGTGCTTTACAGCCCTCTCTAAGTGGTTTACAGAGTCAGCCTCTTACCCCCAACCATCTGAGTCCTCATTTTACCCACCTTGGAAGGATTGAAGGCTGAGTCAACCTTGAGCCTGGTGAGATTCGAACTGCCAAATTGCAGGCAGCCGGCAGTCAGCAGAAGTAGCCTGCAGTACTGCACATTAACCACTGCGCCACCGTGGCTCATAAGAATGGTTGCTCCCAGCCCAGAGAATGCTGCTTAACCCAATTTTTGCAAATAATTTCAGGGTACAGCAGGGAAGGGACGGTTTGGGAAAGTGTCCCTAAATTTCCTTCCCCTCCTGGCTGGCTGTACTTGGCTAGGCCCGCTTCATGTCGTCTCCTTCTTGCCTGCTGTGAAAAAAATTGGTCGCTCAATAAAATCCAATACTTACTTGGAACTCCCCAGGATAAAGTTTTCCTGTTTTATAGGCCCTTCTGTGCTGCTGGCTGGCAGATTAAAGCGGTGAGAAGCCTCCTGGGTGAAAGTAGGGAAGGAAGAGGATCAGCGACAGAGGTATTAGTACTGTGATGGCGAACCGGTGGCACGCGTGAGCCCTCTCTGCGGGCATGCAAGCCTTCGCCCCAGCTCAGCTCCACCCCGCATGCGTGCGAGCCTCCCGCCAGCCATCTGATTTTCGGGTCTCTGCCAGAGGACGAAGCGCAAGCAAAGGAGGGGACTCATTGTATTATGGGTTATAAGTGCAGGGAGGCTTATTAGGCCCAAAATGAGGTGCGGGGAGGTGCAGTGCAGGGATGGGTTCTAAATTTTTTTACTACCGGTTCTGTGGGCGTGGCTTATTTTGTGGGCGTGGCTTGATGGTCATGTGACAATTCTTTAGGATTTAGCAGAGGTACTGGTCTACCAGGCTTTTAACTGCTTGCAGAGCTGTACCGGTCTACCCATTTGTTTTTGGAGGCACCGGTCTACCCATTTGCTTTTGGAGGCACCGGTCTACCCATTTATTTTTGCAGGCACCGGTCTACCCATTTGCTTTTGGAGGCACCGGCCTACCCATTTGTTTTGGGAGGGATTGGTTTACCCATTTGCTTTTGGAGGCACCGGTCTACCCATTTGCTTTTGGAGGCACCGGTCTACCCATTTATTTTTGCAGGCACCGGTCTACCCATTTATTTTTGCAGGCACCGGTCTACCCATTTGCTTTTGGAGGCACCGGTCTACCCATTTGTTTTGGGAGGGATTGGTTTACTCATTTGTTTTGGGAGGCATCGGTCTACCCATTTATTTTTGCAGGCACCGGTCTACCCATTGTTTTTGCAGGCACCGGTCTACCCATTTGCTTTTGGAGGCACCGGTCTACCCATTTATTTTTGCAGGCACTGGTCTACCCATTTGCTTTTGGAGGCACCGGTCTACCCATTTGTTTTGGGAGGGATTGGTTTACTCATTTGTTTTGGGAGGCATCGGTCTACCCATTTATTTTTGCAGGCACCGGTCTACCCATTTGCTTTTGGAGGCACCGGTCTACCCATTTGTTTTGGGAGGGATTGGTTTACTCATTTGTTTTGGGAGGCATCGGTCTATCCATTTGTTTTTGCAGGCACCGGTCTACACATTTGCTTTTGGAGGCACCGGTCTACCCATTGTTTTTGCAGGCACCGGTCTACCCATTTGCTTTTGGAGGCACCGGTCTACCCATTTGTTTTGGGAGGGATTGGTTTACTCATTTGTTTTGGGAGGCATCAGTCTACCCATTTATTTTTGCAGGCACCGGTCTACACATTTGCTTTTGGAGGCACCGGTCTACCCATTTGTTTTGGGAGGGATTGGTTTACTCATTTGTTTTGGGAGGCATCGGTCTACCCATTTATTTTTGCAGGCACCGGTCTACACATTTGCTTTTGGAGGCACCGGTCTACCCATTTGTTTTGGGAGGGATTGGTTTACTCATTTGTTTTGGGAGGCATCGGTCTATCCATTTGTTTTTCGAGCGCACTGGTCTACCACCACACTGCCTTTTAACACTGATCAGCTGTAGGATGGCCCTTTGAAGCCCCGCGGAAAGAGTTTAAACAGTTTATTTCCTTCTAGCCGATCAGCTGGGACTCGGAGGCAGCGAATAGATTGGGGGTGGGGCCAAATAAAAGGTAAGAATAATGCGGGGGGGGGCAGAACCAGTTCGGTGATGTCATATCGTCACCATTACCAACTCGGCAGAACCGGGCAGAACCCACCACTGGTGCAGTGCACCCCCGCGGCCCGTTTTTGCTCCCAGGAGGCTGCAGGGAGGCCTACTAGGCCCAAAATGGGGCACAGGGAGAGCATGGGTGTGTGTGTCTGTGTGTGCGGGAATGCACAGAGTTGTTCCGCGCACATGCACAGGGGGCATGGCGCAGGGGTCACGGCCGCATTGCATTATGGGGGGCGCAGCTTTCGCCACACGACAACAAAAAGGTTAGCCATCCCTGCATTAGCAGCTCTGAATAGTTCTTTTCCCTGAATCAAAAGAGAATGAAAACAAAAAAAAAAAAAAACCCCACAAAGCCAAGGATGCAAACCATCCATTAGCAATCCGTAGCTTTTCACCGCTGCCGAGTTAAATTCAACTCACGCATTCAAGATGCGTTCTCTAGGCCCGCCAGATCAATACGCTGAATAAATCATTTGGAGTCTGCTTAGGAATTCCAGCCAAATAACTTCACCCGCCCCGCTACCCCAACCCCATGGATACAACGCAGAAGGCAAAGGAAGGGGGGGGGGAAGAAAAAAGAGCCCAGCTTCAAAGCAGGCAAGATCAAAACCATAGCTTCGTTAGGGCTCTTTTAGAGTTTTTTCCCAGGATGATGCGACAGCTGTAATGGGGGGTCGCGGCATCCTAAGGAACAATTCGTAAAGGGCAGCAGGCAATGAGCTACTTTTGTGAGCTCCAAAGCACCTTTTTTCCTAATTATTTTCAGGATGCTGTAGAGCAGGGTGTGTTGTGGCCCGTACACGGCCTGC